>OZ020491.1:22324638-22910286 GCA_963971405.1 Psococerastis gibbosa | reverse complement strand
GGCTCATTGCACTGAACTACATAAAATATATAGGTAGGTAACCCGGTAAGTAATAAGTATAATAATTTCATAGTAAAGTAAAGTAAAAATATATTTTATGAGCATAATATCTTAAGAGTTTTTAACAATAATATAGCCTACCCAGACTTTCGCGCAATCGATCGAAATCGGTCGAACACAGTGAACACATTGCTGTCAGATTAGGTCAAATTGTTCGTTGGAGTATAAAATTATGGTAATAATATTGTCCTAAATGCACCGATAATTTTAAGGTTTCGCTTAACATCAATACGAGGTTAATAATCATAACCTATAAACTATAATAACATTGCAAAAGTAAAGCCTAGTTCAACATGAATATATAACTCGACTTCTCCAGGAGTTATAATTGCCTGTGTAAGGTAATACTGCAAAATTATGGTTCTGCAAGCAATGTACAAGTGTCACAGGCATTTCTATCACGGAGCATGCGCATTATGATTTCCCAGAATCGCGCCCTTTTTAAATTTTGCTTGCGCTCATTTAAATGGTACTAGTTAATTTGATTTAATCCCTTTAAAATAATCACATAAATATTAAACATCGTGAAACTCTTTAAAGAGAACTATGTAAGTACAGGAAATTGAAATGAGTAAAATAGTTAAAACTACACTAGAAAATAACATTATTATTGCATTTCGGCTAATTCTTCCATGTTTCGATTTCTAGCTTGGGCACGCAGCATAGCCAATTTCTTTTGGATTAGCTAAGCCTTAAAAGTGATTTGTCAAAATAAATAAATTCTTGGACTTTTGGGTGTAAGCCGTGTGCAGATTGTTTCATTAAAGGTTCCCGACGCTTTTCTTAGGCCTAGTACAATATGCCATAAGAGAGTATGTTATCATTTTGCATATACAAGTTTTTGTTAGTTTCGAGGTTTGGCCTACAGCAGTCAAGGGCTGGCCTCAATTTGAATCTGTCGTGGTAATGATAGGCCTGAACATCAACCCTGATCGTCAGGCTTTTATGTACAGTATGGACCGACTTTAATACGTCATGTAGTATTCTCTTTTGTCATGTCAACAGGAAATATAATGAAAATATTGCTTTTAACAATCCATTCTATTGACCTAGGTCTATATTGTAGTACCGTTCGATTGCCTGGTCAGGAGTATTTAATCCATTTGCCAGAGAATTGGATGAGTGGATGACTAGCTCTATGATACGGAAGGTCAAAGGTCAAAACTTGCCCAGCCTGAGTCCAGCGAACTTTAAATTGGGTTCATTGGTAGTCAGGGGAAGAACGCGGCGGTTGGTCATGTTGCTGACTGCAACATCCCCAATAAGGCAGTGGTCATGAGGGATCAGTCGCAGTCCCCATTGGGTTGTTTTTTGTGTGAACCTACAGTGTTAATTACACCATAATTAAATTGAATACGCTATAAATTTAGTCTTTATGCCAGAATTGGCAAATATAATTTAAGACTAGACAGTTAAACTGACAATATAATAATATGATGGCTCCTGAAAAAATGACTAAATTTTTATGGGCAGCTCCGCCAACTCGTCTAGTTAGCCTACATAATATTATATTCAATGCTATGCAGGCGCGGATCTAGAATGAGACCAAGGAGGGGGCTGAGAAGTGAGATTAAATTTCGAATTTGTTTTTGGAAAATAGGGCTGAAATGTTGGGGTTTAACGCATTTTCAGAGCAATGAGGGTTCTATATTATAGGTAATTAATACAATAGGGCACAAGGGGGGCCGGGGGGTCTCCCCCGGGAGAAAATTGGGGAAAAATAGGACTGAAATAGGACTGAAATAGTGAAGTTTTACGCATTTTGAGGACCCTAATGGGGGGGCTATAGCCCCCATAGCCCCCCCCCCCCCGTAGATCCGCGCCTGATGCTATGTCACGTAGGCCATAGCATTAAGCGTAGGCCTATACACATACGGTGCAAAGTGCAAACCCACCACGCAGGCACGCACTAGCCAATTCAGGTAAAAAGTAAAAACTAGGGGTATATTGTTTCCATTATAGGGTGTTGGCTTAGCCTTGAGCTTAGGAATGCGGCAATCCCTATTCCCTCCAGCATCCAGGCTCTAATTTTACCCATTTACCCTCCTGATGCCTGATGGCTGATTTTCAACTTTTCAAGACGCGCCACCTTCACAGTCCGCAATTTCGCATCGCATTTATTTTTATAGTATTATTATTATTATTATTAACGTCTAACGATTATCTATAGCCGTGAGTGTGTGATGTGTTCTTTCAGGACAATTATTACGCTATGGATATAATGGGAAAGTTGTTCGTTCTTCGTTGGCATAAATAAAGGTAAGTTTTTGATCATTTTTTTATTATAAATATCCTGTTCTACATACTACACGTAAAATACGTAGTCACAGTCACAGTAAAATTCTGTAGTCACAGTAAAACTCTGTATAGTCACAGTCCCACGGACGAACAAGGATAGCTACGAAATTTTCTTTTATTTGTCTTCTGTAGCCCTGTAGGCCACCCACCATAGGTAAGCCTTGAGTCTTGACCAAAGAAGTAAGAACTCATTTAATACACACATGTCATGCAGGTTGCAGACCATGCAGTGGTCAAACTAGGTAAAATAAAGCCAATGGGCAAGTCTATGGCCGCCCATAATTTCTTTATTGATTGAAATATAACTTTATATTAATTAATACAAATACATGGATGCTTGCCAAATACGATATAAGGTACCGTACTTTGGTCTGTGGGTCACATTCACATTTTCATTATTCATTACGCATGGTACATACTGTATGTGAATATATAGAAACATGAAAAAGGAACCAGCTGGAGCATTTGAATTTCCCCATGTTCCCAGAAATATGTTGCCTTTGTATCCAAACGATTGACTACACCAAGGCCGTAGGCAAGGGGGCAGGCTGCAGCCCCCCCCCTTTCCGAAATTAAAAGTTGAGAATTAAATAAATCTAGTAGGCCTACAGTGATATGAATATGTCTTCCTCTGCAAATTATAAGCTTACTACTGTTAAAATCGTAAAATCACAATATTTCGAACCTATTTTTCAAAATATTTCCCCCTGGGTGGACCCCCTGGCCCCCCTGTCTGCATCAATATGAATAACCATTCCTTCGTAAGCTTTTTAAAATCTACTCGTATACTCTACTACTGTTAAAATGCGTAAAACCCCACTATTTTGCACTAGCTTATAGTTTCCAATTTTTCCCCCGGGGGTTAAATTCAATAGTATTTCTATATACAATCTAAACCGTCGTAGTAATAACACAACGATTTAGTCCGCATAGCCACAAAATATTATCTGCCTGTGTCTGCACCAAAGCTAAGTCCGTCAATAAATTGATGTGCCTCCGCTATTATACAATATATTGGAGTAACACCATAATAAACTTTATATAGAGAATACATTGGATACCAAAAGACCATTTTACACTAGATAGGATTGTAGTCATCACAGCCCCCCCCTTTCCCCTCACTTTCTTATGTCTTTGTCTTGTGTTTTTTACTAATCCGACCCTGTCGATTCCTAATCTGTCCGTCACCAGGTCAGATTTTAAGTTTTAAAGACAAATGATTGTGGCCCCCGATTGCGCAATTAGAATGGTACGAGTATTGATGCTGACGCTGTCTTGTTTGATAAGGAGGGGTCAATTTAGTTTGATAGCAAAAAGTCCCATAAATCCTTTGAAAATGGCCTCCAACCCCATTTAGGACATGTAGAGTAGTGGAACGGACTCTGGCTTTCACCCGAAAGGTTGTTGGTTCGAGTCCTACACTGGCTACATTTTCTGGCCATGCTTTGGAGGGCATGTAAAGCAGGCGGTCCCGGGCTTCCCTAGTTGGGTGTAAGAGAGGGCTTTATAAAAGCCCTAACTCCACTAGGTTGGCTTAGTTATAGAAAAAAAAGGCATTATTTACTTATTTATTTATTTAGTCATAATATTTTTATTTACATCTCTGAGAACAAACCACCGCCAAATGGAAAAAAAACGCCAATAAAAAAATACTAACAAACGTGGTTGGTACATTTATTAGCCTACATCTAGTCCTTCAGAAATAAGTACAAACTGCAACTCCAGCTTAATTTTCGGGTATGTGCCCTATGTAGTTGGAAAAATTTAAAAAATCTTCTTTTTCAGCCAACGCCACTTGAAAAAACAGGAAAATCTTGCATATAAACACTACATTTCCACATTACAACTTGTCATCAGTTTAACAAACTGTTCCTTGTCCACAAGGCCGTAGCGAGGATTTGTTTCGGGGGGGGGGGGGCTATTGGATATTACATAGTAGTTTTTATTTTTCCTCTCATATGGAAAAAAAACGCCAATAAAAAAATACTAACAAACGTGGTTGGTACATTTATTAGCCTACATCTAGTCCTTCAGAAATAAGTACAAACTGCAACTCCAGCTTAATTTTCGGGTATGTGCCCTATGTAGTTGGAAAAATTTAAAAAATCTTCTTTTTCAGCCAACGCCACTTGAAAAAACAGGAAAATCTTGCATATAAACACTACATTTCCACATTACAACTTGTCATCAGTTTAACAAACTGTTCCTTGTCCACAAGGCCGTAGCGAGGATTTGTTTCGGGGGGGGGGGGGGCTATTGGATATTACATAGTAGTTTTTATTTTTCCTCTCATAATCCGATTATATCTAGTATCAAGCCATTACATTTCGGGGGAGGGGGGGGATTCTAAATTTTTTTTAACTTAATTTATTAATTTTACTTAATGGGCACGGCCATGAAGTCTACTCAAAGGTACAGTATAAAAGTAATGTAAGTGGCACGAACAAATAAATCTACTTGGCCTGCAGTAAATTGTGTGGTGATCCCAACGCGTCTTTTTGGCTTTGGTTTCAGTATAATTTGTAATGCCTTTTGATAAATGCATACATAAATTATTATTATTATTAGTTATCCAAGAGGAGGTCATTAAACAATTGTAATCATAAGAATATCTACGAAAATTGTCCCATTAATTATTAATTAATCTAAATAAATAAACGTGTATTTCTGTTAAATTATACAATCAAACTTAATCAACACGTACCGGTTATTTTGGGGGTGTCACTCTCAAAAAACTAAAAAAAAAAACGGCTAAAAATTGTTTTCTCGAAAACGGCTCCAACGATTTTCTATAAATTCACATAATTATATTGTAGCCTAGTCGTCATTTATGGTAACAAAAGGCAAAAGTTTGCTTTCCCCTTGATAGCTTGGTTCTGGGGGTAAAAAAAGAAAGACTCAATTTTTACGAAATAGTACTAAAAAATAACCTTTCTATGGAACCTTTCTGTCGATGCTTTCTTACTTCAGGTATGTTTTAGGTTATTGTTATAGTTATAGTTATAGGGTAATAAACCCCAAAATAGCTTTCACAAACAATGATTTGGTTTTGTACAAAAATTATTTTTCGAAGAAAATGATAATTTATGCCTTAATACATGGCATACCCTGCCATTATTATTGTGTTTTAATGTATTGATCTACCCGCCCTAGAATATGCAATCGTCCCATCCCCCCCCCCCAAATTTGTTTGTTGTACGGTACCTAAGCCAGATAGGATTCAACTTTCCAAATGTGCGACATTTCACTACATACTATAGCAGTGGTTCTTTTTTTTGGAGCCGGTGCCCTTTTTCAAAACGGATTTAATAGGCGGTGCCCAGCATGGCCCGAATCCATTCATTTCATATTCAGCATCGTACAGCATGTAGGTCTACATAAGAACAAATCCAACCGACCCTACCTTTTCTTACCTGTCCTAAATACTCGTAACGCCTCGATATATGATGGACTTGGGCTTACATACAAACCATTTTAATTTTAACAAATTTTAATGGGATTTATGAGCCTATTTCAGCAGAGGTAGTCCCAGACCTCATAAAACGGGGGCGGTGCAGAACAGAAATATTTTGATTTTACGCATTGAGATGGCAGTAACTTTGAGATATTGCAGGCAAATAATGTACGTAATTGCGAACAGGAGGGGGGGGGGGGCGGGTCTCTCCCCCGTCTGAAACATTTTGAAAAATAGAGCTAGAATATTGGGGTTTTACGCAATTGAGAGCAATACGTTTTATATTTTACAGGCAATGAATATATTATGAATATATAGAGAATTTTTTTGAAAAATAGGGAAAATACGTATAAGTGCAACATAGTGTTTTTTTTTTAATAACAGTAAAGTATAGCTCTAGATTTTACAAAGCTCAAAGCTAAAAAGGGAATGCTTATATATTTATATTGCTGTAAATGGGGGTGGTGGTGTCTCCTACGGTGGCTGCAGCCCCATAAGCCCCCCCCCCCCCCACCTTGCCTACGGTCTTTTAGTACGAATTGTATTTATTAGGCGGTTAAAAAGTAAGGTTGTTTAATTTATACCTTCCAATTTAATAGCAGTTCGGTTATTACGTGGAGGTTAAATAAATAAAATAAATAAATAACGGTTTCCTCTTAAACCAAAGTTAATTTAATGCATTGGCGTAAATTCCCAAAATTTCTGGGGGGGGGGGGCTTTAGGACCCCAAGACCGGAGAAAAAAATCGATAAATGGGCCCATATTAGTGAGGTTTTACGCATATTCTATCCTGGAGGAAGGGGAGCCCGGGAGTCTCCCCCGGAGAAAAAAAATTGATGAATAGGCCCAAATTAGGGAGGTTTTACGCATTTTGCAAGCAGTACAGTTGAAATTTTGCAGACGAATAAACCTACCACTGAGGGGGGCCTGGGCGTCTCCCCCGAAGAAGAAGCTTGAAAAATTGGTCTGATAAATTGGGGTTTTAAGCATTTTGAGTAATATATTATTTTGAAAGTACTTGGTCAATATGTTGATTTTTTTCATGACGTCTTTGTGAAATAAGCATATGGTACCAAGAATTAATTTCCCAATTGTTATTGTGGGTTGTATTGGCCTTTCACCCCCATGACGTCTTTGTCACCAGAAATCCTGGGAAGTGGGGGGGGGGGGGGCTTAGCCCAGGACCCCCCTATTTACGCCAATGTTTGCAAGCAATATTATTAAGCTATTATAACGACGAATAAACCTACCATTATGGGGGGCCCGGGGGTCTCCCTCGCAGAAAAATTTGGAAAAAATAGCTCTGAAATAGTGGGGTTTTAAACATTTTGAGTAATATATTTTTTGTGAAAGTACTTGGTCAATATGTTGATTTTTTTCATTTAAAATAAGCATATTAAGAATTAATTTCCCTTTCATTATTGTGGATACTATACCTTTAGCCTCCATAAAGTCTTTGCCACCAGAAATCCGGGGGGGTGGACGGGTGGACCTGGGGCCCCCAGGACCCCCTATTTACGCCAATGGTTTAATGTCAGTGTTATAATACACCAATACTGCAATATAATATGTAATTGCATTTCCATTTGAGAAATGTTATGAACCACGTTTTACAAATTCATTTCGGTTCAAAATCCAAAAGTTGAAACTAGAAACTGATGTTGGTAGTTGGTACTTGGTAGGTAAATGAAATTTGGAAGCGTGGCAACGCCGCAACGGCGCAACGCAGGTCAAGACCATTGTACTAATTGTTTACCGTTATCCAGCTTGGCAACACAGCAGTACAAGTAGACAAGATTGTATATACCACTACCAGGGGTGTTTGACAAAAAGGAGGGTGCCTGGGTGCGTTCCATCCATGTGAAAACATTGCACCCGGCGTCACCTTGGCCCTTGTTTCAGGCTAGTGATGGCAAATCTGAAACACCCAGCTGCATTGATACACTATGACACACACACCTCGATGTTTCAACACAGCTACATGAAACAGTGTCATTTGTTGATACAATGATGCAGGGTGCTAGTACTGCGCATTGAAACCCCTACCACGCGCTCTTTGTTCTTGGGAGATGGGTAAGGGTCTCAACTCTCAGGGAGACTGATGCGCACATTAGACATAACAATATAGTTTCACTTTCAATATATTTTTTGTTTGTCTGTTATTTTTCAATTTTTGTTGTCTTCTATTTCTATTAGTTAAACATTGCAGTTGAGGCTAGATCTATTGCTTATCATTCAATATATAACTTCATACTGTAGGGATGTGGGTAAACATAACTTTTGGAAGATCCCATAGTTTTACTTTCAAATTCGAAATGACATGAATGAAAAAATGCACTTGCTGCATATTTTTGAAAATATTAGTGGAAAATTGTGGGGTTTTACGTTTAACTGCAGTAAAGTATAGATTTCACTATGGAATGCTTACCTACCTATTCATATTGCCCAGGGGACTCCCGGGGCGAAAAGTTTAGATCAAAAATAGGAGGGTTTACGATTTTAATAGCAGAAACGTTTATAATTTACAGGGGAAGGCATACGTGATTTATTGAATTCTCAAATTTTTAATAATTTGCTACATCCTTAATAACTACATACCTACTTAATAATAGCCTACCTCACAATACACAGTATGCATATTATATTGCGTTTTATACACTTTCAGTACACGCGAACTGTATTTCTAAAAACTAAATAGGCCTACATCTCTCCTTTGGAAATTGGGTACCGTACTCCAAGATCTGCTGTAAAATTGTTTACAGCTAATAGATCTACTAAGCCTACTAACTTCAAAGGATGCGTTTCATTTACGCATGTTGCAATACAGAGCTGTCTTTATGTATGCAGCATAGGTTCAGTATGCTGCAAATGAGCCATTATGAGTTGCCAATTGGAACTACAGTGTATAGCTACTTTAATACAGTTGTACAAGATGTACTGTAGCTAACAATATACCAATTAAAATGAAACGTACAGAGGCTAGAATCCTACACACAGTAATTTTTCCCGCTAAGCTAATTGTCGTACACCCCACGAATTTATGTAGTTCTCTACACCTCTACGACTATTTTGATAAAATCCTAGTTGATGTTACTTTCTTCATTCGATTGTTATCGTACTGCTGTTCATAGTACAGTCAAAGTTGTGTCGAATTGGCCTAATATTACACGCTTGCATATTTTTAAAGTTGCAGTGATACTATCTCAACACTGTTTCAGAGATTTACAATTTTAAATTCAAAATTGATTTACTCGAACCACTAAATGTAAAGGCCCCAATACGTCTTTTAACGTTATTATATGCAATCACAGCTTTAAACTAAATTGAGTTAGTCAAACAATACTTTTAAAGCCTGACATGAATCTTTTAAAATAAAACATAATAGTATCGTATACTTCGGGTCCTGTCGGCTATCTTCGAGTGTGTCAACTCATTGTCTCAACACTGTTTCAGAGATTTTAAATTCAAAGTTGATTTACTCAAACCACTAAATGTAAAGGCCCCAATACGTCTTTTAACGTTATTATATGCAATCACAGCTTTAAACTAAATTGAGTTAGTCAAACAATACTTTTAAAGCCTGACATAAATCTTTTAAAAATGAAACATAATAGAATCTTCGAGTGTATCGTGTGTCACTATCTCAAAACTCACCTAAAGATTCAAGTAAGGCAGTGCGTCACTGCGTCAGTCAGTGGCTCAGTGCAGCGCTGGGCCAGGACCGAGTACCGACTTGGCACTGTTTCAGTTTCATGAGATCTGAAAAGGTGTTTCAACACACTCTGACACAGTTAGATGTTTGACACACTGTATTGAAACGTTTCAAACTCGCCCATCACTATTTCAGGCTTCTTCGTTTCTACACTATAATATATCGTAGTACTGTCCCAGCCTTTATCGAAATTTGCAATTATGTTTGTTGAAATGGCGTGTAGTAGCAGTAGCAGGGGCGTTAATAGGGGGGCACGGTCCAACTTGCCCCAGCTCCATTGGGGGGGGGGGGGAAGCCCCCCCCCCAGCCTCGAGGATTGTAAGACGTGGTTCATGGTTCATACTTCATGGTCCCCTATACTGGCTATACAGCAATATGAATAAAAGCATTCCTTTTTTAGCTTTGTAAAATCTACAGCTGTACTCTACAACTATTAAAATGCGTAAAACCCCACTCTTTTGTTCTTATATTTTCAATTTTGGCTTATCCTGCCTCCTGCCTGATGACGTCATAAGGTCTACTTAGTTTTTCCCCGCCATCATTCTAAAACTTTACGCATCTGGCGTGTAGAACCGAAAATAGATATTTCGCACACACCCCAGACCCATAGACCAAATTAGTGTCCACTACCCACCTTCTTTTGAGCAAGGACCGTTTTTACAGATCAAGGAATCGTAGGCAAGTTATAAACTAATAACTAAATAGCTGATTCAGAGGAGGGACCAGGCGCACGGGGGAGTCCGAGACGTCAAGGGTGTAGACAGTTCTCAGGCTAGGGGCAAGGGCACCATTAATGGTCGTTGGAACGGGGGACGGGGTCCAGAGAAAATTTTTCAGGGGAGGTTATCAGCTCGGTAAGACGGGGGTGACGGTGAGTGTAATTTCCTATTAAGGCACCCCCCAACATACAATTGTGTGTATAGGCGCACCTACACAAGTTGAAAAATGAACATTCCATGAAAAGTCTTATAGAAATGACTCCAAGCACGGAGTCCAGGGTACGCCCCTGTGATTTGTTTGCTAAATATATTATTACTATATGGAACATTGGAACAGTGGGGTATTTCAGATGCTGACTTTTTTTTAAAATAGACCTGAAATAGTGGGAGCTAACACATTTTGAGAGCAGTTTAGATTTGAGTGACGAAGGGTTATGATAAAACAATGTTATAATAAGCGACTTCGGTGGCTTCAGGTGACTTAGACGATTGAAGAGGTTAATCGGATACATTCATTAAATTTTTTGTACGCGATTTAACCTTTTTGTAAAAAAAAAAAATATATATATATAGGTGTATATAATAGTCCTGAAGCAGAACAGTTCGTTTGCACATTTGAAGTTTAGATTTTACAGATGAAGACTTATTAAAATGTTCTAAATAGGGGCTTTTATTTAAAAATGTAAGTGTGAAATAATGAGGCATAGGTATTTTGAGAACAAGAAACTTTTAGATTCTACAGACTAATCGTATTCATAAAGATCGGGGGGGGGGGGGGGGGTCTCCTCTGGGGGATTTAAAACAATGCCGTAGTGGGGATTTGCGTAATTTTGTGTAGCAGACAAATTTATATTTTACATTGCCCAGAAGCACTAATTTTTCGTATGAATGTATGAATTATTTGTAAATTATATCTATGCCGCATTTTTTTTGGGGGGGGGGGTATAAACTCCCAGAACCCTTCTAAATCCCATCGTTAGAAAAATACAAGCAGGTACCGGTATGAAACATTTTGACTACCGTACGAAATTATTGGGCTCAAAGCATTTATAACAACAAGTTTTGTAGGCCCTACTACAATAAAGGAACTGGGGAAATTTTGATGTAAAGCAGTCAATAGCAGTGTATTACTGCAAAATCAGGGGAAATCTGGAGTATTGCTTCCTAAAAGAACCGGTCCGAGTTTACTCGAACATGCTTTCCAATTTATCAACATTAGTAGATAGAGAAAATGAGAAATTTCATGGTAAAAAATTTACCTATGGTCAGATTTCCGATATCTCGGGGGGGGGGGGGATTGTCCACCTGACGTCACTGGAGGAGCAATAATGGCAGGACACGCAATGCATTTGAGCGCGAATTTTCTATCATTTTTTTCAAAAAATAATTTTTTGCACAAAACCAAATAGTTTTTTGGGAAAGCAACCTGTCCGGTTCCGTTACTCAATTTAACACCTAAAACATGCCTGAAGGTAGAAATCATCGATAGAAAGGTTTCGCAGAAAAATTATTTTTTAGTCATTTTTCATTTAAATTTAGTTATTTTTATTTTTTTACCCCCAGAAGCAACCTATCAAGGGGCAAGCGACCCCCCGCATTTTGTCAATATTACTAACGACTACAACATATGTGAATTTAAAAGAAATCGTTGGAGCCGTTTTGGAGAAATAATGTTTTTAGACGTTTTTTTTTAGTTTTTTGAGAATAAAACCCCCCCAAATTGAGTTGGCCCAAAATAAAAAAAATGGTCCTGAGGTATGATTTTTGTAAACCTACATGCCAAATTTAATCAAAATCGACTGAGTCGTTTGCCTGGAAATCGATGAACAGACATACAGACAGACAGAGCGACAGACAAACATTTCGTAAAAACCACCTTTTTGGGTTCCTGGGACCTCAAAACGTGTAAATCCGTTGAAATCTCGGAATCGAAAATTTCGACCATCACAAAGCTTTCCTTATACTACCGTATAAATTGGAAAGCAAAAAAGTTTGGGAACTGTAAACTGACCGATTAGTTCATTCGTAATAATTATGCGCATGCTGCATGGTTACTTACCAGAACGAGAGTTCGAGTCCCTTTCGGGCATTTTTTTCATTCTGCACTTAGAACAAGTTCGAGTGAACCTGTACATGCTTTCTTATACATCAATTAGTATACTGCCGGTACCGTAAATGTAATAAATAATTTGAGTAGTTCCATGGTAGGCTAAATAATGTTGCATTTGCAATAAATTTCGGTGGCCTCGATTTTTCCGTTTCCCTAAATCACTGAGTCACGATATTACATAGACGAGCAGATCAATATAATAATACGTAATGGTAATACACAGTGATGAAAATGGCAGGGTAGGCTGTCACGTGGGGATGAATTATCCATAATTTCTTCAACAAATTCTTTTTTCATCAAAACCAGAACCTTGCATTGGAAAGCACCCGTTCTCTTTTGTTATTTTATTTAGCACCTTAAACATGGGCTGAAGTAAGAAAGCATCGATAGGTATGGGCGAAGCTGGGATTGGTTCCAGAATGATTGGTGCAAAAGTTCATTTAAATCGATTGGTTTTCAAGGGGTTATTTGAAATGTTTTGGAATATACTAATCAATAAAATCTTATTCATTTTATCTAGTTGAAATTCCGTGCACTTTCTTATTTTGGGCAAATTCATCAAAGAAACCTAATAATTCTATCTAGTGTTAACACTTAACTCGTCAATTTTTAGGGGGGGGGGGTCGTGTTTATTAATTGTAAATACCGTAATTAATTTGATTATTGTAATCATAATTATTATCAAGCACATTATTGTACAAAGACTATTAAATAAAACTGCTCGGTATACCTTATTTATTTATCTTTTCCTTGCAGGAATCACCGGAAGCGACAAGGGCATAATTGTTTTCCTCAATGCAGAAGGAATTAATACTACCTATTCGGGCGATAGCTTACGAACATACAAACAAGTTATTTAGGGAAATGAAGTTATGAAAAATTTGGGACCAGATTGGAATTCTAACAGCCGAGCCCCCACCTTGCCAGCGAGAGAGTGAATTCATTACTGGGTAAGTGATGAGCGTAACATTAACAAGTCCTCAGATAGGCCGCCCAAAGTAGGTATTTCAAAATAAAAAGAGTGACATTTAAGTTTCATAAAGTTAATAAGGTGGCTATTATGTATAACTTCATAAATTGCTTACACCATTATTTTGTTCTATTTTCGATGTTAGCATTTTCATTGATATAGTAGCTTAGAAGCTTACACATTCAAAATTCTTACTCACTCTATTATCCCAAAAAGGCTGTATTTATTGTCATTACATTAAAAAGTATTGGCTAGTATGCCATTTCCATAGACGCTGTCTTACTTTTTTTTCACAACGAACAGTACTGTACTTCGAAAAAGGTGAAATTCTCTAGGCTAGTGTATTTTTGCTATGGGTGTAAAAAAGGAGTGAAATTTGATTTATCTAATTTTACTGCAACCTTATAAATAGGTCTACATCATAATGACGCCGCTAACAATTAAGGTGAACTTTTTGAAACTTTGCTATTATGTATAATGCTTACGGCCATTGGAATAGGCTATACTGACATTGATAATGCTGGAATTGCATTTGTTTCAGATACTTTGATTGTCATTTTAGAGCGAGAATGGAGAACTTCAGGCGGCAAGGAACACCATGGGACCTGTGGAGAGACGAAGTGGAATAGGACCGTCAAAAGATTTCAGTTGCGGCTATTTTTATTTTATTTTAGAAACTATAAGACCAAAGTTTTGAGTAAAATATTGGATAGGACTACTGAAATTGTAAAAAATATTATTGTTATGACCCAATGCGGTAAACGAATGCATAATATAATGAAACTATAAAATTTGAGCCATGAACAATTACCCGAAGGGTGTATTAACTTTTAACAAGTTTAGTATTATTGTATGAGACTTCTGAGTAGCTTAGAATAAACTAGCCACTACCCCGTAGAATACAATTAAGCAGACATTCAATGCCTTGCCCAGGAATTTTGAATGGGGGATCTGTCAATAGTACAATAGGTACTTATACGAAAAAAAAATTATAGCCCATGTAGTCAGGTTCCAAGTATAAGTAACTAATACACATGTTAAACCTGATTTTTAATCATTTTGAAGCAGTAACGTTAGGTTTAATTTCTAACAATTCAAGATTCGTAAAACTGCAAACACGAGGGCCCAATGGTGCCCCCTGGAGAAATTGTTTGATCAAATTGGCCTGAAATATTTTTGTATGTTTTTTTTTAAAGAGGAATGAGGACATACAGCCATCACCATTTCTTTGTGTAACCTGTTTACTCTAATTTATTTTGAACAAACTGTTATCCGTAGCGCACAGTTCACTTATCTTCCTGCTAGGTACTTTTTTTTCTATGTTAATAAGTGGGTCAAATTATTAAGGTTTAGAACTTTTTTTTTTGTCTTAAACTGATAAATTTTACACAGTGATGGTTCAGTGGATCATGTTTATAACTGTATGCTATGGCATCATGATAATATCATACATTATGCATTAAAATCGGTTAATTGTAAGAGTGGGCGGAAAGGACCAAAATGAGCTCATAATGAAATCAAAGACAATGTTATTTCTTTCTAAAACGGCATAGTCTACTTTGTGTATTAGGTGAACGCAATAACGTAAGAGCTGACCAATACTGCCGTGCTAAGCTAAAAGACATATTTTCGAAATTATATTTTGGCATTTTCCTATTCCGATGGGGTAGACACATTTTTCCATAGCGCAACCGAAGGCCATAAATAAATTTATTTCCTGACACATTTGACAATTTTTGTTGGCCCTAACTTGAGTATCAGGTTGTGTTAATGTTGAAAGAATACGCTATGAATCAAAAACAACGCTGAGACACCTTTTGTTTGAGACCGGGAGTACATTCGCGTTTTAAAATTGAGCCATTAAGTAAATCCGCTTATTATTATTGAAGCAATCGTAATTTAAAACCCAACTCCTGCCAATAAAACTTTTATTAATTATTTAAAAATGATATTATGACTAATGCAAGGAGCTTTTTTCTCATTTAGCGTGGTTATCGTTGAGTTGGCGCATTCTCTTCTACTTCGGCATTGCATTAAAAAATCATTGGTAATATCGGAAGTTAGTGAGTTCAGTCCATGTCTCACAGCTGGAAATTTTACAAAATTCATTTAAGAGCAAACCGGAGTCACCGATATTCCATTTCTGTGCAAACTTCAATTTCTCATGTAATATGGAACGCAAACAAAAAACAAAAACACAAGAAGAACTTTTTCTCCTAATTTTGATACATAGTATGTTGCAATTATCAATACCGATCGGCTATAGTTAGTGAACTTGATACGCAAAAAATAACGGTCACTCAGGAGTTCAAGTTGAAGGAGTTCATTAACTGTGGCGAATTGGGGGCCACATACTATATATCAAAATTAGGAGAAAAAATTCTTCTTGCGATTCTGCATTTTTTCATTGTTCTGCATTCCATAGTTCATGATAAATTGAAGTTTGAACAAAAAATGGAATATGGCCGACTCCGGCTGGCCCTTTAAGTGCCCTAACTAACTATTTCTACCAACCAATAGTCCTCAAGTAGTGTCAAATCCATGATTCAGATTAACAAAAACGTTTTATTCGTTTTTATGGTTGGTGTTAGGTTAAGCTTAGCACGGTAGAATAGGCCTAGGTAAATCTAGTTTTTGCTGTAGTAATGTTTTTAATAATGTTTAGCCAACAGTATAATCTATGTCATTTTCTTTAACATGTAATGTTGACAGTGTTTTTGGGTACCCTATCACGTCTCCTGAAAAAAATTGACTATGCAATCGTGTCAGACTTTTATGCAGCCGCCACAGAACGAGTGTATTTTTGTAAGGTGTATGATATGCTTTCTACCAACCTTTGCCTGATGATATACTGCATATATGATATCATATATATATGATATATATATCTTGTTATCCTTGATTATGCTCAGTATTTTTTTAGGTTACAATATACATACCGCAGAATTATAAGAATATATATATATTTGCACTATTTACAGTATATATGGCAAACAAGGGGAGTTTAAGAATATTTATGATTAGAAAAACAGTAGTAGTAAGGGTTTTTTTTTTTTTTTTTTGCGATGCCTCCTTAAGGTAAGGGTTGTTGCGTCGACCTTTGAGATCTATTGCAGCCGCTTTGTCATGGAGATTCATGTCTGGAATATACCCACTTTCTTGATGAAAGAGCGGGTTTTTCCTACTGGATCTTCACGAATTGTCTTCGTTTCTGACCCTAGTATTCCCAGTATCCTGAAACGGTTTTTGGCCAGAGCTTCACATTCTAAGAGAACGTGCTCTGCTGTTTCGTCCTCCATTTCACACCATCTACATTCTCTACTGCCCGTGTGGACTTTGAGTTTATACAGATGATGCCTTAGGTGGCAGTGCCCTGTTTTTAATTAGTAGTAAGGGTAGTGTTAACAAAGAGGCTACTTGACAATGTTAGAAAATCTATTTTAAAACATTACCTATCAGATTTATTTTATCCCCCTTAAATTATTATTTTTTTCATAAAAACGTCATTTTTAGTAGTAGGGAAAAGAAAGATTTGTTCCCATGAATTTAAATTTGATGGTTAAAATGGGTGAAAAATGACAGTAAAATGTACAATACAAACTTATTGTAGGCCTATTATTATTGTTAACCTACATTGCAATTAAACTGTCGTTGATATGTATAGTTGGGTGTAAGAGAGGGCCATAGGCTCATAGCTCATAGGCTCACTGTATCTACATTTTTTTTTCTTCAATGCAGCCTTAATTATACTAAACAAGAAAAAGAAATATTAAGCTGGCTTGTAAAGCACATTTTATGTTTAAATATTACAATATGCCAATGATAGGTCTACATTCATTAAATTGTTTGTACTCGATTTAACCTTTTATAAATAGTAATAAAGAAATGAAAGAACTGTCAAGTAGACTATTCTGATATTAAGTGCACTGTATGATATTACTGACTACTGTACAGTATATTATCATCACTATGATGACGTGGATATCTCAATCGGTAGTTCTAATAGAACTCAAAAAGCAAATAAGCTCAATATGATTTCATTTCCACTCTGGGCTGATATTTCCAATCAAATAATATTTAAATTGAAATAGGCTAAAATGAAAATTTGGAAGTGGGAGAATCATTGTCAGTAGCCTTAGCCTTACGTTTTAAGTATAACATCTGTCATTTTCATTTAGATCCTATGTTTTACCGTCACTGGTATACATTTAATTGTCAAAAAATAAGTTAGAAAAAAATTTACGGAAATATTTGTTGTGGCATGCGTATTTCTCGTGCCTGCTAAGTAAGAACTTGTACTGTAAGTACGATTTATTTCAGTATTTCAGTGGGTTCTATTTATTTGTATGTATTGAATATTAAAGTGCTATGTAATCTGTTTCTTTTTTATTGCATACCGTAATAAAAACTATTTTTCTACAATAAAAGTTTTTGTAGTAATTAAAAATCCTACCATCTGCATGACAAGATTAAGGCAGGCTCGGAAAGCGATTAGAATAGGTGCACATTACAGTCAAGAGAGGGTCATACTAGCAGCATAATATGATTAAAATAGCATCGAGAGTCGCTCATAATAGCAGCATAATATGATTAAAATAGCATCGCAAGTCGCTCATAATAGCAGCATAATAAGATTAAAATAGCATCGCGAGTCACTCATAATAGAAGCATAATAAGATCAAAGAAGGCGCGGAAGAGATGCATGAGACGATCGCAATAGGAGCGCAGTAACATTATGCAGCAGCGGGAGGTGATCAGGATAGGAGCGAAATCGTCTCGCGATCGGCTCGGAGGTGCGGAACTGGTTCGGCCGCACAGGAGCGAAACTGCGTCACAAGCGGTCATAACTCCTAATTTGATAGTGATCGCGAGCTGCTTGCGCTCTCATTCCGATCACATTACGCTCCAGGTCCGAGCGCATCACGATCGTGTTTCGAGCCAATCTGTGCTATACGGGCCAAGGTCGGGCCCTGACAAAGTTGATTTTCACAGAAAATATTGATCGTAGAGCCTTCAAAAATATTCATTATATTACAAGAAATTCCAGTCTACTCATATTATATTAATTACTCATAATTATCTCTTATGGTACCTAAACTAATTGATAAATGTAGAAAAGGGTTCACTCGAACTGTCCATTTATTTTATCGCGTATATATCAAACTTTACTCGCCCCTGTTCGGAATTGAAGGAAGAGAGCAAACCCATTTCATAGAGTACTGAAAATGGAATACAAACGACCATGTATAAAATATCTCATGCCCTCCATAACTGAATATTCAAAGTGCTCTTTGTGTAATAGTGTATTAATCTTTGTCGATGCTACTCTAGCTTTTATATGCGTTTCGATAAGCTAGCTGAAAAAGCATTTCATAATTTTCAGTTTTTGTCCCAGTGCTGTTATGATAATGGATTATATATGCAGCTACAGTATACACGGATGCAGTTTCATTTACATTCTGTTTATTAGATCATAAATTTCAGTATTTTGTCAATTATGCTGAAGATACAGTTGTATTTCTAAGTATAGAGTAGTTGACGTGAGCACTCGTCCCGTTTTAGCCCCCGAGACAGTTTCAAGCTGTATGTTCCGGTGTCAGCCAAGAAAGGCTCGGGACGCTAAATTGTCACGGTTTCCGAAAATACCGAAAAAATATTTTTTATAGGAAATGAAAAGACAGTGGAATATATGCAAATGTTGGTTTAGACTGCGGTAAAATTTAACAACCCCAAATAATTGTTTCTACAGTTGTTAATCAGATGTCTTCTCAAGGTTAATGCAGCCCATTGAAAAAATGGTAAGTTCCAATTAAAGGATGGCCGCGGTGACCCTAAAACCAAGTGTCTCGGTTTGAGATAAATTATAAATGGTCCCATTAGGTGCCCATTCCATTGACCGGCTAGGGCTATTTCCAACAACGGTGACGTGGTAGCAGACATTCAAGACTTAGGAGGCGTTTCCATCGACCTCGCATTGCAGATTGCAAATGTCATTGACGGAAATGTTTTTTTTTTTTTAAATAGAAATGTATTAAAATGTTTGTAATTAACATATCCCATGAAGCCATTTTTTAATTTTAGTTTGTTTGTTTGTGATTTTACTGTATGATCATTGATCAATTTTAACTATGGCATAGAGGAAAATAAACATTTCCGTCAATTCTGCAATGCGAGGTCAGTGGAAACGCCACCTAAGTCTTGAATGTCTGCTACCACGTCACCGTTGTTGGAAATAGCCCTAGCTGGTCAATGGAATGGGCACCTTAAGACAAGTACCTACTTAAATGTAGAAGATCAAGGGGTAGTAGATTAATTGTAGGTTAATTTATTACACTCTAAATAAATTGATACTATATACATATGTTAAGTATGTTTGTTCTATTTCGACCCAGAAGTACCCCCCCCCCCCCCCGGGAAAAAGCAGAAGAAAACTGAGATACTCGAATCTCGAGTCACTTTCCTTCACGGATTAGCATTCTATGGAAAGTAATATTCATAGGATATAAGAAAGAAAATTGTTTTGCATAAACAAATTGTGTAATTTGTAATGTGAAATATTTTTTTCTTCAGTAGTACCATCTACCCATTGTCAGTATCATATACAGGGTGTTTCAGAACACAAGTTATCATAACATCAACCTGGATTTAAATCCAGTGTCAAAGTCGCTATAACAATCATAAGACAATAAACATAGGTTTCATTTAAAGTATAGTAAAGAATAAAGATACATTTCTCTTTTATTGCGGTTGCAAAAAAATTAAATCACAGTTTCAATGGTTGAGGGAATTAATTAATTAATTTAACATGCAGTTTGTATATCACGGCCCAAGCACAAAATTAGTATGACAAAAGCTATCATTCGATATCCAACTTTGATAGTACAATATATGCTAGCATTTATAAGGGAAGCTGAAACGGCCACCGTAAAGCCGTAAAACCCAAGAGGTAAAACACAATATTGCAATGAGAACTGTGAGAGTGGAACAGTGGAATCCCACCACATAATCCTATAGTCGCAATTTAAATATTGGCGCCAAACTACAATAACTACTCTTGCACCCCCTCCATTTCCGGAAAACTACTGCTGACAACTGTCGTAGGCTCACTAAAAATCGAAACTTAATGATTTGCAACTAAAATTAAGCGTCAGCACTCTTTCTATAGAAACCCGAAACTGTATATTGACACTGCGAAGCTTCATACGTTCAAATTTGCCGAAAGTCTGAAATGGGGGGAGATAAACTTAGACAAACTTGAACATAAGAACATGTTTACCAAAAACTTAGTCAACGCTGATAAGAACCATATTCTCGCAATGTTGGCTCCCTGAAATCAACTCTATACAAGTTTACTTTTGAATCACATAAGCCCAGCTTCCTCATCACTCTGTTTTTTCTCAATTTCTGACAGTTTCTTTTAGCTCTTTTTACACATGTGTCTACATTAGAAAAAAAAACGCATTTCCAGGGGACCAAAAAATTTTAATGGCAGCCAAAAGATCCCAAATTTAAAATCAAATTTTTTACTGGATTTCAAAATTTCACCTAGTAGGCGGCATTTGTGCATCAAAAATTGATGAGATGTTTGTTTTAAGGAGACTATTATGTAGATACTTAACTTATCTATTATTAATAAGAGACTTATTATTGATGCACAAATGACGGATTATTGAAAGATGGAATAGCCGCCAGGCCTAAATATAGGGTGTGTCCCAGTACTCCCAGTGGTCTGAAACTTGCACAATTTTATAATTTTGGGCTGACTGTGCCTATGTTTTCGGGGTCTGGTCTGAGCCCGAGGAATCATACGACGCCATACTTTTAGTCAACTGTTTCTTACAGTTCCCCATATGCCCCAAATCATAAAGCCTATCATTCATGGACGGGGGTGCCATGAATTTCGTGACCAACCGATCCCACGAAATATAAAAACATTAATGATTTTTCGACAAGATCCATTGCTTCCACAGTCCGCTTTATAATTTGGATTGTCTCAATGGACAGCACCGGCCATGAATGAGACCTTTTAACAATGTTTGGCTCATCTGGGAACTCTACCACCCACCTTCTTCAGACACCGTTGACCAACGCTGGAAAAAAATGACAATTTCACAGCCTTTGGCGTGGGGGAACATGTCTACCGGGACACATCGTATGGGAACAAAGGGATCACAAGGGTACTGCTTTGACGGTGTCCGCCCAAAGTCCATAAAATTCTTTAAAGCCAGCCGCGGATCACACGATGCGTATACAAACTGGTCCAAATTACGGGTCCTGCGTATTTGTGCTACAGCGTTCTTTTCTGAAACAAGCATTGAATAGAGACATGTAGAGCAGTGGTACAAACTCTAACTTTCACTCGAAAGGTTGTTGGGTCTATAAAGCTCTCTTCTACACTCAAGTGGGACTGCCTGCTTTGCATGCCAACTGAAACATGGCCAGATAATGTACATGTGAGACTCGAACCAATAACCTTCCCCGTACCACTACATATATTCACATTGTTTGCTTTCCAATTTATAAGTAGTATAAGGAAAGCTTTGTGACGGTCGAAATTTTCAATTCCGAGATTTCAACGGATTTACACGTTTTAAGGTCCCAGGAACCCAAAAAAGTGTTTTTTACGAAATGTCTGTCTGTCGCTCTGAGCGTCGATTTCCGGGCAAACTACTCGGTCGATTTTGATGAAATTCGGCATGTAGGTTCAAAAAAATCATACCTCGGGACCATTTTTTTTATTCGGGGCTAACTCAATTTGGGGGGTTTTATTCTCAAAAACCTCCAAAAAAACGTCTAAAAAAATTATTTGCCAAAAACGGCTCCAACGATTTCTTTTAAATTCACGCATATTGTAGTTGTTATTAATGTTGATAAAATGCGGGGGGTCGCTTGCCCCTTGATAGTTTGCTTCTGGGGGTAAAAAAATAAAAATAACTAAATTTTCATGAAAAATTACTACAAAAATAATTTTTCTGCGAAACCTTTCAATCGATGATTTCTACCTTCAGATATGTTTTAGGTGTTAAATTGAGTAACGAAATCGGACAGGTTGCTTTCCCAGAAAAGTATCTGGTTTTGTACAAAAAAACGTTTTTTTGAAAAAATTCACGCTCAAACGCATTGCGTGCCCTGCCAGTATTGCTGTGTGTTAATGTGTTGGTCTGACCTATCTAGAATTTACCTCACCTCCAGTGACGTCAGGTGGACGACCCCCCCCCCCCCCCCCCCGGAGATATCGGAAATTTAACCATAGGAAAATATTTACCATGAAATTACTCATTTTCTCTATCTACTAATTTTGATAAATTGGAAAGCATGTTCGAGTAAACTCGGACCGGTTCTTTAATTAACGCGAGGTACTTTGTACAGTATTTGCGCCGGCCGGTGTATGTATACGGTGTTGACATATTCATTTCACTAATGTGCATAAGGTAAGCATTGTACAACTCTTCTATTTTAACATGGTACTTACCAAGCCCGGCACGAGGCGGATCAACCACAGCTACTATCTTCTCCTTGGTGACTCGCCGTATGACGTCACCAAGAATTTGCTCCGCCTTGCCAGCGAAGAACTGGGCATTTTTTATCCCGTTAGCCTGAGAATTCCTATTTGCATCTTTAATGGCCTCTTCAACAATGTCAACGCCCAGAACTTCCCCGCATTTCTATAAATCAAAGACAGAAATTACATTAGAATGAACATCCCTAAAATATAATGCAGCAGGTGCGCAGGTCTAGCAAAGACAGAGAAAGATAAACTATGTAGAAATTTTTGAAGGACTTTGTATGGACCTAGGCGAGGGTCGGGACGAGACTCGGCGAACCACGCGTCGTGGGAACATAGCTTCAGATGCGTATCAACGCGTCAGCAAATAGCTATTCTGGCAAGGGTGGGCGTTGGCTAGTAAGTAAGAATCCAGGCTACTTTACGAGGCTTTGCGCAACGCCCCTTTGAAAATCCTTGCTACGGTATAGAGAAGATCCTCTACCAGTTCTCAGGTGTAGATCCTCATTGGGTTGTCCTGCCACTGCGTTGAATGGATGAATGAATGACATATTGGGCTTAAGCTCATTGCCGTCAATGATGTACTGTCGGAAATTTATTTATTTTATCTTAAATGTATATTGTAGTTGTCAAATTTCTGGTCAATTCACAATTATTATTATTATATTAGGCCATTATATCCACATACAGTACAATACAATATTACAGCACAGACATTGTTGCTTCTGCGGGATTGGCGCTGAGACCAGGTGGCACGTGCTGATGGACTGCCCGGCTGTCTGGCGAGATACGCGAAGACTACAGGCACGAAATCAGCTTTGCCCACCAACAGGACAGCACCCCTTTCACAATGTAATAGATTTTATGGTCAAATTAAAGCTTCAATGCCCCAATAAGAAATCCAATCTTATCGGCAAAATTAGATGTTCTGGTTCTCCAGTTGGTACTGTACCTTGGAAAGGCAAATGCCTATAGTGCCAGACCCGCAGCATATATCCAGTAGTGTTGTATTATCATCGACTCCACTAAGTTCGGCTATACTGTCGTACAGCACCTCGGCAGCTGGAGTGTTGATCTGGAAAAAAGACTGCGGGGAAATTTGGAATCTGAATCCGCAAACCTAAAACAAAAAATCCACAAAGTTGATATAATTTGATAAATATTTATTCCATGGATAATACATGTTCATGTGACTGGGTGGGTTAGTTGAGCGAATGTCATGGTGGGACCACGCCAAAAGAAGGCAGCCAAATAACTTAGTAAAACCAATCAATTAAAACCCCCACGGCATACTTAACATATATACAACTCTGAGACATTGAAGTTGGGACACCTTGCATGTCAACAGTAATAATTGTTTTGTCATATTTTTTCATAATTGTGATTTAATTATAAAAAGCTACATATATGGGTAGATAGAGGTATCATTCCTTTATAGAATTTCAGAAATATTATACTAAACTATTTGCCTATGCCAGGAATAAGAAATAAATGGAATGAAGATGGATTTATCAACTTACGTTATAGGATAATCTCCTTAAAGAAATATGGTATGTCTCAATGTGATATATATAGGAACGCAGTTTCTGAAATTCTACAAAGGAATGATGCCTCTATGTAGTTGGTTTTTAATTAAATCAGAACATTATGAAAAAAACAAATTAACACTTAAAATACAAGTTGGTCCAATTTCAATGTCCCAGGGTTTTAGTTGAAGAATCTATTTATTTATTTATTTATTTGAGATTAGAGGCACTGCCGAGTTATCTAACTGCGACACTGCTCCGTTTCATACAATGCGACTTATGGCCTCCTATTGTTGTGTCCTCCAAATTGGTGGGAGTAAGGTATTCCCTTTCTGTCTTTTGCTCAATTTTGTCTTCATACCTCCTAACCGGCTATTATTATTTTTCTCTGCTCTTGCTCCTACATGACGAAGTCAACGCCTTAAGTCACACTTCCAAAATAAAAAGCACACGCACCTCTTCATGGATAAAGCCATCCCCTAAGACACAGCGAAACATTGGTAGGACATCTTGTTTTCTGCCTTCAGTCGCGAGAATAAGGGAATGTACTTTCAGCTCGGCTCCCTCGCCAGAAGTAAAAAATGCTTTCAATTCTTCATCCATTTTAACAAAGTCGGATTCCTGAAGAGTTTGAGGATGCAGGACGAACATTAGCATTAGCTCGTCTGTGCGGAAACCATAGCGAACAGTAAGCTTTTTCCAATGACCTAAAACGAAATAGAAATAACAGGGAATATTAGGTATTTATAAATATTTTCGCTAAGGAAAGCTTTCTGATGGTCAACATTTTCGACAAAGAGATTTCAACGTATTTACACGTTTTGAGGTCCCAGGAACCTAACGTTTTTACGAAATATCTTTTTGTCGCTCTGTCACACCAATCAGGCAGCACTGATAGATACAATTTCCGTTAAATGAACGTGTAATGACTAATGACACAGAATACTATTAAAACTGCCAACGGCCTTACCATGTTGAATCGACGAGGGCGTGTTTCTAACTGTGGCAAACTTGGTAGTGTGCACAGCGTTGGCAAGGGAACATGGTGGGACATAACAACGCACTGAGACTATACCAGTCAGTCTGAGCGCGTGTCGAGTCCTGATCACCTTCGAATTAATCATGTGACTTTACCATGTTCGCCAAGTTGTTCGGAATCCACTATAATCGGGAGGTACACCCTGTCAGTCAACTCCCCTTCTACACGAGGTGAAGGAGCCTGCCCTTAGGGTGCCTCAAGTTAATAAACAGCCTCACTTCCCCCGTCAGGCTGACAGGGTTGCTTTAAGCAGAAATGCTGAAAGCAGGCGTTGGAAAAAAAACTACTAAAACTCACCAACATGTGTCTGTAGGTTGTAAATATCCAGAGGAGAGGCTCGAATATATTTCTGAGCTACAATGGCTGCCTTCTTCATTATATCGGGGATATGTGCAAGCTCCTGAGGGGACACCACACACAGAGTACCTTTGGCATAGCTTCCAATTCGCATTCCAACAGTTTTCTCACCAGTAGCGTCATTAACACCTGTAAACAATGTAAACAAAACTAAGTCTACCAAAAATTTGCAAATTGTTACTGAGAGGAGAATAATTCCAAATTATAGGAAAACATGGCTTGAAGGCCGGATTAAGGCCCGGCGCATATTTTTTTTTTTTTTTTTTTTTTTTTATAAAAGTTTAAATTGCATCCAAACAATTTAATGACTGTATTCGATTAACCTCTTCAATCGCCTCACTAAGTCACCTATTAGGTACTTGTGTCGAGTTACGCCACGTCTCCGATCGCAAGGCGTGTAGAGACTCGCACAAGAACAAGCACGCTACCACCTTACCACCGAAGTCGCTATATTGAGCCCAGCACCATGCACTACCCAGACCATGTCCCCAGAGGAATTCCTATAGGAATGGTATCCACGGCCACGAAAACTGTGCGAGAAACACGCGTCAGTTCCAATCAATTTTCACTCAGTTAATAATAACACCTTTCGTAAACTTACCAATCGTAAATTCGCATTTATTGCGATATGCTTCTTTAATCGGAGATGGTTTGATGGGCAGTAGCTCACAGGGCAGACCATTATACTTTTCCCCTTGCGATTCAATCCAACCTATTATTTCTGGGTTCACAGCCTTTAAGTAGTCTCCCAACAAAAGAAGAACATTACGAGCTTCGTCGCTCTTTTGTTTTAACTAAAAACAAACGTTGAATTTGAATTTGCGATGTGTTAGGGGGGAAAACCCCCACATTTGCAGTACGCCAATGCATTACTAAATTGAACCATGCAAAAAATATTAATCGTATGACATTACAACATATTTTAATATTCAGTTCAGTAGTTAGGCGCCCATTCCACCGACCGGCTAGGGCTATTTACAAAAACGGTGACGTGGTAGCAGACATTCAAGACTTACGCGGGGTTTCCACCGACTTCGCATTGCAGAATTGAAGGAAAAGTTTATTTTCCTCTATGCCATAGTTAAAATTGATCAATGATCATACAGTAAAATCACAAACAAACTAAAATTAAAAAATGGCGTCATGGGATATGTTAAGTACAAACATTTTAATAGATTTCTATAAAAAGAAAAATTCTAATTTCCGTCAATGTCACTTGCATTCTGCAATGCGAGGTCGGTGCAAACGCCACCGAAGTCTTGAATGTCTGCTACCACGTCACGGTTTTTGTAAATAGCCCTAGCCGGTCGGTGGAATGGGCGCTTTGGTAGTTTTAAAATATTTCACCCCATCACAATATTCCACATAATAGGTGAAATAAAAGCCGTAAAGGGGGGGTGTGAAACACCAGGTATATTCATATTGCTAAGGCGGCTATTCAACTTGCCAATATTCCGTCATTTGTGTATCAATAATTAATGAGATTTTTATGTTAAGGAGACTATTTTGTAGATACTTAACTTATCTATTATAAATTAAGTTATAATATGGTAGAGACTTATTATTGATGCATAAATGACGGAATATTGACAAGTGGAATAGCCGCCTTAACAATTGGCAGCCGAAATTTAATATTTCTTATTTTTTATTTAAATAACTAAGCAAGTTATTAAAATATTGCTTCATCTGAGTTGTAGAAGACTTTATGCATCATATAATAGGGTATTATTAATTTTTTGTTGTTGTTTTTCTCTTTATATCTATCGTATTAAACGCGAAATTGTAGCTCTCAATCATTTTTAGGAAACAGCTACGGTACCAAAAAATTAAAAGTGCCCTATTATGTGATGCATGAAATAGTCTTCTACAACATAAATGATCCAAATCTTTAAAATCTTGCTTTATTAATTCAATAAAAAAAATAAGAAGCCTGTCAAAAAAAACAGGTACCTATTTCCTACGGGACGTACAAAGGTCGTACCGTGAATTTACTTTAGCGAGTCCCTACACATCATGCGATCGTAGACGTGTCCAACACTCGTGTCTAACACGCGTACCAACCTACAGAGGCAAATGAAGAGGTCAATCGGATACGTTCATTAAATTGTTTGTATACGATTAACCTTTAAAATATGTATGTATTTTTTATGATTACCTGTTCCTCGTAATCTTTCCTCCACAGTGGCGTAGTCGCATCTTTCAACCTCTCTAATAAATCTCCCTCGTCTTCAAATTTTATTCTTTTTCCGCCTGGGCCATCACCACCACCACCACCACCGCTAGATTGTCTCTTCATCACAAAAGGATCAGGTATGGCCTTCGCAGCTTCTGCTGCGAGTACCCTGCCTTTCCAGAGGTGTCCATTCAAGGTTGTGATCGCCTTTTCTCTTGCTTCCTCAGAACGGAAACAAACGTAGAGCATGCTAGAGTTGGGGGGTCGTTTAACTTTACTTGCTTCTAATTTCAAGCGCTGATTGAGAAATTTCTTTACTTCCTAAAAAAAGGAGAGCTATTAAACATATTCCTTCAAGTAGTCAAAGCACTATTATACCTATGTCATTAAAATTTGTCAACAACAAATATCTTATTAGACTTATAGTTGAGTATATATTTTGTTTTTATAGAAACTTTGTGAATGCACTGAGTAATAAATATGGCTTGAAATAAATAAATATTGACTTTTTTGGTTCAATTACTGAGCCAACCTAGTGGAGTTAGGGCTATAGCGCCCTATATTACCCTCAACTAGGAGGCTCCCCGACTGCCTCTATTACATGCCAGCCGAAACATGGTCAGAAAATGTAGAAAGTGTGGAACTCGAACCAACAACCGTTCGGGTGAAATTGGGAGTCTGTACCACTACTCTACCTGTCCTTACTTCGTTATCGTTTACATTGTAAGTTGCTGTCATTAAGTGTGGAATTTTCCCACTTATGAAATTATTCGTAACCTGAAAACGACGAATATGCCTGTTCTGCGTTAAATAATAAGCCTCGCAAAGTGTCTTCGTATTGTGGTTGGGTAGTAACACACACAGTAAGTCAGTAACAGCTTGTAAGTTATAAGTTATCCGTATAGTAGGTTCTATAGATACAGAACGTCTAACGCCGAAAGTTAAAGTACTTAACGGAAGCGAGACTCTATCAATTAATCAAGCCAAGTATCATACTAAGCTTCTTACCGTCATTCCGAAGTATTTTGGCAAATTCTGAATTTTTACTTTAAACTTTTCGGCAGTAAAAACATCACTATCCAAATATGCGAATGCATTGTCGGTCTTCTCTTCCTTAACTGATTCTTGTGCACTGCCCACCTCTTCAGGTGCCTCCACTATTGAATTTTCCTTTTGTCCAGCCTTTGTATTGTCTGGGGCGATACTATTATTGTGGCTCACTGCTGAGACACTGTCGGCATTAACCGTAACTGGTTCACCAACCAAACCATATTGCATAGTTTCACTTATAGCGACATCTGCAGTGGATGTCAAAGGTGCATCACATCGGGACGACATTATAATTTATTTTCAAAGACTAATTTCTGTATAATTAATTATAAATTTAGAGTTTAACACAATAGTTACAGCAAAAACATGTGTTTGTAAATATTTAAGCGGACGATCAATACGCGCTTGGTCACTGCCTTGTATAATGAATATTTTTTACACCGCCTTTTAAAAAGAGCGGCAAATTTAAAATGTTTAATATGAAAGTCCCTTTAATTATTTATAGTGATAAACTTTATCGTATAGCCTACACATCGCACCTCCTCTATTTTGTACCTCTATTTTCCTAAAACTTAGTTTCTATAGTACTTCGGCAAGATATATGGACGTCGCCTATCCCACCTTGGTGGGTCATGGACAATGTTTGATTGATTGATTGATTGATTGATTGATTGATTGACATGCTTTATAGTCACGGCCATTTACTGTATACCAAAACTAAGATGAACTTATCAATTACTTTATGACACCCTCCCTACGATCGAGTTTGCGACGTATCCGCATTGATGCCCTTTTTACATCTAATGTGGAATACAGAAGCTTTGTAGTTTTGTATACAACATTCGAACAAAACAGTCCTAAAAGTGTTTTCATTATATCTGTATAGGGGAAATGCATTGGATGCAAGGTATAACAAAATGGTGCAATCGAAATTGGAACAGTGTCGCAAAGTACCAAAACATTCCAAATCCATACTTTTCTCATTTTGCGTGGACTATAACACTTGGATTTTAGAGGCAAAGAATATAACTGCCTTCCAAAGGGGGGGGGAGGCAATTGCCCGCAGTGCCGGTCGCTGCGTCAGTCTCTGGAATTAAGTAGCTGTAGTTGGAAACAAGGGGGCCCGGGGTTTTCCCCCGGTTGAAAAAATTGTGAAAAACAGGCCTGTCACCGTTTTTGTAAATAGCCCTAGCCGGTCGGTGGAATGGGCGCCTAAGGCAGGCTTAATTACATAATTATAAAATAAAATGAAAGCAGTTGTTGAGTGTCAAAGGAAAATTGGGAATTTCTCATCAGATAGGTTACCTATATTATTACTTCAGAAACCCCTGGTGAGTGAGACATGGACACATGGTGCATACTCGAAAGAAGAAAAAATAAGCTGGAGGCTATCGAAATGTGGGAGTATAGCCAGGAGAATTTTGAAAATATCTTGGAGAGACCACTTAACGAACGAGGAGGTAGGCCTACTTCAAATGATAAACGATAAAAGATCCCTAATTACATCCATTTCGGTGAGAAGAGCTAGATGGATGGGTCACCTGATCAGACAAGTCACAAGAAGGACTCCTAAACACCATAATAGAAGGCACAATCGTCAATCGAGGGCACAATGCAAGAGGGCGACCAAGGAAGGCGTATGCAGAAGACCTCAAGAAAGACATGAGATGCGGAACCTATTTGGAACTCAAGAGAACGCCGAGAACGGCCCAAGACGGGAAGGAGTGGAGGAGATGGACAAATTTGCTGCAAACCAATAGCTAGATTGAAACTAATGAAGAAAAATATATTATAATATTTGTCTCGGTACCTCCTGACCCTACTACTAATTTGATAAATAAGAAAGCATGTTCGAGTAAACTCGGGTCGTTTCTTTAACTTGTTATTATTACATATATTTTATTGACACAACTTCCAATCGACGAGATTCCAAGAACTAAGCCTATTAACGGACTGCACAGGCGCGTCTATTACGCATCAGACATCGGCTTACAAATCAAAATTCAAAATAATTATACTTAATAACGCATAACCCACGATTGGCTAGGCCTACTGCTGACTAAACACTATGATGTATGAAGAAATATAGGCCTAATAGAGATATAAGCTAGGCCTGCTGTTGGTTGGTTTTAGTATTGTTAAACGTTATTAGAAATTTAGAATACTTTACGAGAGTCAAGACGTATATGCTTTAAATTGAGTACCTAGTCTCCACAATTTCGGGCCTGTTTTTTTCTTCAAAAAACCTACCGGTACCCCGGGGGAGACCCCCAGGCCCCCCTTCGGCCTCCCGAAGCCTCGGGTGCCTGGGTATGGGTAATTTAGGAAATTAAGATCATGCCCCTAGGGCCTAGGTCTAATTAGAAGCTGCGTACACGTCCATGAGAACGGTTTTCCTCTTTTTCTACCATTTTACAAAAATGGGGGGGGGGGAGTGCCAAATGAAACACCGCCCCCTTCGAAAACCTATTGTAAGTGCCGGCAAACTTTATATATTGATGTTGCATGAAAACTGCCCCCCCCAAAAAAAAAAAATCTGTCTACGCCGCTGCTGCATTGTAGGCCACTTGGTTTTGTCCAGCTATAGGGCCTTTAAGCATATAGGTAGCCTGCAGGTACCGTACGGTACCTACTTGTTTTGAAGGCAATTTCATTGGCATATCTTTTAATAATTTTTGACGTAAAGTGAATAATTACGGTACAGTACCATGCTAAAAATTAAAAACTGAATGCACCCCCGTCTTGGGGGCACTTATATACCCAAAGAAAAAAAATTAGCGTACATGGGATTTAAGGGTAGTTTTGACTAGTTGAGATTTTCCCTATTTTATTTTTTCTGAACTGAAAATCTATGCTTATACTGCATAGCATATCAACAAGTATCATTGAATCAACTATTAAGTTCCCATGTCGGCTAGAAAAGCGAACGAATTGCGATTTGCAAGTTTCAACAGGAAGGATACGGCCGACACATCAATTCGTTCGCTAGAAGGGTGGCAAGGCAGCAAGGGGTGGCCATAAGTCAGTCCCGCAACATTTTCAACGGCCACTTATTCCAGGGATTCGGAACACCGAATAATATACAGTACATACTGCGTAGGCATAAATACTGTCTATACATATATTTTAATTTCCTGCGATTTCTCTACTTCCTGTGCCATTGGAATTTATTATGTAACAAATTTTGTTAGCTATCTAATGGCCAGATAGATCTGCAATAGTATATTGTAATATGCCTATTTATTGTAGGCGTATCATAAATAATTTGGGTGAGAAAGCGGGAAATTCACGTAAGAACGGATTAAATTACAGTACCTAATCTGAAACGCCCACTTTGTAGGTGACCATCCAGGATTCTGCCCTCATAGTCTATATTTCCAAGTGACAACATAAATATTCGTGTTCAGCAGGTCCAAATTATAGTAAGAAAAAGTCTATTTCACAAAGTGTAGCACAAACTACGCTAGTAGCTTACGTGACTGTTGACTGTCTCTCACCACCCTGTTCTGCGTTGTTAGCATCTATAAGTACTGTATAAAGTATATTTACGTACCTAAACTTAAAAACCATCGATAGAATGGTTCATCATAAAAATAATTGAACCTTTGATTTTCTATATAGAGAAGATATATACCTAGGCCTATATTGTCGAGGGGGATGCTACCTGCAAGTGGCTTTTCTTTAAATTATTAAGTAGGCATACTTCCATAACTGTACCGTAGCCTATAGGTGTGTGAATTTAAAAGAAATCATCTTAGCCGTTTTTGAGAAAACAGATTTTTAGTAGCCTAATTTTTTCCTTTTTTTTGTTAGGCATAAAAAAAAACTAAATTGAATTTATCTTAAAAAATGAAAAAAAAAATAGCCACGGACAATATTCATCAATCAATCAATCTTTGTCCATGACCCACCAAGGTGGGATAGATGGCGTCCAAATTCTTTCGGAAAGAATTTAGATTACGTCAGTTGAATTGTATATTTAACCTACACATCGAAAATGTTGCGGCAATTTTGACCACCCCTTGGTTGGAAATGCGGGTGGTCGCATGTCTGGTAACTCTAACCAAATTAATCTTGTTCATACTTCATTCTGGCTCACAGTCTCGGCCGCTCGGGTAGTCAAACTTGTCATCGAGATGGAGGGCGCTCGGCATGCGTTGGCGCCACACTACAATTGCTATGCCCAAGCCGCTAGTTTCCAATTTTCCTGTTCCTATTTCAGCTTGTAAGTATCTATCCTTTTTCATTTTCAATAAACATAACAGTGCTGTGCAGGCCAAAGCGAAATGTAACCGCAGTGAAAGTATATTAGAATTATAGGTAGCCATCATTGTTTCTGCAGTGTTTTTAAATGCAAAGGTGCACTTCGCCAATTCGTTGACCATTGCCCGCTATATAATTTTGAAGTAAATGTTAATTAATTAAACAAACAAGTCGAAGGAATTGTTGAAGATTTTTTATAATATAGGCTACCAGCTAATTTACATTTTTCATGTGGACTTCAGAAGTTTAGACTTTATGGATTTTAAGCTACTCATAACTGACATAAGTTAGTAGACCTACAGTAAATAGACATAATGAAAAACATTTTTGATTCAACTCCCATGTTTAATGTTAAAAGGAAGGGGCCTAAGGGCAAGAGTGTCACCAGGCCTCCAGGCCCCAGCTCTTAGGTGCCCATTCCACATACGTACAACGTCAATGAAAATTATGAAATTGAAGGTGGTAGCAGAATTTTTAGTATGTCTTTAATGTCTGCTACCACCTTCAATTTCATAATTTTCATTGACGTTGTACGTATGTGGAATGGGCGCCTTAGGTGGGGTTTCCATTGATCTCGCATTTGAGCGTGATATTGACCTGGCAGCAGACATTTTTAGAATGTCTTTAGTGTCTGCTACCACGTCAATATCACGCTCACGCTCAAATACGAGGTCAATGGAAACCCCGCCTGAGGTTAAAGGAATCAAGTGTGAGGTTGTGAGGGGGTATAATATATAGACTTGTATATTAGCCCTTGGCCATTATCCTTGTAGTTTGTGGTCATTGTATATCAGAAAGCACTGGCTTATGGCATCAGTACCTATATAATGGCTATGCACGTTGTAGGCTACGCTATACTATAGCTAGCCCTAGGATTAAAAAAAATTACGGGACACTTAATAATATCATGGCCTAATTTGCTTTTACTAATGTACCATGTGTGAAATGATTAGGCATTTATAGAGCTATAGTAAAATGTAAAAACATCTTATCCGTTTCCATAGTAATTACTTCACTTCTGATTGCTCTGAAGCTCGGGGGCATATTTTCCAGGTTTTGCTCCTGAGGAATTTTAAATACTTAGCTCGATTTTAATAAATTTTTAAACTTTTTGTTATTTCAGAACGCCGCCAGAGAAGACGCTGAGCGTTTATGGATGCCATCAATGTAGCCTATGCACATGAAAGTGATTCCGGCTACGTTACGCGGCGTACAAACCACAGCAATGGGCTTATAAAATACGTTTCTCTATGACAGCCGGCATTTTGGATTTCTGCACGAACGAGGTTCATTCACGGTGCTGTTGGAACAACCTGCGGCGTGCGGGGGCGAACAAGGTAGGTTAAATATTTCTTTCAGTAGGCCTGCAGCCTGATCGGGGCGTTTATAATACCGGTATTTATTTAATCCACTGGTAAACAAGATAATTTTATAATGGAAAGTTCTATTCAAAATTTGTTTGTTTACAGTTATAATCCTAGGGTATTTATTTAACCCCGGTATTATAAACGCCTCGATCAGACTGCTGAAATGGCGATTATATTTAATCTTATCCTGGAATTAAAAATGTAAACAAGGTAATTTTACTATGGAATCAAAGTGCTATTCAAAATTGGTTTGTTTACATTATTATCCCCAGGAATAATTTATTACTAAACGGCTTAGCAGGTCCACAGATTAATTTGTTGGGAAATAAAGGCTTAGTACAGTTTTATAAGTTAGCCTACAGATGCAGATTTTTAGAAATTGCAAATCATTTGACATAGGCTACTAACTACTGATCCTGCACTTCGGTATTAGTTACTTTAGGAAAAAAACTAGGGACGATTGAGCGAATTAATCTCAAATTTTAAGGCAAAGACCCACACTAGTATACGGTATGTCAAACGAATTCATATTTCAAGAACTTTCATTTGATGTGCAACGGAATATACAATATAGGCCTATGTCGTATTTTTTACGAAATTATTGGCAAATCCGACGACAATTGGCACGTGTACTTTATAGACAATCTAAGGCTGTAGCCAGGATTTTTTTTTTTTTTTTGGGGGGGGGGGGGGGTTTAGAAATTTCATTGTATATTACATAGTAATTTTTAGTTTTCCTCTCAAAATACAATTCCATCTAAATTATAAATATCTAAAATTATTAAGCTTTCCATTTGGCATACCGTACCCAATCGGGTTCATTTGTGTCGTCATTTTGTAGATGGCAGCACCAGTTGCAATGATATCAAAGCGTTGATTTTTCCATAAGCCCCAATACTATTTAAAAATGATTTTTAATTACGTATTATTATAAGTGATATTTTTCTATAAATCATGGAGAATATATATATTAAATTATATGCAGCGAAATAAGGTCCAGGCATAGTAAAAATATTATAAAAAGTATTAAAAGAATTAAGTAGATGCTAAGAGCCTAGTTTTCGCATGCAAACGGCGGCCATTTTGAATAATATGGATATCGGTTTGTCGTCAGCGAACCTAGTGACCAAAACTGTCCCTACAGAACCTCATTAAAGGCCTTAAAAAGTTCTTTCATTTGATGTGTAACTTGACATGACATAATCTTTGTTATTTTCATTTTATACAGTAGGGGGAACGCCCGTGTCTACGCCAACCCTACCCGTAGTGGTACCGTAATTGGTATGAACGTCAATAGCCAAAACTTGACCACCCCCTGTCCTGCGACTATATCACTGCCCGCAGTGGCAAGATCATCACCGCGAAACCAAGACCGACCCCAATGGGAAGACCAGCGGCCACAAGTCGAAAAGGGCTTTCAAGCCTGCCTACCAAAACGGTAAGTTGAAAGTTAATACTGTACAGTGCAAACTACGACGATATACTTAGCCTATGAATTGGCCTATTTTCCATTTAACCCAAGAAAATGTTGAGGAAAAGAGGTTAAGGTGCACCTCTATGATATTAACACCAATGAATATAACAAAAAATTGGATTTTTAAAAGTTTATTCTTTAAAATGATTCCATGTTTCTCTTGTTAAAACCATTTCGGATTGGTAGCCCTTATTGCAGCCCTTATTGCAGCCTTTGCTCGCTTATTGTAACCCGGTTCGTCTTGTTTTTGTCACTTTCCCACACTTGTGTCCCTCCAGTTACTCCTTTCCATAGCTCAGGAAGCAGTGCCAGCCCCTGGATCATTTTTGCCTCACTATATAGTCCTGGTACGTGATTCGTTCCCGTAGCGTAGGCTAACCACTCAATAACCGTCTCTCAAACTAGTCAACCCCTATCGGATCTGCAACTCTGTGAGTGTTTAGCATTATTGCAGTATTGTGATAGGTTTTCAGCAGTTTCTATCCCCGCTTAGATTGTTCGCTTGGACAAGTTGCGGCACGTCGGGCATTGAGACAAGAGGCACTGTATGTGACTATATGTTTACATTTTTATTCTTCTAGTAATCACTTCAAACCTAGTAATAAATAAAAACTAGTAATCACTTCAAACCTCATTGTCTGTAGATTCCCAGTCATCAAGGCATGTCGCCCACAAATATTGAACCATCCAATGCCGTCGACATAATAGATTGCAAGTTTTGATTTAGACCTACGAGAAAATCTGGCCGCGTCAGGTGCAAGTGGTTGCAGCGGCTTTTAGTCTACACATATACCAAACTTTTTATTGAGGGCGGTTTTTAATTCAAGGAAACATGGGTTGAACAACTTTGTAGCCTATGCACATTTTTCGGAATTCCAACTGCTGCCAGCATCTAACCTAAAAAATATGACCTAATTGTAGGTATAATTTTAATCCATTATCAATCTTGGCTGTTTCAGCGAACTACAACATTGCGTCTTCAACCCTAGAACCCTCTTCAATGTATCCGATGTGGCTGCGGTGGCGTTGCCCGATTGGGCTGATTTAGAAGTCGCCCAAATCAATTCCATGGCAGCACCCACAGGCGGCGTAATAGCTGCAAACCCAACCAGAGACCAAGCGGTGAAGTGGTAAGTCCCACCGTTAATATTGAGCTAGACCGAGTCAATACCATCACTGCTGCTTAATGCTGCTACTTCGGCACTTAATACTGATATGTTGCAATTAAAAACCAAACCTATAGGCCTACTTTTGGCACAGATTAGGTTCCCATAATATATAGGCATATATGAATATTCCATGAAAGCAGAATTGCCCTATCAGTACAATGCGGAGAGTATCAGAGAACTAATTACTTAGCTGCATTCATTTCTATATCATAGGCCTAAAGTAGTACAAAATATCTCATTGGTAAGCCTGCCAGATTTATTTTTCAAAAAACCGGGAGGCTTCAGTTTGGCTTAACTTATACGGTATAAACTATACCTATTTTTCTTAGGCCTATTTTTTTGACATCTAGGGCCAAGGACAATAGTTTCAAAAATATAGAGGGCCTCCACGGGGAAACCCGTTCTCATGGACGTATGCAGCTTTTAAACATTTAGATTTGACAGGCGACGAATATAATTGCGCACAAGGGGGGCCCGGGGGTCACACCCGGTAGAAAAATTTGTAAAATTTAGCTTAAATTAATTGTGTTTTACACATATAGATAGCAGTAACCTTTAGATTTTAAAGGCGAAAAATACAACTGCACACAAGGGGGGCCCGGGGGTCTCCCCCGGATGAAATGTTTTGAAGAATAGTCTTAAATTGATGAGGGTTTAGGCACTTCGATGGCAGTAACGTGTAGTGTTTAGTAGTGGGGTTTGACAGGCGAAAAATACTTTTGTCCACATGAGGCGCCGGGGGTCTCCCCCGGTAGATTTTTTTTTTTTGAAAAATTGGCTTAAATTAAAGAGATTTTAGACACTTCGATAGTAGTAACGTTCCGAGTAACTGCAAAGCCCGGATTCTACTGGTTCTTCATCAGTAACGTTCAGATTTTAATAGCGAGGTTTGATAGGCGAAAAATACAACTTCTCACAAGGGGGGCCCGGGGGTCTCCCTCTGATAGAAATTTTTTGAAAAGTTGTCTTAAATTAATGTGGTTTTACGCGTTTTGATAGCAGTAACGTTCAGATTTTACATGCGATGAATTAGTAGGTAGTTGGAAACAAGGAGGGGCCCGTTGAAATTTTTTGACAAACAGGCCTAGAATACTGGGGTTTTACGCAAATTGATAGCAGTAACATTAATTAGAATTTACTGGCGATGAATACAATTGCACACAATTCGATTGAAATTTATACTTAATTGTAAAATTACATCACTCAATTTCATGTCTTAGAAAAACAGGGAGATTTTCCGGGACATTTTCCAAAACCGGGAGATTACGGCCTCCCGACAACATTCACCCGGGAGCCGGGAGATTGGGCTGAAAACCAGGAGCCTCCCGGGTAAACCGGGAGGTATGACATGCTTACTCATTGGGCGATTCCGCTTTCATGGAATATGCATGGGTAGGCCTATACTTGATCTGGGCCAACAGTGTAGCGGAAGACAATAATTTGTTAGCTGCCGCGTTAAACCTGCCCTATCCCACCTCAAACCACCCCACCAACCTTATCATTTTACATTTCTCAGTGTTAAGTAATTAAATTAGGCCATATACATATGTATACAGTATAAATTTTAAATACATACAGTATATTATATGGCGGCTTTCACTGATCGTTATAATTCAAAAGTAGGCTGCAACACGTCTCAATATCGTAAGCAGTCTAATGGGGTACAAGAAAGGAGCCTCCACGAAGATCAGTTTTATAAACGTGGACAAAAAACCGATCGGGCGCACCCCGGGCAACGTTAAGTGGAAACATCTAGCGGCTAATCCTTTCACCACCGAGACGAGACCTTCCTCTTCTTTTGTGAATGCACCGACGATGGCGTCGGTTCGGCTGAGACCAGAAACAAGGAGTCTCTACCCCGGACACGAAAAAGTAAAGTAAGTAAGGAGTCTAATCTGCATACACTAGATGATTGGACGGATTGTTTACATTACAATTTTTGTTGTTACAGCATTCTATACGTCATCACGGAAGTGGACGAGAGGCATTAAGAGGAGGCGAATAGGCCTACTTCATGAGCAGCTTGTGCAACGGTCCGGACAGGCTGTGGCAGCTTTTGCGATGGCCCTGCCGCCGGGACAAATGGAATGTTTTCTGACGACAAAAGCCTGGCTGCTGATTCCGTCAATTATGCAGTCATGCAGCTGCCATATAAGTTTACTTCAAATTGTAAGTTTAATTAGTTTTGTTTCTGTTAAGAAATATGAGTCAAGGTTAAATTTAAGAAATTATCGTGAGGCGTTTGTAAAAAAAAAAATACCCTCGGAAACGTTGCCGCTATAGCCTATATCAGACACCCTCATAGCGATTTTCTTTGAACAAAGTCGAATTTCTCATGAAATATTGAACGTACCGCCTTAAAATATGAGATTGGAATAAATGCTCCTCTACATTTTGTTTGTAGTTAGGCGCCTCTGGCATCTTTTGGCCACAGTTTTTAAAGGCGTGTAAAATATATAGGTCTTAAACAAAACGCGAAATGCAAACCTTTATGCAAGAAAAAAATTATTAACTTTTTTTTTTATAGGAGGATCATGGATATTCCCAGATTTTTTGAAATTTCCGAGTCCTTTAAGTCCTATAAGATTGTAGAGGAATATTTCTTCTAGTTTGTGACTCCTTTCCTCATTGCTCATCAATATTTCATGTGAAATTTGACTTTTTTAAGGAAATTTTGTTAAAATGTAACCAGGCATGGTGTAGTTCATAAGAGATGAGATCTCCCATACCGGAGTTTGTTTCGGATAGAATATTTTATACTTGCAAGTTGCAATGAACAGGAAGGCCGGAGCTAGAGGTGGCCAGCTGAACCCGGTCCTGCACTTCCCCCCCCCCCCCGAAATATTTGTGCAGCGTACACTAGATATAGAATGGAGTTTTAAATATATTGAGTTTACCTTACCTCCGGCCACGTCTAATGGACTCCCCCCCTCAAAAAAGTAGTTCATGTTTGTTAAACATTTCAACAGCTCAGAATAATTTATTGACGGAGCCACTTAATTGGCCTTTAATTTCAGGAGACATAAATATGTTGAATAGGCCTATTCAAATTGTTTCAAAATAATAACGATAAGAACAGTCGCTTAAAGCGTCATTGAGGGGCAAATAAGAGAAGCCTTTTCAGTGTCATTATAGCTAGATGCGTTGAATGGCCGACTACCAAGATACTCATAGCAGTGCCGGATTAACCCCTGGGGCAAATGACATTGACGGAAATTAGAATTTTTCTTTTTATAAAAATCTATTAAAATGTTTGTACTTAACATATCCCATGACGCCATTTTTTAATTTTAGTTTGTTTGTTTGTGATTTTACTGTATGATCATTGATCAATTTTAACTATGGCATGGAGGAAAACAAACATTTCCGTCAATGTCATTTGCATTCTGCAATGCGAGGTCGGTGGAAACACCGCCTAAGTCTTGAATGTCTGTTACCACGTCACCGTATTTGTATTTAGCCCTAGCCGGTCGGTGGATACCCCGCCTGAAATGTTTTGCCTTAGTTCTAACTTGTGATGGCTCATTGATGGCTCCATGGTCAATATTTCCTGAGATTATTCTTGTTTCGTTTTTTATGGCAACGTCGAAAACCGTACTGTAGGCTACATGTACCTACTTGGCGGTTAAAAATGACTGATTTAAGTATTGGCTATTGTATTGTCTACGATTCGGGAAAAAGATGGCCTTTGTTAAGGCGGGGTTTCCGCCGACCGGCTAGGGCTAAATACAAATACGGTGACGTGGTAACAGACATTCAAGACTTAGGCGGGGTTTCCACCGACCTCGCATTGCAGAATGCAAATGACATTGACGGAAATTAGAATTTTTCTATTTATAAAAATCTATTAAAATGTTTGTACTTAACATATCCGATGACGCCATTTTTTAATTTTAGTTTGTTTGTTTGTGATTTTACTCTATGATCATTGATCAATTTTAACTATGGCATAGAGGAAAACAAACATTTCCCCGCCTAAGTCTTGAATGTCTGCTACCACGTCGCCGTATATGTATTGAGCCCAAGCCGGTCGGTGGAAACCCCGCCTAATGGAAATAAATGGAGGCGATGCTTTTTAGGGTAGGGACGCACTGGGGAGCCAACCCAACAGCCAGCAGGTGATTGCTTATCGGAGCCCGCATACTACGCAGCCGTGGCTGGCACACTACACAGCCGTGGCTGGCACTGAAATGGCTTCTCTTCTTTGCCCCTCCATGACGCTGTAAGCGACTGTATTGTTCTACTCGTTATTCTTTTGAACTGGTGCATCGCAGTCGTTATAATTGAATTCCTTATCTTCTGTAGAAGGTCATCAAATGATTGCACTGACATTCTAACGTAATTAAAAAAAAACTATCTGGATGTCTTCGTAAATTGTTAAAATAATTTTTAAACAAGCCCTTCGAGTGCCGTTCCCGAATTGAATCCAATATGTACTCTTTGTTCTACGTTATCCTGCGAGACAGTAGGAACATAGTAACAACATCTTCCATGTCCATTTTTAATGAATTTGAACGAACAATAGAAAAATGCGTCCGGCTGTCATGCAATTGTGCACGTTCTTTTGGCTGCGTAGTGCGTGGGCTCCGATAAACGACCACCTGTATTTTTCTACTTTTCGTTTAAAATTCGATAAAAATGGACATGGAAGATGTTGTTACTATGTACCTATTGTCTCGTATGGATAAAACGCAGAACAAAGTGTATATATATATATATTGGATTCATCCACTATTTCGGGAACGGCTCTCGATGGGCTTGTTGCTTTCCAATTTATACGTAGTACAAATAAGGAAAGCTTATTTGTGATGGTCCATATTTTCGATTCCGAGTTTTCAACGGACTTACACGTTTTGAGGTCCGAGGAACCCAAAAAAGTGGTTTTTACGAAATGTCTGTCTGTCTGTCTGTCGCTCTGTCTGTCTGTTCATCAATTTCCGGGCAAACTACTCAGCTGATTTTGATGAAATTTGGCATGTAGGTTTCTCAAAAATCATACCTCGAGAACATTTTTTTATTTTGAGCTAACTCAATTTGGGGGGGGGGGGGGTTTATTCTCAAAAAACTCCAAAAAACGTCTAAAAAAATTATTTCTCAAAAACGGCTCCAACGATTTCTTTTAAATTCACATATATTGTAATTGTCATTAATGTGGACAAAATGCGGGGGTCGCTTGCCCCTTGATAGTTTGCTTCTGGGAGTAAAAAAATAAAAATAACTAAATTTTAATGAAAAATAACTAAAAAATAATTTTTCTACGAAACCTTTCTATCGATGATTTCTACCTTCAGGCATGTTTTAGGTGTTAAATTGAGTAACGAAACCGTTGCTTTCCCAAAGAATGATGTGGTTTTGTGCAAATTTTTTTTTTTTTTTTTTAATGATAGAAAATTCACGCTCAAATACATTGCGTGCTCTGCCATTATTGCTGTGTGGTAATGTGTTGGTCTGACCTATTTAGAATTTACTTCACCTCCAGTGACGTCAGGTGGACAACCCCCCCCCCCCCCAGATGTCCGAATTTTAACAATAGGAAAATTATTTACTATGAAATTACTCATTTTCTCTATCTACTAATTGTTAAATTGGAAAGCATGTTCGAGTAAACTCGGACCGGTTCTTTTAAAATGATTTTAACGATATACGAAGGCATCCAGATTGTTTTTTTTTTTTAAATTACATTAGAATGTCAATACAATCATTTGATGACCTTTTACAAAATATAAGGAATTCAATAACGTCTACGATTAACTCTCGGAGACAAGTCGGCTGGCAGCTTTTAACTTGTATTTTGGCTGCCGCAGCCTGGCAGCCTAGTGCGTCCCTATACCCTTTGCTTTACCACCCTTTACTTTACTTTTATAATTTCACGGAGGGTCAGCGGCACGGCAGCGGCGTTTCCAGACAATTATATTGACAGCGTCTTCTCTGTTAATGGCGAGAGTCCGTAGGTACTGTAGGAGATAGGAGATTCTAATTATTTTTTTAATTTTTCTTTAGTTCCTGCATAGCTAGGGATCGAGCAGCAGTCTTCAACTTCAGCGTCGCGTCTCCTCAGTGTTCTTCGGAATAAAGTTGCCTCCCGGGACCTTCTACCAGCACTAGCAGATGATGGAACGCGAGTTGGATTACCGCCGCCGCCCCCTCCAAACCATTTCTCAGTGTTACCCACACCTCGTAGACGGCGGTGCACGTACATGAGCTGTTATTATACCTGCTATAGTCTATAGCCCGGACGATTCGGCGCGCGCGGGTCACCGATGATTTTTGTCATTGTAGCAAATGGGAGTAGGAAAACCACAGAGTTAACTTCAGAAAATTTCTGAGTCGGGCGTGAAGCCGACCGCACACCGATGGACGGCTTTTCCTCTAGTTGCCTCGGTGGTTTTCCAACTACCCATTTGCTACAATAACAAAACATAGTCCGTAACTGACTCGTCCATAATCGTCCATGTGTAGCCTACTAGGCCTGAAAGCATGGCGGCAGGACGTTAGACAGCCATCTTCCTGTTGAAGGTATTTAATTATTATTGGTTATTTTCTATATTTTAGTGTTTCCGGCATGAATCATTACTATTATTACCGCACTCTTATTCAAGCCATATGAGCCCAATCGAATTTTCTGTGTAGCGCAAGGACTCTAGGTATATAACATTGAAAAAGCCCAATCTCTGCATAAAAAATTAACACAACCTGAAAAGAAATAATTCGTTGATCCGTTAATAATAATAATACTAATAATTTTGTATTGACCAGAAAATTGACAACTAAATTTAAGAGGAAATAAATACATTTCTGACAATACATCAATGACGGCGATGAGCGTAAGCCCATATAGGCGGGGATATTAAATGTTTTTTGACGTGGTAGCAGACATTTTTAGACAGTCTAAAACTGTCTGCTACCACGTCAAAAAACATTTAATATCACTATTGACGTTGGTGGAATCTCCGCCATAGCCCAAAAACGTAACTTAATTTAGTCCTGTATCCTAATTCTAATTTTTATTTTTTTTGATCATTTGTTCACCCTCTTGAGTTATTAGAAACAATTTTAATTTTGCCATAAATTTTGCTCTACTCGAGACTCGCTGCAACTCGACAGGGAGCATGTTAAAGGCTCTAGGTCCCAGTAATAAGGCGGTACATTTATTATGTGCGGTTCGCGGTGTCGAAGTCCGGTGTCCATGACTGGCGGGTTCCTTAGAGCGTAACCGCATCTATTGAAAAAAAGGGATGGGATGGCAAGAGCACTTAATTATTTTACCAGGGCGATTGTGCCGAAAGGGGGTCCGCGAAACATTCTTAATGGATGGGAACCATAGAATTAGATAACCAATCAGATCCTTTACATCATGGGGTTTTGCGGTCATTTCCATATGTATTCTTATTCGAAATAAGTCCTGTACCTGATTACATTTTTAAGTTTTTAATTGTTTTTTCCCCGTGCAAACCAGAAATAATAGGTTAACCCAACTGCACATGTAAATTCCACAATAACTTAGCCTGTATTATTTTTGAACAGTTGAGAGCCATGCCAATTGAGAGAAATTTTCAACCCATATTTGATTCCATCATTTGCATTTAATACAATTCCACATAATCGAAGTAAATGCGATCGAATGTACCTAGTCAGAATTTTTTCTTCGGCGAATTCCATGTTCCAGTTGGGCCGGCGCGTGAGAGTCAGTGGCGTAGTGTAGTTAAAAAAAAATAAAAATAAAAATAATAAATATAAAAAATATATATTACAAATATTTAAAAATAAATAAATAAATAAAAAATTGTTGTAATAAGCAATGAAAACCACATTAACTATGATGCAGCGTAATGCTTTTTTGGGACGATGAGCGTAACGCTTTTTCGTGCATACACCCAGTGTTCCAGCCAGCGTTCATCGAGTTTTTCGCAATTTCGAGTTTCCCTATCCCAAAGCAATGAATTGATCGTTGGGGAGGGTTGCATAATCAAGAATGAGCAGACTAGCACTATAAAATACGATACAAAACAGTAATAGTGGCGGAGTATGCCACGCATGTAATGGCCATGAATAATCTTAATATTTCCTCAAAAAACATTTTTTGTTCAAAACTAAATATTTTTTCGGGAAACCAAACTATTCGGTTTTGTTACTCTTATTTAACACCCTAACCATCAATATAGCGCCCATTGCGTTTGTTAACATTAATAACGACCATATGAAAATTATGAGACATATATGCGAATTTAAAAGAAATCGTTAGATCCATTTTTGAAATAATAGAAAATGAAATAAATTTCTTAGCCGTTTATTTTGGTAAAACCCCCTAAAATCGAGCTAGCTAAAAAAAAAAAAAAAACGGTCCCGAGGCATGATTTTTGTACACTTACGTATGCCAAATTTAATCAAAATCCAGCAAGTAGTTTGCCCGCAAATCGATGAACAGGCAGGCAGACATTTCTACCGTCACAAAGCTTTCCTTATAGGCTACTACGTACAAATAGGAAAGCAATAATGTTTTATGTAATGCTAGCCCTTTTTATTTTTTGCGCCTGATAATTAAGTAGAAACTCCCTACATACACACTACGCTACTGGTGAGGTAGAGTAATTAGCGTAGTCGATATTGCAACATTACGACCTACGCGGGGAGGGCGCAAAATTGTATTTTGAACACTATTTAACAATATTCACGCGCTGGCCCTGTGTCTGGTCTGGAACACTAAATTGAATTTTTGGTAGAAAGGACCTCAAACATCTAGTTTAGTAGGAAGCTTGGAATGGGAAAAATGGCAGGTCCTATTCACCGTGCCTTTACACAGTCTATGTTGCTTTGCGTCAATGCATATTCTACGTCTCTTCGGCGTTCCTTTGGCTGCAGCAGATTTGAAGGCTGCGCTCCCGTTCTTGATTTGCTATCTTTTGCGCCCAGAGCTACTGTCTATTTTTGGTAAGGTTCGATAGCTTCAGTACCGATTTGGTTCATCGGTTGCTGTTGCGTACAGTTTGCGATGCATGCCAGACAAGGTCGTCTTCTTAAAGGGCTGGGGCTTCTCCAAATTTGTTTTCCAAAAGATTGCTTCGCAAAATGAGTAACGGCTAGCCTCTTAGTTCTTCAAAGGCTTGTTTAACTTTAGTTTGGAATGTGACCAGGTGTTTGGAGTGGATTATTGCGATAAGACGGTCAAGTGTATTGAGTTGTATAGCGGATAAATTACTGCAGCTGAGTACAGGAAATGTACTCGTAGGTATTCATAGTGAACACACGACAGAAGAACGACGAGGGTCAGCTGTCCTACCATGACCTACCATGTTTATTTAGTACCTTAGTTAAGTTTTCTTCTTGTAAGTTGGTTCCTTCTGTATACATTTCCAGCCCAGCACCCAATCCATCTGGCTATCACTGTCCATAAGATTATTTTTAGCACTTCATCTCGAATGCCTCTATTCGACTGTTCCTGCTTTCACTCATACCGTCCAAGTTTCACATCCTATAAGCCCAAAGCATCACACTTTGCGAGTAGAAGTAGTAGAGTATTTCTAGATTGCAGTATCTTTATCTTCATTATTGAATACCAAGTGACCCAAGAATATTCTATTTTTATCTCCTTCTTACATCTTCCGTCCTCCGTAATCAATCCCCCATAGTTATTCACATGTTCTTGTGAAAAAAATTTCAACAACCGTGCTAAATTGTAACATTGTAAGCTACGCTAGGGGTACTGGACGGGAGCCCAAAGTGGTCGTATTTTATAAGATCCGAAACTTGACAGTATATGTAAGGTGGATGCCTTCGGGCAGCTGGGTGTCTTGAGAAGCTAGGGTCTGGTGAAGTGTCTGTGAAGTGGGAAGAAAGAAGAGGAGATGAAGAATTGTGCAGTGCTTACATAGGCTTAATTAATTAGGTATTTGGTGAAGTGAAGTGAAAGTGATTTGTAGGGTCCAGACACCTAGCTGCCTGACGTTGGTCCGTGTACTGTCATTGCATCATATGTCTTTTTAAAATACGACGTCCACAGAAAGTTCTCAATCCAGGGCTCTTCTCCGCTCTTCTGTCGGGTATGCACTCCAGACGTGTTCTGGCGACTGAAGTCTATGTAGCCTACTTGTCTTGGACTCAGCTACTGTCGGTGGCCCGTCATGCAACTCAACACCTAATTGTCAGTCCTTAAATCCACCAATGTGCTGCCCAATGACCATGGCGTTGGTCAGTCCACTGGTGTTTAGGTAAATTCCAATATGGAACTTCAGTCACTCACTGCATTCCAAACTGAACTTGAACAGTGGTAGTTGCTAGGGGTCTGAGTCGAATATTGTCCGATAACCATGTGAATGCATGCATATGATTGTCTTCTATTCGCCGCTGACCACAAGAGCTGAACATTTGAGGATCTTTGACGTTGCCACAGCTCAGGTTGTGAAGATTCCTCTTCTGGAAAACACATTATAAGAAACTACCGTGCGCCTTAGGAAATTGATCTGCAACTGGTGTACTTTGGGGGCTGTATCGCACGAATGTCGCCAATGTATTAAGTCTTTACAGAGCCGAACCTTATCATCAATAGTACAGTAGCTCGTAAGGCACATTGGATTGAGCACGTTGAGATTTAAAAGCGTAGCTTTTAAAGCTGTTGCACTCTGAGGGCCCTGGTTTGATGTAGAATATGCGTTTGACACGGACAACTTGGATTGTTTGAGGCATGGTGTGGGATCGGTTAGGATTTCCCTGTTAAGATTCCTACCAATCAGAGTGCTTTGAGGTCCCACTTGGGGCATCCAATGGCGGCACCTGTGTAGGGTGACCAGAAACTCTAAAAACAACAGAATCAGGATTAGGATGGGGTGTCTGCGGGGGGGGGGGGGGGGGGCACTCCCCTGGGGATTTACTTGGAAAATGGTTTGAAATACAAAAAGGTGTAAAAATAAAATATCTCAGATCGTAGAGCTGTAAAAAATATTAGGACGAGCAGAAAAGATTTTTCTGAACATATTGATACTGATATATGATAATAATCTACCCTCTCTTTCTAATACAGATTGGCCACAATTAGAGGCTACTACTTGACATTTGGAACATTATAATATAAATCATGCTAGGTAAGCTTATAGGCTAACAAAAATCACACAATGTGTTTTTTGCATGAAAAATGAAAATATTGAAAATAAATAAATATATAGGCCCTATTGGTGTTTTTAACGGTGGATTAAATGAGCCAAAACGGCGGCAGGCATAGGTAACAAGAAAATGACGTCACATTTCGGATACTAGATGTGCTAATCAAACTTAAATTGATGGAAAAAATTATTAATTTTTAGCTGAGCATATAATAAATCTCGTAATGCATTAAAATAGGTTTTCAAAAATTGTCAACTAGCCTACTAACGATTTCATTTGTTCAAAAAACGATTGATATGGTAAATTTAGTCGGTTAGTCCCGAGGACAGGAGATCCAGAACTGTGGCCAATTTGTGTAAGTGAATGCCACACATCATGTAGGTATCGATATGTAGAGGGGAGCTTTTGCTTGTTTAAATTTTGGCGGCTCTACGATATTTCCCGTGAAAATCGACTTTGTGCAAAAAACACGTAGTGGGGGTACTCAGGTTTACTCTTAATCGTTAGTATTTAGTCGTTTATTTTAGAAATTCTAGCTAAAGTCGAACTTGATAAGTAACGACAATGACGGGCCGAGCTATAATAGATGTTCACGGTTAGCCTACTAAATAAGGGTCCCCATTTATTAGGCCTACTTAAAGTGATAGTGGTGGTCTTTTCTGAGCGTGTAATGACACTTTATTGAGCTTAAGGGAGGAGGTGGGTCTTGTTATCTGAGCATCTTTCTTCTCCGGAGTTGCTAACTGAGTTCTACTGCGTGTGCCGAAAGATTCGAAAAAATAAGTTAATGTAATTCTATGTTGCTATTTAAGGTTTTATCACTAAGCAGCAGTCATGCAAAAAGGAAAAGATGAAACGCCCCCCCGCCCTCCCCTTAACTTTTGTGGGTCAGGAGGTACGCAAGGTTGCCAATATTTTTATTTGGTTAAAAATAAATCAATATTTTTAAGTAATTCCAGCCATATTGATCATTTTGGTGTCCTATGGTAAAAATGAGTTGGCCCACGATTGGTCGCCCTACTTTTGTGTGTCGCCATTTTCGAAGTGAAACCATAAATAGTCATTAGGGGTATTTACTATGTGATTCAGCATGCCAAATGTTTTAAATTTTAAATTCGGAAACGTAATCATCATGAAAATGTAAAATAGTGCGGAACCAGCCAGGATTTTATTTCGGGGAGGGCTGCGATCCCTCAGTATGGAGTAATTTCAACTCTGTCTAGTTTTAAGTCAAAACATTTCGAGGGGGGCTGCCCCCCCCCCCCTAGGTTACGGGTCTGATGGGACGATTGCATAGTCTAAAACGGGCAGATGAATACTGTTACAACACAGTAATAGTGGCAGGGTAAAAATTATCAATAATTTTTTTCCAAAAATATTTTAGGCTGTTCACACAAATCTATGTTAAAATTTACACATACGATGGATTTAGTAAAATCGGGGTTCATTAAATTTCAGTGTCGTGCTAAATAATTTTCAATTTTTATAATTTATGAACGAGAATGGGATTCTCGAATTGAAATATTTTTAACACGATTTAGCATGATAAATACAGGATAGTGAATACCCCTATTATTATGATTTTTTTTTTTCCTTTTTGAAGATTATTTGCCTCTTCCAATGGCTCCAACTCCCCGCATCAACTTTATGATGCTTCCTTTGAAATCCATTATTTAGCCATATACTGTATTCTACGCTCTGCTACCAGTTAGAGAATTGAATCGTCGACAAATATATATATATATATACATAAGTATAATGTGCTCAATAAAGCTTGCTGCCTGAAACACCACAACAGTCAGCAACACGATGATCGAGAACTACAGCACTGACATACAGTATACTATTGTGCCGCAGTAGATCATGCTCAAACATGTCAGTAGACGTACCTAATTAACTTATTCTAACAATCGCATAGCCTACAAACAGTTTAATGAATGGATCCGATTTACCTCTTCAGTCGCCTAATTATCTTTATAGTAATTGTGTTGAGTTACTGCACGTCTCCGATTGCATGGTGGGTAGTGAGACTGTCCCAAGTTCAAGCACGCTACCACTATGTCACCGAAGCCGGTTAATTAATTATTAATGGGTTGGAATTTCTCTTATTTCAATGGCTTTGTATATACCCAATACATCCCTTTCAACACTCGATCTTCGCATCTGAACGCCTGAAAATTGCTCCACTACTTTTTGCGAGGTGCGCTAACTGTGTTGATGGGCGAGGCAAATTGGAAAATAACTAACAAATATAATACAACAGACAGTGCTAATAAAAGGGGAAAATAATTAATAATTAATCAGGTACAGGTATTTCTTTCAAAGTACCGTATCATCGTTGAATCATCTCCCAATAAAAATTTCCGGGTAAGCCATAATATGTAGCCTACACTCAAAGTTAACTCAATTAAATGACTTGGGAATGCAATATATTAATTTAAATAATTTTAATGTCCGATACTTAAAGGGTGATGATGAATGAATGAATTATATTGGATACAGTAATACAATACAATTATAACTAAACTAAAAACTAAAAATGATTGAGGATGTATAAAAGTAAGAATTTGAATGAAATTTTCTCCAATGTTAATTAGGGTGTTAGAAGCTACTGATGGTTTTGTCCCTTTTTATGATGATCAGCTGGGCCAATGTACAAATTACGTATTTTCTTCTTCTTCTTCAAAACCACGAAATATAAAAAGATGGCTGCCATGCCTTAAAGACTAGGTCCTCAAGCCATTAACTGATTGCAGAGATTGGGCAGGACTGGGCTTAGAGAACTTCAAATGTAATTATAGTAATTAAATAAAACAAATTGTCACTGTCATTTTTGGGGAGTTATCAATTTGAAGCGTACTCAGTGTGGGTAGTTTGGGGCTTTTACTTGGGAATTTAAGCCTACAATATGACCATATATAATAGGACCTGATAGCATACGGTACCTGTTGCTTTATTGGTGAAGCTGATGTTAATAAATGGTAGAATAGAATAATGATGCCAATCGGAAACATTGTTTCATTTTTTTAAATTGTAACTTATTGTATGCCACCTTATTTACATTATCTTTTGACGTCCTGCCACCATTCCTCCACGTTGTTTCGTTTCCATCAACTATAAGCGTCCCTGCTCGTCGTCTACGAAGTTTGGTGCTCCCTTTGAACCAGGCTCACCTTGAAATGGGTGGAGGACACTATGAAAATTTGTTTAAATGTCTGCCTGTGAAGACCTACTGTATTCACGTGTAAAAGTTTTCTTGGTTTTGTTTTGTCTGCTGTTGCTCGATTGCGAATGGTACAAATTGTTTAAACTATCTTAATATTGTTGTTCCTAAGGTAGACCAATTGACTATTTAATTAACTAGATAGCGTACATTGTTGTTGTTAATTGTTTATCAAAACTGAATGTGATAATATTATTGTTCTCCCCAGGGGCGCCAAGCTTAGGAGGTTAGGGGGCATCAATAATATCTGTTTAATCCTCACTTCTAAACAATATTTATAATATTGTGTAGGTAAAATGAGCAATCTTAATTAATTGTTTTGAATTTTAAATGAATCCAAGAAAATTAATTATGAGGAAAACCATGAAAACATTTTGACGCCTATTATAGGTTATCTCTGCTCAGTGTCACTTTGCCTGGTCTGATGTCTGCGGTAACTTGATGTCGATTGAAAACTTATTTAGATTAAAATTTTAGCCCCACCCGAATTTTCAAAACACGGTGCCCCTGGTTCTCCGTTGTGATTGTGAGATTATCCTAGGCTAGGCCTACATTTTCGCTTGCCTTGATAATTGTAATGCTCAATACAATAATTTAATACACGAGTAGATGAAGGTGTTAACTAACATTATCGTAGTTTCGAGATCACTGTTAAAGTTTTTCTAGTTAGAGGCTGCCCTTCTCAGTGCATACTGCACTGTATGCTACCTTCTTTGACTCTAAACACCAGTTTGGCTAATTTCTCCGCCAACTGATCACAGGCTGCTATGATAGAGAAAATCTGTTAACACTTTCATTTATTAATAAGGTGCCCTTCTCAGTGCATACTGCACTGTATGCTACCTTCTTTGACTCTAAACACCAGTTTGGCTAATTTCTCCGCCAACTGATCACAGGCTGCTATGATAGAGAAAATCTGTTAACACTTTCATTTATTAATAAGGTGCCCATTCCATTGACCGGCTAGGGCTATTTCCAAAACGGTGACGTGGTAGCAGACACTCAAGACTTAGGTAGCGTCTCCACCGACCTCGCATTGCAGATTGCAAGTGACATTGACGGAACTGTTTTTTTTTATTTTATAGAAATCTATTAAAATGTTTGTAATTAACATATCCCATGACGCCATTTTTTAATATTAGTTTGTTTGTTTGTGATTTTATTGTATGATCATTGATCAATTTTTAAATGGCATAGAGGAAAATAAACATTTCCGTCAATTCTGCAATGCGAGGTCGGTGGAAACGCCGCCTTAGTCTTGAGTGTCTGCTACCACGTCACCGTTTTGGAAATAGCCCTAGCCGGTCAATCGAATGGGCACCTAATAAATAAATGTCCTTAACTTAAAATTAATTTCCTTCATCCACTCGTGTATTGCATTGTTGATCTTATGTGAGATTACTACCATATCCCAAGGTGAAGTCGTTGTTCATTTGAAATTAAAAGTATACCTTAAATAGCCCCAAGTAGCCTAATCAGAATTTTGTTTGCACATTGTATTTCTTTCACAGTTTATTGTATTTGACATTTCGCGTTTTAACTAAATTTGCCATGGGATATGTGTATTGTCAATGGTTTAAACTGAAAGTAATAGGCTAATTGAAGACACAAGTATATGAAGGTGTTAACTTGTCAGGACATGTAGAATAGTGGTACAGACTTAGACTTTCACTCAAAAGGTTGTTGGTTCGAGTCCCACACTTGCTACATTTTCTGGCCATGCTTCGGAGGGCATGTAAAGCAGGCGGTCCCGGGCCTTCCTAGTTCAGTGTAAGAGAGGGCTTTACAGCCCTAACTCCGCTAGGTTAGCTTAGTAATAGAACAAAAAGTCAATATTTAATTTAATTTTTAACTCTCACTAGGCCTATTTTCGTTTTGAGATTTAAAGAGTTCTAAAGTTTTGGCTGATACCTTCTCAATGTATACAGTGTGCTAACTTCTTTGACACTGAATGTCTCCCGATTTCTTTTTCAACTGATCATTGACCTCGTTTTGCAGAATGCACATGCCGTTGACGTGGTAGCAGACATTAAAGACTATTTAATGATTTCTGCTACCACGTCAACGTCATGTGCATTCTGCAAAACGAGGTCAATGGAAACGCCGCCTAATCCACCATGCCCCATAGCATATTAATTTCTGTATGCTAATAGGCTACTTCAAACAAGCAATGATCTCGTGGCAAGTGAGGGAACAGAAAAATGAAAATTTGTAACTTAAAGTCACCTTCATCCTCTCGTGTTTTCAATTTTTGTTTCTGTGTAAGACTATTCCCATATCCCATGGCAATTGGGAAACTAATTTACTCTGTATAATGTTACATTAGAAAAACATGGAAAGAAAATAAATTAGCAATGGAAATTTCGTTTTCAGTTTATGGCAAACTTACCGTTTTATCGGAGTTAGCCACTTTAGAGTTACATGGGATATGTGAATAGGCTGGTACCCATATGTGCAAGGACTTCATTCAATTGCCTTAAATTTCCCCATTGTTTTTTAAATATTGCTTGACCAGGTTCGGTTTATACTTGATGCAAAATGCATGTGTGTAAGAACCGATGAGCAGATTGCACCATATAAGCTGCCTACAAGGTCCTGTTCCCTGCAGCATTCGAATCGTATGAGTTCGGCAAAAATGTGCGTTTTTACATCAACTTGGCACATAGCCATTTTTAGAGGCCTATTACCTCTGTTGCATCTTGCCATATTCGTTGGAGGACTTGCTGTGTGATAAGAAAATGCCTCAGTCTATATTAACCCTCCACTATATCAGGGTTGCCAAAGTGTATTCTTTTCTTCCATAGAGTTTTAAGGACTCCATTCTATATGATACTAGTACTGCGTAAATTGAACAAAAGCCCGATGTGTAGGCTTAGTGGCACCCTCAAAGTGTACCCGCTACCCCACATGGAAGCCCAAACTCATTTATTACCACCTTTAATAATTAATCAGCTCCATTTGCCAAGATGTGATAATGTGACCCTCATTCACTCCCTCCTGCCTCTCCACATCTGATTATTCAGTACTTTGATACTAGTGCCACTCTTCTGAGGTTGCCCTCAATCTGGTTTCTGCATCTCCCGCTTTGTCTTCCCCTTCTTCGTGTTCTCCCTATTTCTTCACCCAACAATTTTCCTCTCGCACCTGTTGTTATCCATTCGCTTTAAGTGCTCAAACCATTGCAGTCTCTTTCTCGCTACCCTCTCCACCAATGGTTCTTTCGAACTCATTATGAGCCGCGATGTATTAATTTTGGCGCAGATGATGTAATAGGTGAATAACAGATCAATATATACCTTCCCACCCAAACCGATCTGTTTGGCGTCCTTATGTCATCAACGTGTTTGAAGTCTGAGGCATTTCCTTATTGAACTCGAGAATTAATCAAGCTTTGACTTCTTAAATTTATTACCTATCCCGTTGTAAGCCGTACCGTATGATGGGTTAACTAATTTTCGACGCTTTCTAGTTCGGGGGGGGGGGGGGTCATAACCTTGAACATGTTAGGGACCGATTATGAAATACCTACAGAATTATGCCCATTTCTAAAAAAAAGTTTGAAGTCGCAGGTAGTGATAGCCTATATAATCATGTTAATCACTTTCTATAGCCTGTTTCAATCCAGTTCTGGGGAGGGGGGAGGCAATATTATCCTTAAGTAACCTGGTCAGTGGTTAAGGGCCAATTTAGGTAGAACTTAGATCTATAGGTCCATATCCCAAAACAAAAGCGTTATAAGTGGCAGGTAGTTATAATATTCTTCTCTTTTTTTAATTTAAAATTGAATACTTTGTTAATAGGTGGGTTTAGGCCTACCGTGTACTTTAATGTGGTCGGCACAAAACTGATTCTGTCATACAACTGTACAAGTTCACACTAGGCTAACTTGGGAATAGTCAGTTGTAAATTGCTAATTAACGGACTCTAATCCACAATAATTTTTATCATTTACTTCTTGTATAGTAGATAACTTCGTTACTCTCCCGAAAAACTAAATCCACTCATAGGCTGCAATTTTCACTCATTTGCTTGTGTTCAGTTAATAGGGCGAACCTGCACTCGTAAACTGGGGTAAGTCGAATTACACTGCTGAGTTTGCTAACTACCCTAAAGACTTGTTTAATAGGAATGCATTTTTTTTCCTATAGGGCAACTCGAGAGTAAGGCCTACTCTATTTTGAAGATGTTTTTCATTTCCATTTGGAGACCTAATTTTGGTGATGAGACAATGAACAAATATTTTGTAAAACACTGAAGGTCAAGTTAGCCTAGTTTGAACTTTTACTGTATATGCAAAAGCTAAGTTTGGGAGTGGGGGTAGGCTATGTAGTGCTTCCGTGAGGTGAATTGTTTTTTTTTTTTTTCAACGAAATCCCTGATATTTGCCTACAGTAAATACGATGCAATATTGGTAGGTATGAAACAAGAGTAAAAATAGGCTAGACTGGCAGTTCCGTCTTGGGTTTACATGCGGTACGGCTATAGGGCTTAGAAAGTGACTACTGTGTTTTGTCTCCGAGAACGTCAACGAACCGGTAACTTGGTTCATGCACATTTTACAAATGTGTAGCGCTCAGGTAAGTCTTGGCAGTGTAATAAAATGTAAACGTTTCCTATTGATATCTTATAGCGGCTATTATAAGATCGCTAGTAGGAGAGAATTATTATTTTACAATTATCTGACTTGGGATTGGAAAATTCGAAAGAAAATGGTTTCGATTGGCTGCAGTCAGAGCCTCCATCTTGGATTGCTACTTGAAAGGGGTCCAATCAGCTGTGCAAGGGGAAATAGCCGCCATCTTGGATTTCTTCCTAAAGTAGTTAATCCTCCGTAGGCAGCAGGATACTATGGCCGATGCTGCCAGTCGCGATATGGTGATTTAGCTAAAAGGCGTTAAGCCAACAGCAGAAAACTTTAGAAAGCGCATTCGGATTAACTTTTGCGCCATACCTGGTCATGACGTCATTGTCAAACACAGGAATATAGATCGTTTGTCGAACATCAATATTTTATTTTAATAGGAAGAAGCAGGTGTGCCAACGTAAGTAATGGGTTTAAATCTGGGTAAGTGCATGTAGTAATTTTGAAGGGTTTATATACGAAAGAGGTTTCATGTAATTTGCTTCAGAACACCGTAAAAATCAACTTGGCGCCTTTTAAATGATTAGCAATCGACAATGGAGTTCTTGCGTAGTGACGTCACAGTAAGAGGGCGGAGCTAACAGCGCATGCGTGATTGCGAAAATAATGTAAACATAATCAGCTGTTCGGTCATTGGAGGATATGAAATGCATTGAGCGCTATTGATTTTTACAGTTTTAAGTTGTTATTATTCATATTTCTAGCGTTATGGTCAAGCATTGCTGCTATGGCTTGTGTAATAGTGATAGCCTACACCAGGAGAGAACACATATGAGAGAGATCCGAATTATATCGTCCCCCAAGCCACTGGAAAAAATTAAGAAAGGCAAGTGGAGGTTGCATCTTTGTGGCAGAACGAAGTCCACAATATTTAAAGTTACAAAATACACATATATATATGCATGGCCGTGCCCAGGAGGTGGTCCATGGGGTCCGCACCCCCCTCCCCCCCGAAATAAATTTCTGCAGGTAAACCTGTATGGTTTGAAGAATTTATTCATTAATAAATTACGTAAAAAAATGTTTGTACCCTTGGACCCCCCCCCGAAATCATAACCTGGGAATAACCTTGTATATATGTTCAAAACATTTAGTGGACCAACAAAAGATTTTCCAGATCCAATCGGACAGTCGATTGAGATCATGGCCGTAGCCAAGGGGGAGTTCAACCTCCTCCCCCCCCCCCCCCCCGTGATGAAATGGCTTGATACTAAATAGAATCGGATTTTGAGAGGAAAAATATAAACTACTATATGTAATATCCAATTAAATTTCTGACCCCCCCCCCACCCCCCAAAAATCCTGGCTAAGGCCATGATTGGGATCAATAATGTATATTAATATATATTGTCGTTACTTTCCAGTGGCCATGCCCAGGTGGGTGGTCCATGGGGTCCGGACCCCCCCCCCCCCCCGAAAGCAAAAGCTGGGCACGGCCTGTGGCCCTACGAAAAGTAACTGCTTTGGTGCTCAGATACTAAATTGAATTGTAGTGATAGTATTATGAAGAGCCAATAACCCTTTCTACGCTACTAATATTTACAAACAACATGATAGGCTAGCGTTTCGGCAGCCCAGCCGACTAGGCTATATTTCATGGTAGTTATGCAGTAAAGTTGTATGGTTATGGTAATAAATCATTAATTGTAATATGTATAAGCAAGCTTAGGCTCACATACCCATTTAAAAATCTGTTCTGCCCTCGCGGAAGTATCACAACCAATGAAATAAAATTAGATACACAAGTAAATAATATTTTCCGACAATTATTTGCAGCTACTTTGCCGCAATTTTTTGTCAGTACCCGCGCAAGTATTGAAGGAACATATAAATAGCACTAATTTGCCGTTGAAAAGCGAAAATTTCTTAAAATAAAATAAATTTCATTGGAAAGCCTATACACTCCATGTTAAAATGAGGGGGTGATGTCCGAGAATCAGGGGGACCCCCTCCCTTTCCGACAGCCCGCCATCTTTGTTTTACCTGCGCAAGAACTCCATTTGCCGCTCTTTTTAAAAGACACGAAACGGAGTCATTATAGAAGGCAGTGACCTGCGGACAACTTATTTTTGGGGCCTTGTCTTCAAAAATAATAACTAGAGCCCTAATAAAACAACAAATGTGAAATGTCTACTGCAGCAAAATGAATCCAATAGCAGGAATATCTCTTGAAGCATTAATTCGTAAGTAATGCAGTTAAATTTATTACATATCGAAGCGAATGTTGTAAATCTCTGCGGCTTCACATGGCAGTGATTTACCAAAAGAGGATATCCAGAGGCTATGCGGTTTTCAGTTAAAAACTGTTTGTAATGCCGGCTTGTCAAGTCATTGACAATATATTTTGTAGTAATTTTACTGGTTTTCTCTAAATATTATCATATCTTACACTACATTAACAACTATGAGTAATTAACGGAAAAGCAGAACAGACGTTCGTTACTTGGGATCATTACGGGTCAGTTTTACGGTTGCAGGCCTGCGCTATATTTACGTTTAGTTTTACGTATAGAAATAGAAAATCCAAAAGGGCTGCATCAGGATGCACTCCGCCAATCAGAGGATATTTGCTACACGGTTTGGAGGACCGCCTTGTTAGATTTTGAGACGAAAGTATAAGGAACTTTTCTAAAGAAAATCCGTCATGCTGGGATTGTTGCATCCGCATTATTAACTTACGCATCCTAACAGCATACAAAGGGAGGAAAGCTTGGGCAACCTGGAGCCCTCTATCAGGAACTATCCAAAACTGGTCGAAATTGTACAAAGGATTGCTAGGAAACATATCCCAAGAGGCTGCCGTACACAATACCTCCCAGGTCTGAATTCTGGTACAAGTGCTCTCCTGAGAGCCTACCAAGAACATGAGGAACCAGTAGAATCCGGGCTGATGGGCCGTGGTCGAAGTGAAAGTGAACTTCCATATCAGCCCGGATTCTACTGGTTCCTCATTCGACTCCGGCCGTGAAAGCCTTTGCAGTTATACTACCAAGAACAATTCGACAATGACCCTTTCGTCAAGGAAACAATTGAAATGGGTGAAGAACTAATGCATTGTGTAAGCGAAGGAAGAAAGGAAAAGTGGTCAAAACTAATCAATGACTTGGACATGAAACAAAACAGCAGGCGGGCCTGGAAGCTGATAAAAAACCTGAGTAACGATCCCACTCAACCTAAGCCTGATTATAGCAAAGTCACTCCAAACCAGATAGCACACACGCTACTTTTGGACGGGAAACCCAAAACGAAGGTGAAGAAAGAAAGGTTTACTATGCCCAACAAGACGTAACGGAAAGTGCGCTATCCACCCCTTTCAGCACAGAAGAACTTGTGGAAGTCATAAGAGGAATGAAAGAAAATAAAGCGGCCGGTCCTGATGGGATTCGTACGGAACAGATTAAGCACTTTGGTACCAAAGCCCTCACATGGATTGTAACAATAATGAACGAATGTGTCAATTCCTGCAACATACCACCTTTATGGAGAAAAGCAAGTGTGTCAGCACTGCTGAAACCAGGGAAAGAACCAACAGAAGCAAAGAATTTCCGTCCGATCTCACTGCTGTGTCACCTCTTTAAGGCATTCGAGCGATTGATCCTAACAAGAGTAGGCGCTATCGTAGACAATAAGTTAATACCTGAACAAGCAGGCTTCAGACCAGGAAAATCTTGTAACAACCAAGTTTTAAACCTGACGCAGCATATTGAAAATGGATATGAGAAGAACTTGCTGACAGGAGTTGTTTTCGTAGACCTCTCGGCTGCCTATGACACAGTTAACCACCGTAATCTAATCTCCAAGGTCTACTCTATGACAAAAGATGTTGCCTTCACAAAGACTATTCAATCGATCCTACAAAATAGAAGATTCTACGTGAACCTAGAAGGCCGACGACACCGCCATCGCTGCTCAAGGCAAAACTTTCGAAGAAGTAGAAACTAAGTTAACCGAAGCTTTGGAAGCCCTGTCAGTATACTACGAAGAGAATTTTCTCCGAGCGAATCCCCAGAAAACGCAAGTTTGCGTTTTCCACCTCAAAAATAGGGAAGCAGACAGGAAACTCAACATCACCTGGGAAGGCATACCCCTCGAGCATGAACAGTATCCGAAGTACCTAGGTGTTAAACTCGACAGAACTTTAACCTTCAGAACACACTGTAGGGAGCTTAAAGTCAAAATCAGCGCCAGAAACAACATTTTACGGAAGCTGACTGGATCGTCTTGGGGAGCACAACCTGAACTTCTGAGAACCTCAGCACTGGCACTATATTTTTCGGCAGCAGAATACTGTGCACCAGCGTGGGAAGCCTCCGCGCACACTAGACATGTGGACGTTGCCCTGAATGAGACAGTAAGGATTATCTCTGGCTGTTTGAAACCAACGCCAACCTACAAAGTTTACCCTATAGTAGGTATAGCGCCCCCTCACATCAGACGGACAGTAGCCGCAGAAAAGGAGAAGACCAAACAGGAAAACGACTCCAGGCACCCAATGTATCAGCAGGAAAGACCGCCAGAACGTCTACGCTCCCGTAACAGCTTCCTCAAAAGACGAAAACCACTAGAAACTAATGCCGAAATACGGAGAACTAGTCTATGGGAGGAGGAACTCCCGATTATCTCCAATTTCAAAGCCAATGAAGAAATAGCAAAGGGAAGCCACCTGCCCTACGGAGAGTGGAGAACACTAAATAGGCTTAGAACTGGAGTCTCGAGATGCAGATACACGCAGAAGAAATGGGGTTATATTGAGGACGAATTATGTGACTGCGGGGAGGTCCAAACTGCTGATCACCTTCTCGTATGCAGAGACATGGGCACTGTTTGCAGTGTAGCTGACCTTTTTGTATGCAACGACAACGCCATCAAGGCCGCAAAGTTTTGGAAAATGATCTGACGGTCCGGACACGGAAAGTAAAGTAAGTAGCATACAAAGCACTGGACGAAAGTTGTAGGGAGTAAAAAAGTTTTACTTACATCAATACTTCCCTATGTATTCACTACCAAGAACAAACTTTACAGTTAGTTGTAATCTTGAACTTTGAAGTAAGATTAACAACTAGCACTACGAAAATATTTTTAAAGGCCTAGTCGAACCGGTGCCTTATCAATTTATCAGGTGAAAATTTGAGCGAAACATGCCCCTTAAAGCTTATGATTATGTTACATGAAAGATTGGGTTTATTTGCTACACTAAACTTCTCTAGATGACATAGGTGCAAGTTCTAATTTAGGCTTAATTTTTTTCCAGAAAGGGCAACTGATTCCAGAAACAAGAACATCGACAATACTGCAATAGAAGCATGCTGTGCCATAATAAAAGACATTCCACAATCAGCATTTTTTGCGTCCAAACAAATCGCTTTCCGATTGCAATCCGATGATGAGTGGGAAGCTATGCAAGGCTTATCCCTATTAGACCATTGCATGCGAAAATGTGGTCCCTGTTTTCAAACGGAAGTTGCCAAGTTTCGTTTTCTTAATGAATTAATAAAATTAGTATCACCAAAATTTCTGGGCGCCAAAACATCACCCAAAGTTCGGGATAAAGTATTAGGCCTTATACATTCATGGACTGTAGCCTTCCCACATGAGCCGAAGATTAAGGAAGCCTTCGACATGCTAAAGAAACAGGGAGTTGTTACCGATAATATTGCTAAAGATTTAGCTCAGTGTCGATCTGAACCAAAACAAACTCCTACCAAGTCATCAAACATGGTAGTGGACCAAGAATTTGAGAAGAAGTTACAGAAGCTGTTGAGCAGCAAAAATGCACAGGATTTAGATGCAGCCAACAGAATGATAAAACATAAAGTTTACGAAACTGAGCGAAGAATTAATGATTTAGAAAGAGTGAGAACGAATGTTAGGCTTCTCGCAGAAATGCTTGATTGTTATCAAACTAGTGAAATTTCACAAGAAGATTTGCAATTGATGGGTGAATTACGTTCTGAATGTGAAAGGCTGAAGCCGACTCTTTTTAGTTTGGCGGCGGACGCGCAAGACGCTATGCTAAGTGATGTTTTGGGTGTTGGAGAAGAGCTGACTCAGGTGGTTGAAAGGTACGAAGCTGTGCTCGCCAGGCAGAATCAACCAGGTTCCAGTTCCGGCAATTCGTCGATTCAAGCGCCTTCCTCTCTATTAGATCTCTCTCCTGACCATGGGAAACAGGCTTTACCTGACGCAGAGCCTTTAAAGCCTTCGACTGAGTTGTTCCAGCAACCTCTTGCTATTTTAGGTATGTAAAGTTACTCTACTGGGCTGCCATTCACTTCCAACTACCTAATAAAATTGTTCAGGAGATGACAAAAAACATATCACTCAAAATGTTTAAAACCCCAATACTACAGAGCTATTTTTTTCCAACTTTTTCTCCGGGGGAGACCCCCGGGCCGCCCTCACTGGTAGGTTTATTCGTCGTTATAATATCTCAACTGTACTGCTTGCAAACATTAACGTAAATAGTCCTGCCCCCCCCCCCAGGATTTTTGGGGACAAAGACGTTATGGAGGCGAAATGGGGGAAATTAATTCTTGGTATGCTGATTTCACATGAAAGACAACATGAAAAAAATCAACATATTGAACAAGTACTTTCACAAAAATATATTACTCAAAATGCTTAAAACCCCAATTTTCCGAACTATTTTTTCAAAAAATTTTTTCTTAGGGGGAGACCCCCGGGCCCCCGTCAGTGGTTGGTTTATTCGCCTGTAAAATCGCAACAGTACTGCTTTCAGAATGCGTAAGACCTCTCTAATTTCGGCCTATTCATCACTTTTTTTCTCCGCGGGAGACCCCAGGCCCCCCTTTCTCCAGGATATAATATGCGTAAAACCTCACTAATTTGGGCCCATTTATCGATTTTTTTTTCTCCAGTGGAACAAGGTCTTGGGGTCCTAAAGACCCCCCCCCCCCCTACATGAAAAAAAAATGCGGCAAATTAAAAACAAATTTACCATCCAGCAGGCGGGCTTGCCAACAAAATCTGTCTCTGTTAGTTACTTCGCACTTGACTCGCAATCTAAGTAACTGTATAATATCCTAAATTTGTTGGAGGTTGCCTCTTCAACCTGAAAGATAATTCTGAGTGTAAAACCATGAGGTAAAGGCCTAAGTTGTCACAGAAATTAGAGGATATAGATAAACTTGACTTGGCGGGATTCGTACCCACGATCTACGCCTAACCGGGGTGTCATCTTTACCGCTTAGCTAACGGCCTTACCATGTTGATTCCATTAGAACAGAGCATGTTTCAAACTGCGGCAAACTTGGTAGTGTGCACAGGCAGGGGAACATGGTGGGACATGATAACGTGCTTAGGCAGTATAAGTACGTGTCGAGTCCTGGTCACCTCCGATTTAATCGTGTGACTTTACCATGTTCCCCAAGTGGTTCGGAATCCACTATAATCAGGTGGTCCACCCTGTCAGTCAACTCCCCTTTCCCCCGAGGTGAAAGAGTCTGCCCTTAGGGTGCCTCAAGTTAACAAACAGACTCACTACTCCCCCCGCCAGGCTGACAGGGTTGCTTAAAGCAGAAATGCAGAAAGCAGACGTTGAAAACTAACAAACATCTTTACCGCTTAGGTTAAGCGTAGATCGTGGGTTCGAATCCAGCTAAGTCAAGTTTTTCTATATCCTCTAATTTCGGTTATAATGAGGAGGTTACCTCTTCAACCAAAGTTAATTTAATGCCAGTGTTATACTGTATATGCCATATAATACTGCAATGCATTACATAAGTTGTCCCCGATTTTGAACCTTTTTTTAATTTCTTCTGCTGGCCAGACACTTTGAGCGGTTCTAAGTGCTTTATTAGAGTGTGTTGAACTGGTTGCTGTTTTAGTATTAGTAAAATTACACTATCCACGAACTTAAGTCTGGGTCGAGGACAATTCTCTTGTGGCATTTCTACGTTTCATAACCGGGGAAGTGTGAGTATAGATGTTTCCCTGTTAGTTGTTGGCGTCCTCCGTGTTCTTCTTGATCTGTGGTGACTTAGAATTAAAATGTCAACTATTTTTACTCCTACGATAGAATCATATGGTTTAAATTACCCTATAGCTAGGGTTACCAGATTTCAGAAAACTCAATTCCTGATACCTGAACCAAAGTGTCAGTCGATATAGTGTAAATTTCCATCTGAAGTTTCACATTACATCTAGTGTAAATTTACTTGTGGACTTCACTGTTAAAAACTGCTAAGTTTGCTAGAATTGAAATTGAAAAAAATTGCAATATTATTTGTATACGTGTTCGCCAAATTTTTAATTAAAATTAAAAGCGCGAAAAGTTTTTCATTTCAGTAAAAAACTTTAATTCACTTTTTAACGTTACGAAATCCATTTTTTTCCAATAATTGGAAATAAATGCAATTATTGCAGGCTTCTCGTAAAATTCCTGACATTCACCCGACTATTCCTGATGGCACACCATGTAATACGTAACTAAGCAGTATTTATAAGGTCAATACGGTATTGTTTCAGAATTAACACAGCCATTGCCTCCAATCTCTGATCTCACAACAGTTCCTGAGCCTCCGAAACCAGTCAACACCAACATGGACCATCTCGGTGATCTTTTCGGGGTTATGCCTTCACCCTCTCCCAGAATTTCCAGTACTATACCTGGCCCTGGTGTATCTAGTCGGCAGCCATCTGCCCCCGCAGAGAAAACAAGCAAGCAGAAAGCATTAGAGGAACTTGACGTTCTTGGGGAAATCATGCTGCAGAAGTGTAAAATGGATCTGGAGCCAATCATGTAAGACTCCGTTCAAATTAAACCTATTAGTTAGCCTAGTCTGCGTAGCAGTTGAGATGGGTGCGGTTGTAGTATCAGTTCTTTTCTCTCATATATGGAACATGGCACGCCGTGTTTGTTTGAATTCAAATATGGATTATTTTCAGAAATCTACTTGTGAGGGAAATTTAAAAAAAATGGTGACACCCACACCGACAACACGAGGCTAAGGGGGACCTTGTAAGACCAGCACCACGCACAGCCAAGTGTGAGCGACTGGATCCTATACTATAATGCTTCGCCTACCTTAGAAAACTCCCGATCGAACTGAGAGTGGCGAGAAATGCTACTAACTTCCCTAAATTGCTTAGGGACCATCTCTTAGAGAAAGCTTTCTACACTCACTGAGGTACTAGCACAATGAAAATGACAAAAAAATATTATACATGACCTGATTTTGCCGATATTTTGACGATTTTACTTATACTTTCTTGTCGATTACTTACTTCTTACTTCTTAGTACAGGGCTTCCAGCTCAGGTGATGCCGACTGCCTGATGTCTCAGAAATGCCCTTGATGCTAGTGCCCACATGTTCGGCGTGCACAAGATCTTTTGATGTCCGCCTTCCTTGTGTCCAACTTGATCCCGTAGTTTGTTCCGTAGTGTGCATGGGGCCGAGCACTGCAGGAGTATGTGCTCCAGTGTTTCATTAGCTAGACCACATGCACGGCATACTGGAGATTCCATTAGATGGAAACGATGCAAGTATTCATTGGTAGTAATGTGGCCTGTTCTTGCTCTAGCAGCAAAGGATGCAACGATTCTGTTTATCCCGCGATATTGTACTGCTGAAGCCGGCTTAGGTTGTATTGCGTACAGGGCTCTACCTGTGGAGGAAAGCCTCCATCTCTGTATCCATTCTTGAAGCAGGACTCTGTCAGCAGCATTCTTACAGTGTGTTAATGAAAGCTGGGGTTCTTGAATCTTGTCGATTAGGCCTACTTGATTGTATAATTTAGCAGAAATATGTGTATGTATAGGTTTATATTTATTTATCACTTTACTTTGTGATTTTAAATTTTATAAGGTGAATCTCCCAAATGAGGGCTTAAGCGTTGACGTATGCTCATTTAAACTTAACCTGTGAAATTTCTGTCATCGGAAGTTCAATTTTTTTATTTTGGTATTAGAGAATGCTCGGGCTATTACCGATTAGTGGCAGTTTCAGTGACTCCTTCCCTGATACGGGTACAATTCTGTCATCGAAGCAAACTAGGATTCCTTGGTTTTAGTTAGATGCCAGATACTGACAAAAATGCGTTTGATAATATTTTGATAAATTGTAAATAGTCCAGTAATTAGGGGGAGCCGTTCCAAGAATATAATAAACAACATGTGGTGAGAGCTAATTAATTAATTTCTCGGTCGAGATATTGACGAAAATGCTATGAACACCTCATTAAACATATAAGGTATGATAATACACAATAGGTTTTGTCTTGTGAACTATCGTTAATGCATGAACTTAGATTTGGGTACTTTTCGCCCTAATATAAATCCCAGTGCATTTGCTGTCCAACTTTTCGTTGTGCTTGGGGTGGAATGCAACTGTGCTGGCACTGGCCCATCGCTACATTCGCCCCCTCCTCTTGTTACGCACAAAAGGGTTATAGCACCATAATGTTGAGCTGCTTCATTTTACGCATACCTAACAGCAGCAGAACGACCGCGGCCTATCATCCCGGATTCTAATGCATCTACATGACAGCAGCTTGCTTTAGATGTTGTTTTGGACGCACCCTAAACAGATAACGCGACTCTTCAATAAATAAATATATATGTATGTATATATTTCTATTAAATTATACAATACAAGTAATCAACCAGGCGTGGGGAAGGAGGTGGAAAAATTTGCTGCAAACCAATCGCTAGATTGAAACTAAAGAAGAAGAATTGACAAGCAAGTATAAAGTATAAAATATCGTCAAAATCAGCTAGTTTTGCCATTGCCATTGTGCTAGTGCCTCAGTGACAGTGTAGAAAGCTTTCTCTAAGAGATGGTTTCTAAGCAATGTAGGGAAGCATTTGTCGCCGCACTCAGTTCAATCGGTTGTTTTCTAAGGTAGGCGAAACCTTGTATTACAGGATCCAGTCGCTCACACTTGGCTGTGCGTGGCGCTGGCCTTATATATAACAGGGAGCTGTTGCCTCGTGTTGTAGGTGTGAGTGTCCCCGTTTTGCCTAAATGTCTCCCACACCTCAGGCTTTAAGATATGTAAAATGCATATAAATGTGTACAGACTTGGGGCTGTCATGATTTTTAATGATTTGAAGTGATTGATTAGTCAAAGTAATGTTTTTGTCTACTGCAGAGCAACAGCGTCGGGCGATGCCAAGCTATTGGACGATGCAATCTCAGACGCAATGGAGTCTGTCTCATTGGACGACGTGATGCTGTGCGCTGACGAAACTATTGCTATTGCTGAATCTCCAGCGACGTCGGCAGACATCGATGCAGTGCCTCTGGAAAGTGCTGGGCTTTGTGTTGACACACCGCCCGCGACCCCGACGGTCAAGTCCTTAGCAGATGTGTCGGTCAGCATTGAGAGTATAAAACCAAGTGGAGTGCCTCCGGTAAGTACTTACCTTTTTCGCGCCTCATCCCCTGTGAGGGTTAACGGTACTGTATTGCCGCTTCCTAAGCCCTCTATAGAGAGAGACTCGTATCTGTACTTGGTTAATTCATGCCCTCGCCCTCGCCATTGCGTCTATGATAAGATTGTCTCAGCTTGTCCATTATCAGGACATATAGAGTTGTGGTACAGACTCCGACTTTCACCCGAAAGGTTGTTGGTTCGAGTCTCACACTTGCTACACTTTCTGGCCATGCTTCGGAGGGCATGTAAAGCAGGTGGTCCCGGGTCTTCCTAGTTGAGTGTAAGAGAGGGCTTTATAGCCCTAACTCCGCTAGGTTGGCTTAGTAACAGAACAAAAGAAGTCAATATTTATTTATTTATTATTTATATCGCTTGTAGCCGGTGTAGGTCGACATCGAGAGAACATAACAGTTTGCCAATGGCCAAAACTTCATACGAAAATAATACTTGTATTGTCCGAAATCCATGGTGTCCATCCATTAGACAAGAGAAATATAGTCCTGGGTTCATAAATTCCTTAAAAAAAAAAAAAAAAAAAAAAAAAGCCCTCTATAGAGGTCAGTCTTTTCTGTGTGGGACACTATTGGGACACTCTTTTTGTCCTGGGGTTGGGAAACTGGCCCCGATGGCCGAGGGACGAATGAACAGTCAACGGCATAAGGATGCAGAAGGCAACGGAAAACCATTGCATTGCAATTCCCTTGTATGATCATCATGACTACCATTGCCATGATGTTCGCCGTATCTCGACAGAAGAGGCATTACAAGAAGAATTCCCGGATAAGTTATTCTTTAACGTTGGTACTAGACCTGCTGGAGTATAAGCCAACTTTTCCCCTTCTATGTTAATAAATTAGTTTTTAGCATTTTACTCAGTACAAGAATTTATGGACACTCTTCGTATTCATAGGTAATAGTATATGTGTGCAAATTATAATATAGTACCAGATTCCCTACAGAAATCATCAGATCTAATAGTCAATCGCCAACAAGCATCCAAAAATTCTTGAATTTGCTTTGAGAGAAACAAACGACCAATAGATAAAAACAGAAAAGAGCACGAGTTCCACAAAGGTGATTTTGTGTACGCATCGAAGGGGAATAAATTCAATCGTTATAAGTTAGATCAGGTTCGCAATGGTCCTTTTAAAATTTTGAATAGACTCATCGTCTATTTACGAAGCTGAAAGTGGTCAATGGAGTTCTGGTTTATCATTCTTTCATAGCTGTAAGCCGTATGTGTATGTACTGTACTCGTGTTTATTTATATGACTACATTCTATAATGTAATTGTTTTATGGATAATATAATTTGATTTGATATTTCTTTAATTTTTGCAGATGAAACTAATTGAGTCATCAAGTAGCGTTACCGTTGTGCTTCATCTGGCAAAAGACACTCCCCGGCCGGATGTCTCTGTGTACGTAGTCACGACCACAAGTACCAGTACTCTACCGATCTCTGATTATCACCTCCAAGTTAAAGTCCCAAAGGTAAGCAACAACACTCCAACTGTCGTAGCAAGAGCAAAACTATGAACCATTCCTGTTCGGACGGACCTAGTCGAAAAATGCCGAATTCAAGGTTCCAGAAAGCATGAGAAAAGAATGGAGAACAAGCAGTTGCAATGGTTCGGCCACGTCCAAAGGATGGACGAGAACAGGACCACCCGGAGGTTGGCGGAAGCAAGGCCGCAAGGAAGAAGACCCATCGGCAGACGGGCGGAGCCTCAATAGGCTAAGAACGGGGGTCACAAGATGCCGCGCGAACTTGTGTAGGTGGTGACTCGTGGAGGACCCGACTTGCGAGTGCGGACAACTGCAGGACGACGGCCACCTTCTGGTCTGCCCGAGACTGGGAGAAGTTGTGTCCCAGTTGGATCATTTGGACGCCAACGACAAAGCCATCCAGGCCGCAACGTTTTGGATCAACGTGTCCTAGGCCCGGACACGTTAAGTAGGCAGACCGAAGACGACCCTTGAGGAAAGGATTGAACAAATCACCGGAGCATGAGGGGAAACAATGGCCGAGCTCAAGGCGTTAACGTCCGACCGGGGCGATGGATTCGGGGCGACCCCCCCCCCCCACGCTGGGCACCGTAGCCGTAGGCATAGCTTTTGGAATCTCTGACTTGCAGCGACTTGGCAAAGTGAGCAATCAGAATACTGTGCATTCTGGTACTGCTGTGTGCCATCAATTCATGTGTACATGATAGAGACTATCATCAAAACCTGCCTGAATATGCAAACTCTTGCAGATCTTGGGTTAATTGTATGTAATATAAAGACAATTTCCTTTGGTGATTTTGTAAGTTTGTGAGTATGTCGTGGAGTAGCTACCCTGCGGTGAGGAATTATGCCTGGACTATGGCGATGAAAAAAATCCCTTTCGGCTCTGGCCGATCAGGAGTAGGGAGATTCCGCAGACCCTGTTTTTCATCTAAGCTACCTACGCTATGTATGTAATAACAAAAAAAATACTTTATTATTTTCCCGACCACAACATCAACACACAAAACACTCTTGTGTTCCAAATTTCGAACCACAATGCCGACTATGATGAACTTTTGTTTATCAAATTATTTTCATTTTGACTGGATGCCATCTTAAAATGGTTGATTTGTCGTAAAAGGTGGTGAATACCATTATCGTAGATAATAATACGGACTTTCAATCAGATTTTGATTCATTCCTCTGCGACCAATATTAACTGAGATATGAATTATACAAGGTTTCAATCGGCCGCCATCTTGTAACTACATAGTGGATCTAGCTGCGTAACGAACTCGATCAAGACATTTGTATGATCAATTTTTGTGCCAAGTTTCATCAAAATCGGATAATATTTACGGAAGTTAGAGTGTTTCCTAAAATCGATATGCATACATACATATATATACAGGTATATAACATTTTGAACGGACGGTGGTTTTAGGCTCAGGGGGTCATGAAATGAAAAGTTGTGAAGAAATTTTTCGAAAGTCGAACATTGGTCGCCATCTCAATAGGTAGATGAATCTCCCTAAAAAAACCTTAGTCCAAGGGCTGACACAGCTACCTTAGCTAAAGTACTGTGTTACCAGAGGGACACAATGTGAAACCCAAAAAAAAACCAAGGCTGCAAAAAAGCAACCAAACGCGAACGGTTTCGACTAAGAAAAAAATATAGTAGGCATACAGTTTCATGAAAACTCTAAAAATATCCGAAATTTGTAAAATGTTGCAGGGCTGCAAGTTTAAGCTTCAAACGCCATCTACGACTAGTCTTCCGCCTCACAATCCATTCCTACCGCCTTCTGCAATCACCCAGATACTTCTAATAGCCAACCCGAACCGACTCAAAATGGATCTCACCTGTATGATTAGCTTTACCATGGACGACGAAACTTTAACTGAAGTCGGTGAGGTGACGGGGCTGGCCCCATGCTGAGTAGTTTTAGCCATAGAAATACATTAACTGGAGCGGCGGGAGCCATAATATGCCTTACGAGGCACCCGTTACCCATAGGCCAACTATCAGAGATAAGTACCAACGCAAAAAATATCGAAGTCTTACACATTGCAGCATAGCAGAACGGATAACTGGACCCGGTAAAAACTCTGTACTTAGCTTGTGCAGGCTACACTTATCACTGGTTTTCCCCGCCAAATTGCGTACTTATCTTGTGCAGGCTACACAAGCAGCCATATTGATAACGGTCTCCCGCCACGGGATGCATGTAACAGGTTCGCCATATTTGTTTTAACTATTTGGTAATTTGATAGCTATGGATAAAGAGCCTTAGTTTTATAATAGGGTTATATTTATGAAATGCTGAAGACTATTGGTTCGAATTAAACATTTTCAAATGTCCTAATTTAACAGTATTACCCATTCACTATTATTTATTAATATATTTCAAACTTGATCTAGATATTTTCCTTCCACTTGGCAAAGTAGAAGACATTTAAATCTACAGTCAGAGTGGCCATAAAAATCTTTGGCGGCACCTATCCTTATGCTTTCACAGTAACACTATAGCATATATATAATATATACAAAATATAGCCTTACATAACTTAATGTAGACTTAGATGCAGGTCACAGGCGATTGCCTGTGTGCCAACGAGGAATGAGACTCAAGAGTTCCCTATTATATCTCAACATCACTTTTGTTTTCTAACCTATTGTATTTTAACAAAAATTGCACTTGGTTATAATATTGATTTATCTGTTACATTGTTTTAGTCATACATTTTATCTTGATCAGAGCATACTTTAAAATTGCTTCTCGTAAGAATATTAAAGGTATTGTTTTTAAGTGTATACTCGTAGTTTAGTTTCTTTAAAATACTCAACTGTGCTGTAAATTTTATGTTTATGGCGCCTCAATGTAGCATACTAAAAACATTATAGCAATAACGTATGCTTTACTATACATGCTGTGTGTCTATGGTATATACCAGGGGTTCCCAAACTTTTTGTCCGTGGACCACTAGATTATTTTATGATTTTCCGTGGACCACCATGGCTGTGATAGGAAAATCGTTAAATTCTAGGATCAAGATTAAGTAGCTTGTGCCTAAGATGATGCTAATATTTGATTACATGTTTAGAACTGGTTTTGGGCGGATTTTGTAGTTCAGTGCCAATACGTACTGTATTTTATTTCAAATTGCATTAACTCAGCTGTTTTACTTTCTTATTTCTTACTTTGGCCCGTGGACCACCTGATATATACGTCTGTGGACTACATTTTGGGAACCCCTGGTATATACAAACCGATCAACCAGCAGAATGAAAAGAAGGCAGAGATCAGCTTGGTTCGTACAGACTAACGACACTGATTAGCCGAAAGATCTTGCCATTATCTGCGTGGAAATGGCAAGTTGTAGAGATCAAAGCAGAAGAAATAGAAGTTATAGTCTTCACATAGAAGTAGTGCGTTAATTAATTCATACAGTCAGGACATTAGGCGCCCATTCCACCGACCGGCTAGGGCTATTTACAAAAACGGTGACGTGGTAGCAGACATTCAAGACTTAGGCGGGGTTTCCACCGATCTCGCATTGCAGAATTGACGGAAATGTTTATTTTTTCTATGCCATGGTTAAAATTGATCAATGATCATACAGGTGGACATTAAAATTTTCTACAAGGTCGGATCAAAACCCCATTTTGTAAAAAAATGGAGTTGGCCACGTTTGTAACCAAGCTCCTCATACAGTATATCGCTCATGCACGAGAAAAGTGACACATTTCAAAAAATTGCAAAATTGAGTTATTTATTTAAAAAAATGTCGAGGAATATATAGCTAATTTTATGAATGTAGTGTCACATATCTAGTTTTATTTGTTTCCGTGAGATTGTGTTTTGTCACTGATCCATTGTCAAGTTTGCCTACTTCGGGTTTGGCAATACTGACATAATTCGGAATGTGCTCCAGGCTTTGACGTGGTAATTATACTTGTCTTCCAAGTAAACGGTCATATCTCAAAAGTATTAAGAGCCTCGATAGTAGGCGCCCATTCCACCGATAGGCTAGGGCTATTTACAAAAACGGTGACGTGGTAGCAGACATTCAAGACTTAGGCGGGGTTTCCACCGACCTCGCATTGCAGAATTGACGGAAATGTTTATTTTCCTCTATGCCATAGTTAAAATTGATTCATACAGTAAAATCACAAACAAACAAACTAAAATTAAAAAATGGCGTCATGGGATATGTTAAGTACAAACATTTTAATAGATTTCTATAAAAAGAAAAATTCTAATTTCCGTCAATGTCATTTGCAATCTGCAATGCGAGGTCGGTGGAAACGCCACCTAAGTCTTGAATGTCTGCTACCACGTCACCGTTTTTGTAAATAGCCCTAGCCGGTCGGTGGAATGGGCGCCGTACTGCAAGTAAAAACTAAAAAATGGTCAGAACTAAAATTTGATTTATCTCAAAAGTCAATACTTAGAAATGTGTCACTTTTCTCGTGCATGAGCGATCTATGATAAAAGGCGATACAATAATAGAACAAAAAGTCATTATTTATATAGCTTGGTCTCGAAAAGCTAAGGCAGTCAGTGACTTCTGGTGACCGCTGTATTCTCTTATGACATTGCCAGTAGATACATCCCACAAACGCGCCATTCCTTCAGAAGAAGCTGAAAAGAAAAGAAACCAATATTATAACATACAGGCATAACAGTTCAATCACTATGGAAAGAACCGGTGCGAGTGATCCTGTACTTGCCTTCATGTACCAATTAGTATAGGTAATGTAATAGTTCCATGGTAAATAATTGTCCAATAGTTAAATGCCGCGATTTTCCCGTTACTAAGGCGCCCATTCCACCGACCGGCTAGGGCTATTTACAAAAACAGTGACGTGGTAGCAGACATTCAAGACTTAGGCGGGGTTTCCACCGACCTCGCATTGCAGAATTGACGGAAATGTTTATTTTACTCTATGCCATAGTTAAAATTGATCAATGATCATGCAGTAAAATCACAAACAAACTAAAATTAAAAAATGGCGTCATGGGATATGTTAAGTACAAACATTTTAATAGATTTCTATAAAAAGAAAAATTCTAATTTCCGTCAATGCCATTTGCATTCTGCAATGCGAGATCGGTGGAAACGCAACCTAAGTCTTGAATGTCTGCTACCACGTCACCGTTTTTGTAAATAGCCCTAGCCGGTCGGTGGAATGGGCGCCTTACTAAAGCACTCGATCGATCGATGGGACTATTCCATGGTATAGAATGGACAGGCCACTAATATAATAATGGTATGGCATGCAATGCATTGGGGCTCGGATTATATCTTCAAAAACTATTTTTTACGTGACTAGATGTTTAATTAGTATAATAGGTTTATGGAAAGATGAAGGCACTTACAGATGGTTTTGGTGTTCTCATACTTGATACCTTTCCGAGCTCGGTTAGGAGGTTTCCTTTCTTGAGACAGATTCTTGCATGTAAAATAGTTGTTCAGTAGCAGTTGATTAAATAATATGATGGTAAAAGGCTTGTTATTTTAGTAGAACTTATTAAATTATAAATTAGTGGCAGTTGTTGCAGATATGAAGAGTCAGAATACTGAGGACTTGAAAGTTAGATGTGATAGTTTTATATAGGTGGCGCACGAGTCGCCAGTCACAAGTTAGGCGCCAATATTTAAATTGTGACCAGTGACAAAGCAGTAGAATCCGGGATGATAGGCCGCGGTTGTTCTGAAAGCGTAATTCCAATTCGTTAACATCTCCGGTCGACATCTTCAGTGGAACTACGCAGACTTCTAAGATTGTATCTCTTGCTCAGCAGCAACATCCCAGATTCTACTGCTTCGTCACGTAACTCCGTGAATGCCTTAGATAATAAAGCACGAGAATTTTATTGAGTGTAGTCCGCTTCACACTATTGCAACTTCTGAACTCACCTGTTATCAAATATTTGGAATCCAAAGTAAAAGCTGCACCCCACACCCATTGCTGTTGGGGCGCTTTCATCTCCTGCACCAAATTAAAGTCCGAGGTGCGCCACACGCGCGCAGTGTTGTCCGCACTGGTCGTCACCAGCAGCGTGCTGTCTGCGCTAAAGCAGCAGCGCAGAGCGTACCGATTGTGCGCCTCAATCCTGTGCTTTGGTTTCAACCTGGACGCGTGGTCGCCTCGCCGAGTCAGGACCCAGATGTAGCATAAGCCTTTGTTGTTGACCGCTGCCATGTAAGAACCCGTTGGGTCGATGTCAATGTCTTGTATGGAGGCATCATTGTCGGGAAGCTATAAATAATAATAGAAATAATTAAAAATCGCGCTGAGACGGTACGGTAACTTGTCGTATTAACGTGATAAATTATATATACTGCTTATGATATAAATATAATAAATTAGAAATGATTATTTATGGCACCAAAAATTAAAAAAAAACATCTCTCCCTACATAGTGCTAAAAGCACATTAGTTATTATAAGGCTATAATCCAATTACTTTGTCCCTTTATATTAGCGCGCGTAGACAAATCCCTAAATGTGCGCGCCTATATACGTATCTAGTCATTTGACTCAGTTCTCATTGTATAACGCTAAAGGGTAGTTGTTCTAATAACAAAGAACCGGTCTGAGTTCACTCGAACATGCTTTCCAATTTATCAATTAGTAGATAGAGATAATGAGTTACTTCAGAGTAAATAATTTTTCTAAAACTCCATACTATCTAGTGTACGACACGCAATGTATTGGAATTTTCTATAATTTCTTTATAAAATCATTTTTTTACACAAAACCAACTACTTTTTTTGGGAAAGCAACCTATTTGGTTTTGTTACTCTATTTAACACCTAAAATATACCTGAAGGCAGAAGTCATCGATGGATAGGTTCCGCAGAAAAATGATTTTTTAGTCATTTTTCATGAAAATTGAGTTATTTTTATTTTTTATCCCCAGAAGCAAACTATCAGGGGGCAAACGACCCCCGCATTTTATTAACATTAATAACGACTACAATATATGTTAATTTAAAAGAAATCGTTGGAGCCGTTTTTGAAAATAAAACCCTCCAAAATTGAGCCCAAAATAAAAAAAATGTTCCCGAGGTATGTAAACCTACATGCCACATTTCAGAAAAATCCACCGATTAGTTTGCCCGGAAATCGATGAACAGACAGAGCGACAGACAGACAGACATTTTGTAAAAACCACTTTTTTGGGTTCCTGGTACCTCAAAACGTGTAAATCCGATGAAATCTCGTAGTTGAAAATGTTGAACTTCACAAAGCTTTCCTTACACTATAACGTATAAATTGGAAAGCAATAAAAAGAATTTAAATAAGTAATAATGTTAATTTTATCGTTAAATAGCACTTTTCCTTTTATGCAGAATTTAACCTTCCGGTTCATAGTTTCTTGCAACTGGTAGAATACATCAAAACAACAAAATACTCATGTGATAGCGTGACGCAGACTAAGAGCTTTCAGAAGAGTCTTTGCACTAGCTGTAAGACTCTTGTCAGGTATATCTTTTTTACACATCATTAATGAAGAGAACCGGTCCGAGTTTACTCGAACATGCTTTCCAATTCATCAAATTTAGTAGAGAGAGAAAATGAGTAAGTACATGGTAAATAATTTTCCTCTAGTTAAATTTCCGATATCTGGGGGGGGGGGGGGGGGGTTGTCCACCTGGCGTCACTGGAGGTGAGGTAAATTCTAGATAGGTCAAACCAACACATTACCACACAGCAATAATGGCAGGGCATGAATCAGCGTAAATTTCATTTTAAAAAAAAATGTTTTTGCACAAAACCAATTAGTTTTTTGGGAAAGCAACCTGTCCGGTTTCGTTACTCAATTTAATACCTAAAACATGCCTGAATGTAGAAATCATCGATAGAAAGGTTTCACAAAAAAATTATTTTTTAGTCATTTTTCATAAAAAGTTATTTATTTTTATTTTTTTACCCCCAGAAGCAAACTATCAAGAGGCAAGTGACCCCCGCATTTTGTCGACATTAGTAACGACTACAATATATGTGAATTTAAACGAAATAGTTGGTGCCGTTTTTGAGAAATTATTTTTTTACGTTTTTTTGAAGTTTTTTGAAAATAAACCCCCCCCACCAAATTGAGTTAGCCCAAAATAAAAAACATGGTCCCGAGGTATGATTTTTGTGAACCTACATGCTAAATTTCATCAAAATCGACCGAGTAGTTTGCCCGGAAATCGATGAACAGACAGACAGACAGAGCTACAGACAGACATTTCGTAAAAACCACTTTTTTGAGTTCCTGGGACTTCAAAATGTGTTAATCCGTTGAAATCTCGGAATTGAAAATTTTGACCATCTCAAAGCTTTCCTTATACTACGTATAAATTGGAAAACAATAAGTGACACAATATAGCAAATTATTTATAGTACCCACTACGAATATGGTTGAAATTAATGAATGGCGAACTTACGAGCTGTTCATTCCGTTCATTGCATAGGTCCCATAGATGAATATAACCGCTTTGATCCCCCAACAACATTTCTGATTGGTTCGGGTGCAAACATACGCAGTTTACAGGAGAATTCACCTGAAATAAACCAACAGTTCAACTGACGACGTTAGTTACAAAATTAGCTAATTTTTATGCTTATGCTTTGAGCTGGAAGACTCTAGCACGTGGAACGAATGCCAGAAAATAGGGCACCAAGAGCAGCCCTACATAAGGTGCACCAATGGAGAAGAGGTGTGGGACGACCACGGATGCGATGGCTGGACGACGTCGAGGTGGATCTGGTGACCCTTGCCGTCAATGACGCGCAGGACCGCGCAGGCTGGCAGAGCAGGCCAAGGCCCTTCACGGGCCATAGCGCCAAGGAGTAATGTTAGTATCGATATTTCTTGATAAGTTCGATGGCAAGGTGGTAGGGTGCTTGTACTTGTGCGAGTCTCTACAAGCCATGCAATCGGAGACGTGTCGTAACTCAACATGGGTACTAACCTACAGAGGCAACTGAAGATTGGATACATTCATTAAATTGTTTGTATGCGATAACTTTCAGCGTTTCAGGTTTAAGCAACCCCGTCTGCCTGACTCTGTTTATTAATTTGAGGCACCCTAAGGCCACACTCCTTCACCTGAGGGAGAAGAGGAGTTAGTTGACTGACGGAGCGAACCCCCTGATTATTGTGGATTCCGTTCCACTTGGGGAACATAGCAAATTCACACGATTAATTCGGAGGTGTCCAGGACACGGCACGCACTTAGACTGACTGATAGTCTAAGAACGTTATCATTTCACCCCATTCCCACTATGTCCCCCTGCCAACGCTGTGCACACTACAAATCTATTCTATTATTGTACTACGGCATTCCCTCAAATAACAAAGCCAATTGTCGGCAATATATTAAACGATCGAGGTTAGTCGTAGGCATAGCATTTGGAATCTCTGACTTGCAGCAACTTGGCAAAGTGAGCAATCAGAATACTGTACATTCTGGTACTGCTGTGTGCCATCAATTCATGTGTACATGATAGAGACTACCAGAACCTGCCAGAATATGCAAACTCTTGCAAGTCTTGGGTTAATTGTAAGAGTGGGCCGAAAGGCCCAAAATTTGCCCATATCGAAAATAAAGACAATTTTCGTTCTTGATTTTGTAAGTTTGTGAGTATGTTATGGAGTAGCTACCCTGCCGTGAGAGTCTCTACAAGCCATGTAATCGGAGACGTGTCGTAACTCAACATGGGTACTAACCTACAGAGGCAACTGAAGATTGGATACATTCATTAAATTGTTTGTAATCGATTAACCTTTCAAAAAAAAAATTCACTTAACGAAAAACGCGCAATGGGAGTTACCTATTTGCCCTTAAGGCCTGCTTTGTTTTTGGGGTATATGTATGCCTAATTACAAACCTCATATAATCTCTGGCACTGAAAGCTGCGTGTCCTCAGGTCCCAAATTCTAGCACTCATGTCTTCCCCCACACTGTACATAAATCGGCCATCGGTTTGAAATCCGACTGCTGTGACATTCTTTGTAAGACCATCGTAACTAGTAATCGGATTCGGAGTCACAACCTTCATGTCATATATGGATATTTGCTGGTAACCTGCTGCGGCAATAGTTTGCTTGTCTGGTGCTATTCCTAAACCATTCACTTGCTGGAGTTTGTTGTTAAGGAAAATTTAGGAAATAGAAAAATTATGGGGCTGTTCCACGAATTTTAATTTAACTTAAACTTATGAGTCTGTCCTATTATTGTATTGTATTCTATAATACACTCGTATCAGTATTTTAGTATTTCCACCAGTCTTAACTAAGCCAACCGCCTAGGCATTGACTTCGATGGCCAGGTGGTAGCGTGCTTGTACTTGTGCGAGTCTCTTAACGCCATGCGATCGGAGACGTGTCGTAACTCGACACAAGTACCTATTAGGTAATTTAGTGAGGCGACTGAAGAGGTCAATCGGATACATTCATTGAATTGATTGTATGCGATTAACCTTTCTATAATAGAAAATAATATAATAGAAATGTCGTCTTAGTTTTAGGAATCGTCAAAATCGTATCTATACTGGTTACACTGAGCCAATGGCAAGCTTGTCACAGCTTATAGGTTAACATCGAGGAGGTATACCAGTTTTCCAATGGCACAAAATCCTTACGGAAACAATATAAATAATGTCCGAAATCCATGGGGTCGTTGGCATTTCGATAACGGACCGATGGACCACTAAAAGTAGGCCAAGGTTCTTAAAAACGTCCCTCAGGACATTATTATTACCTATTATGATAAATCTATGGTCGTTTGATAAGCATAACATTATCGATAAGCCAACATTGGCATGATGCTCAAAGGCGATTTGCTTCTGGACTGCAACGTCGAGATACATTGCATGAGATGGTTTGTAGCCACACAGACGATTCCGCACGCGCAAGCTGCCGGGGTCTTTTTCCATTGTCGCCATGGAGCTGGTTGGATCTTTATCTGCATATAATCTTTAACTTAGGACATAATTTATAAAAAAACGACGTAATGTATGCCATACATGGTTCTGACTTCTGGCATTTAATACATGATGGTGATGAGGCTTAAGATTTCGGTTATAACGAGGAGGTTACCTCTTCAACCAAAGTTAATTTAATGTCAGTGTTATATATACCATATAATACTACAATATATTAAGATTTCTGGTCGATTTCTGAAGCTTGCGTGAAAACCAGTCTACTTTAGAATATTTTTAGGCACTAGCGTGTCTAATAGAAAACCGCGCATTTTCATGGGAAATAGACAAGATATCTTCTGACTACCCCGTGACTATAATGAAAAGACTTTGGCGACCAGTGCTTGCGGTCTGCGGAATCACCCGGGTACACCGAGCCTAAGTGATAATGCAATTTATGTAAACAATAATTAGCTAGACGAAAATCGCCTTTGTGCATCAGGCATAATTTAAGATGAAGCAAACGACTGTTGACTTGAAAGCCAAAATTTATAAGGAGCGTCGACTAACCTCTATACAGTACTTCTGTTCTTATTGTCTACCAGGGTGCTCAATTGTCTCAATTGATCCAATTCCTCTCTCTATCCTCAGATAAAAATAGTGCAATAGCCAATAGCATAGTAGAGAAAGTAGAAACATGTAAGCATGCCAAAATATGAAATTTCATAATAAAGGATACACCGACGTGGGTATAAGTCCGCTGGATAGCTCCAGTTCTAGCATTCCACATTTTAACCGTGTGATCATACCCTCCGGTCGCCATAACAACATCTCCAGTCGGAATGCCATCATTATTCATTATTGGCAAAGAATTATATTAAATATTAAAGTAAGTTTACTTCTCACTTTCGATTCGATCAGCTGCTTTGTTTATTTCATATTTGTTATTATTCTTAGTATGGCTCTATATTAGACAGGTATTGTCATCCGCCATGTTGTATCCATTATAAGTCTTGTGTATACACGGATTTATATAAAATACTGGATAGGAAACTTTTTATTAATATCGTATGCTAAAAATAAGCGGAATCAGTTTTGAGATCAAAATCATTCTGCTGGTCGCCGCCATTGCATTGGTGGCCTACGCCATCTTATAAAGCATGGTTGCTTATTAGAATTTAGCAAATTTTAAATATTATTTTATATAGAAAAAAATGGTTTGTTGTGCAGGAATTTTATGCGAAACCCGTCCCTCATCTATTTCGAATATACCTTTACACAGGTAAGTCAGCGTTTGTCTCGGAAACCTAAAATTTAAGATGTTTTTGTGGAAGCCTCAAACAATGCATGTTTTTGTTTTACATGGCCTTATTTTCATTTTAAACTAATTTATGTAGGTTAAGATTACCTGTTGTGCATTTCTTAGTAAGATGCGACTGAATGGTATGTAATGCAATAAATATTTGTAATTTTGGTCTTGAAATATTTACTCATTGTGCGCCAATAATGACACAATGTTGTTGAGTGTGTGTTGCTATTTCAGTATCACTTCGAAAGTGTACTTGCCTTTACATGATGATAGGCCTCAGTCCAACTTTAAGTTTATTACAGAATAATGTTGTTTATGTAAGAAAAAGAAGTTGAAGAAAGATTTGGTGGCAATTTCTTTAATTTTATCATAATGCTTCCTGCTTTGCATCCTATTATTTTATGCATTATTTTTTTTTCAGATTTTCTTTAAACAATGAACTGTTAAAGAAATGCTTATTGTCATGCGAAGAGATTTGTATATGCCCACTAAATGGTCTCGAATCTGTGGCCAGCATTTTGAAGGAAATTCCTATTTGGTGCGACCAAATAGTATCAGAAAGCTATTATTATTAAAGTCGGACGCCGTGCCTTTATTATTTGACTTCCCCAAGCGGCTGCAGCGGAAAGCGTCTAATCGTCGCGAAATTGTTCGACAGGGGATATATTTACAAGAACTTGAACCTGATCATCCAACTCCAAAGGTATGTAGCATTATTATTTTCAAATGCTTTGATATCTTTGTCCAAAATTAGTCTATCGTTACTCTTGACTTCCTGATATTTCATATTAAGTAAGAAACAATTTTTTTTCTGACATCTGCTTTCAGCTTTAAGCAACCCTGTTAGCCTGGTGAGGGGAATGAGCCGGTTTATTATCTCAATGCACCCTAAGGGAAGACTCCTTCACCTCGGGGAGAAGGGGAGTCGACTGACAGGATTGACCTCCTGATTATAGTGGATTCCAAGCCATTTGGGGAAAATATTATAGTAAAGTAAAGTCACACGATGAAAACGGAGGTGACTAGGACATGCGCAAAGACTGGAGGGTACAGTCTAAGCGCGTTATCATGTCCCACCATTTTCCCCTGCCGACGCTGTGGACACTACCAAGCTTGCCGCAGTTTGAAACACGCTCTGCCCTCGTGGTTTCAACTTGGTTAGCCCCTAAGGGTTATGAAATTGGAAAGATTGTAGTGTCAGCCGCATGGAGAAGCAGGTTCGGTTTCCGTTCACACCCCATTTCTTCCTCTTTTATATTTCCTGATGGCCCTGGTTCTGTAGTTTACCTTCTATAATGTTAATTCATCTTTCCTATAGTGTTTTGGTATATTCTTTCAGTTAATGGATGACGCGAAAAACGACGCCAAACCATGCAACGTTGCCTCGACCCAGGCGAGCGTGTTGAAAGAGACGTCGTCTTTAAAAGAAAGCGGAAGTTCAACTGCTGCAGGTCAAGTTGGAGGCGTATGTGGAACCAGGGATTATGTTACCTTTTTTACTTATTTGTCTGAGAATAACATTCTCGTCCCTATTTACAAGATCATGGTAGCCTATTGAGATCGATTCTATGAGCATTCGTTCCCAAATATTGTATGACAAGGGCAGAAAGAAAATGGGAGACTATGTTGATTTGGGAAACTTCGCTGCTTCAGAAATTGGTAATCCCGCAAAAGGGGCCCTTGTTTTGCAAGTTGCCTCTCTGTCAAGGTCTTTCAAATGCCCGTAAGCGTATTTTCTTATTGAAAAATTAGACGCCTCCAGTCTCAGTAGAATACTGATGACAGCTTCATCATATTGGGATTAAAGTCCGCTCATGTGATGGTGTTCACGTAAATATAGCAGCATTACTAGTTTTAGGTTGTGACCTTGTCGCAGGCGAGCATACATTTCCACACCCAGCAGACAGGTATCCTATATTTGTTTAAGTTGACTCGAAATTCATATGCTGAAACTGGACGCTAACTAACACGTTTAGCTCGGAGTTATGAGCACCCCTACTGCATTCATTGCTGGTTTATTATTGATACATGGAAAAATATATATTATAAAAAAAATTCAATTTCATAAGTTAATTTGTTGTAAATTATGCCTCTTATTTTCGTATTCAGCGTTAAGGACATTAGGTACCGCACGGTAGGCTACAAATGGTACTTAGGTGTACGTAGGTGCAGAACTGGATAATTAGGCCCAACTACGAGGTGGGCAAGACAAACTTCAGCAAATAACTAGCAATGTTGCTAGTGATTATTAAGTTACCTGTCTGATAAGCATCTTAAATTCACAGTTATCATCAGACATAGTAAAGTAGGTAGGTACCTTATAATTTTATGACAAAATAGCATAATCATTATTAGTGTCGTCATCGGAATAGGCGAGCAACTACCATTTAGGTAGCTACAATTACTATAAGACCCCACGTATGGTGTCGATCGAGTAACGGACGGACGGCAATATAACAAAATTAATTTGATGTTAAGGTAGAGTAGGTAGCCTACTATTCGGTGTTGTAAGGTGTGAACAAGTCCTTTGCATCATTTTTTTTTCTTGCCTACGATGTTTTAATGTGTCCGTTTTTTTTATTTCTGCTTACGCCTGAAGGCCAGTTCTATTATGGAACCCAAACTAAGCCAAGAAAAAGCAATTATAAATGAAAACTCAGCGTTTATCTAGGGGTACTATCAATATTGAAGAATTTTTCCTATTGCCATTTCAAGCAAAATACTAGTCTTAGAAGATTTATATTTTATGCACGACAAACAAAATTAGTAATATTTTTGATAGCTTGCACCAAATAAGAGTCAAACTAATTATTTTCAATAGAATATCGCCAAAAAAGTATAGGACCTAACATAATAAATTTGAATTTAGGCCACCAATGCAATGGCGGACTGAATTCGCGCCATTTTCATGAAAATGGCGGAGTTGTCATCCCCTGAGCACAGTCGAAATACGACATGGTGGCTCCATAGTTTTATTAGCTCCATGCAATACATACCCGGGTATATACCGGCTGGTATATATAGTCCCTTTGCCTTCCCTTAGGCGCCCATTCCATTGACCGGCTAGGGCTATTTCCAAAACAGTGACGTGGTAGCAGACACTCAAGACTTCGGTAGCGTCTCCATCGACCTCGCATTGCAGATTGCAAGTGACATTGACGGAAATGTGTGTTTTTCTTTTTATAGAAATCTATTAAAATGTTTGTAAGGCGCCCATTCCATTGACCGGCTAGGGCTATTTCCAACAACGGTGACATGGTAGCAGACATTCAAGACTTAGGTTTCGTTTATAACATATCCCATGACGCCATTTTTTAATATTAGTTTATTTGTTGGTGATTTTACTGTATGATCATTGATCAATTTTAACTATGGCATAGAGGAAAATAAACATTTCCGTCAATTCTGCAATGCGAGGTCGGTGGAAACGCCACCTAAGTCTTGAGTGTCTGCTACCACGTCACCGTTTTGGAAATAGCCCTAGCCGGTCAATAGAATGGGCACTTTAGGTGCATCATACAATAAAATCACAAACAAACAAACTAAAATTAAAAAATGGCTTCATGGGATATGTTAATTATAAACATTTTAATAGATTTCTATAAAAAGATAAACAAACATTTCCGTCAATGTCACTTGCAATCTGCAATGCGAGGTCGGTGGAGACGCTACCTAAGTCTTGAATGTCTGCTACCACGTCACCGTTTTGGAAATAGCCCTAGCCGGTCAATGGAATGGGCGCCTTAGTAAACTGTAAGGCACTATATAGAGCCCTAGTAAACTGTAGGGCTCTATATTAGACAGGTATTGTCATCCGCCATGTTGTATCCATTTTAAGTCTGGTCTATAAGCAAAGCATTGGGTGTTTACCGATTTATTTTTAGAAATTCATCGTTATTTATTTGTTATTATTTAAAAAAAAAAAAAACGTTCTACCAATTAGGAAAGAGTTTAATAAAAAAATACTATAAGGTGTTTTAGTTATTTTCAATCTTTCACTTTCTTACAATACTTACCATATAGGAATTGTAGGATACAAAAATACCCGGGGATATAGTGCCTTAGATAATATGGCAATAAAGCCCAACAGGTAGTTTTGACAACTTGGGTTTGGTTGTTTATGATAATAAATGTTTGAAAAAATAGAAGAAATATCTTACGCATCCATTGTTGGTGCCTATGCTGTATTGCGTATGCCAGCCCACTGTACCGATACAAATCGGTTCCTTCTGGACAATGGAATTTTTGTATCAAATAATCGAATGTTTTAGTAAATATGATATGATAGCATACCCGCGATGTTCCCCTCTACAAGTTAAACATGGATGGTAGATTGACATTGAGTTAGGTGGTAGTATACTTAGATCTGAATATGATGAGGCAAAAAAAAACAACTTAAATCAAGAAAATCACCTGGAATCGACGAGATCCCTGCTAAATTGATCCAGAACTGTGGAGAAGCCAGCGAAACAGCCCTTTTCAAAATGATAACTAACGCATACGACTCGGGGGTGATACCCGATGATTTTAAAAAGTGCCTAATAATAATGCTGCCGAAAAAACAGGAGCCATAAAATCCGAAAACTTTCGAACTCTCAGTCTGATATCACACGCATCTAAAATCTTAACAAATATAGTATTGAAGAGAATAGAACCGACTAGGCCTATAGAAAGAATACTCACAGATGACCAGTTCGGTTTCAGACGAGGAAGAGGTACCAGAGAATCTACCTAATATTAGCTTTGCAACAGCTTTCAGAAAAAAGACTAAAGAAAAACAAAAACACTTTTGTGGCATTTGTCGATCTTTTGACAAAGTCTCGTGGGAAAAACTATTTGAAGTCCTGAAAAAGACGGGGATAAAATACAAAGACCGAAGAATTATCAGAGCCTTATAAAAAGAAGAAATAGCGGTCGTCAGTTGCGGAAATGCAGAAGACCAAGCTAGAATAAAGGCAGGAGAAAGGCAAGGCTGTTCATTGTCTCCAATACTGTTCAACTGCTATATACAGTTTGCTCTAGAAGAAATGAGAGAGGCACTCCAAGATATCAGAGGTATGAGGATACAAGGAGAAAAAATTGATATGATCCGTTTTGCTGACGATATAGCATTAGCTGCTGATAGTGAAGAAGAACTCTCCGAAGCACTAACTACAATGAAGGCCGTACTAAGTACCTATAGCATGAAGTTAAACGTATGCAAAACCAAAATTATGGTGATCACCACGGTGGGGGGTTCACGCAAACGTAACTATCGACGGTGCTGCAATAAATAGCGTAAAATGCTTTCCATACCTAGGCAGAAAAATAACAGAAGAAGGAAAGGCATCCCAGGAAATATCCAGTCGAATACACTTAGCCAGACTAGCTTTTAACATAAAGTCAAAGATATTCGAATCTGACATGGACAAAAAGAAACTGGAAGCCTTTGAGTTGTGGTGCTACAGAAGAATCTTGAAAATCCCATGGACAGACCACATAACCAACGAAGAAGTGCTCCACAGAATAACCAAAAAAAGTGCTATTATGGCCACCATTTCAACAAGAAGAGGCAAATGGATGGGGCATATTCTGAAACACGAAGGACTCCTCAAGAACATAATTGAGGGTATGGTTGAAGGCACCAACTCAAGAGGACGACAGAGGAAGGAGTACCTAGAGGATGTCATGAAGAACCTAGGGTGTGACACCTACAAAGAACTGAAAAGGACCGCACAAAACAGACAAGAGTGGCAAATACAACATTTGCTGCAAACCAATCCCTAGATTGCGAATCAAGTAGAAGATATTGACCCCCAATCACAGTGAGGCAAAGGTCCGCCAACTTGGAGAATGCTATTATATATGCAAGTTGTCCATGGACCATTAAATTTGCGTTTCCAGGGCCAGGGGCCTTCAAGGTGACATTTTTTAAATGGCAGCTGTTTGTTTTCAAACGATCACATAAATGCTGGACTGCCTCCTCGTTACTACGCACAGGCGCGGGTCTACGGGGGGGGGGGGGGCTATTAGGGCCCTCAAAATGCGTAAAACCCCACTATTTCAGTCCTATTTTTTTTACAAATTTTCTCCCGCCCCCCCCCCTTTGTTGTTGTATTAATTAGTACCTACTATGTAGAACCCTTATAGCTCTGAAAATGCATAGAACCCAAATATTTCAGCCCTATTTTTCAAAACAAATTCGACATTTAATCTTAGCCCCCTCCTTGGTCTCATTCTAGATCCGCGCCTGACTGCGCATGTGTCAGGACTCCAACGATGAATCCAACGATGAAGGGTAATTGTTTACAACTTACAAGTTCTAGAATTTAAAAATATAGCCCAAATCTAAAAGTAAAACCTGCAGCACTCATTTTTTTTTATCAATAGCTTTTCATGGTCCTTAAACGTTATTATAAGCCTAAATGCAACCAGCAAGTACTGGATTTTGATCATAGAGTGTAGGTTTTACTTTTAGGCTATATTTTAAAATTCTGGAACTTTGACTAAGTTTTCAAATGGTTAATTGTTGGGTATTATTAATTATGACACCTAAATAGTTACTGTTTTTACTATTTTCCATGAAAAAATCCAGAATCTACTGAATTGTATTATACTAGTAAATTTATGTCGTGCCTTATGGTTCGAAATGAAATAAATAGCCTACTACTTTGCATGTAGGCCTACAGTACCTAAACTACTACCATTTTCCATCACTGGTTCCTACTGTCTAGCTAGTGTTATAAGGTACAGTATGTGCTGTACCATACAGCAGGCCCTTAGCCAGGGGAGCATCCATAAATTACTTAACGCTTGGAAGGGGGGAGGGGGGTTTCCCATCAGCGTTACGCTTCGTTACGATAGGGGAGGGCGGGGTATAGACCGGCGTTACGTAACGTAAAAATTTAATTTTAATTTTATAAAGTTAACAATAGATATAATTTTTTGAAAGTACGCGCGATAAAACCGAACAAATATTGCAATATTCATCACTCATCACTTCGTCGAACAAAACTTGGATGCATTATTCATAGCTACCAATGCCCCTGGTAGGAGTGCATTTAGTCGCGCAGAAGGGAAGATGACCCCTCTGAGCAAAGAATTGGCAGGAGAATGAAGAAAAAGGGGGAGGGGGGTTGAGGTAGCGTTACGTAATTATTAGGGGGGGGGGCTACTTTCGTTACGGTCCCGTTACAAGGGGGGAGGGGTTTAAAATCCCCAATTTTGTGCGTTACGTAATTTATGGATGGCCCCCAGGATTTTATTTCGGAGGTGGCGGCGATAACTTTTCCTAAAAAAAAAAATGGCCGCACAGTAACTAGTTAAGTTAGCTGTCACAATTAATAATACCATACAAATTCTGGAACTTTGTCAGTTGTGAACAATTACCCTTCATCGTTGGAGGGATAGAGTTGGAGGGACTGAATCCTGACACATGCGCAGTAACAATACTAACAATGCCTAGGAGGCAGCTGCAGGCTCATTGTTATTGTTGCAGCTGTTGCCAGCATTTTTGCATTCGATGTGATCAGTGATCATTTCGATGTGATCGTGTTTTCAAGTCTCCGACGCGGTACGCCTGCTTTCAGCATTGATGCCCCTGTGAGTCTTGCGTATTTTTTGTGTGTATGATAGTAGTCTACCTCCCCCGGCTCCCCCAGACCTTACGTCGAGTTAAATTAAAATAAATATGAGAATCACAATATTCCGCAATGAATCACGAAGTGATGGTGTCGTTATTTTACTGCCGAACACTTTTAAAGAGCTTTTGGATGCTGCGTCACAAGAGTTTGGAGTTGAGGCAAAGCGGCTTTTCAATGTGCATGGTGGAGAACTCCGAAAAATTGAGTTGATACGTTGTGATGATGTGCTATATGTCAGCGAAGGTGAGTCATTTAAGTCTCTAGATGATGCTGTTAATTCCAGCCAGCAAGACCAATCGCCACGTATCCAGCACGATTATAAGCAGGCGGACAATGGTCAACTCAACTCATCTGTTGTGAAAATCAATGTGGGCGGAAAATATTTCTGTACATCACGTGCTTCACTATTGAAGGAGCCAGACAGTATGTTAGCAACTATGTTCAGTGAAGGCCAGCCTATGATACCTTGCCAGACTGACGACGCCGGTGCTTATTTCATTGACCGAGACCCAAAGTACTTCAGGGTTCTTTTGAACTATCTTCGCGATGGTGAGCTACTTCTGGACAACAATTTAAACCCAGCGGCTGTTCGCAACGAAGCACGCTTTTTTGGTTTTACCAAACTTATTAATAGATGGAATGAAATATCGTCGTATTGCAAAATTGTATCACGTAATGAAATAACTAACGCTCTCTTAGTAGCTCTTTCTTCACCGGAATCTCCTGAAATACAGTTTCAATGTGCTAATCTGAGTGGCTCCAATCTTTCTAGACTGGACTTGTTTAATATAAACTTTTCTCAGTCCTGGTTCCGTGGCTGTCGCTTGGATTCAGCAAAACTGTTTAATTGCGAACTGAGCCAATCTGATTTTGAAGATTCTGATTTGACGAACAGTTCAATCACTAATCACTTGGGTCCTGGAAATGTTAAATATGTAGGAATGTCAATGAAACGCGCGTGCCTGAAGCGTTTTGAGACGGAATATATAATCTTTAATAGTTGTGATTTTAGTCATGCTAATTTATATGAAACCTCATTTAATGAATCAAATTTTTTATATTGTGACTTTGCATTTATAACCACTTTTTCCGTCTGTTTCATTGGAGCATGCTTACATGGCTGCTCCTTTATGAAGGCAACTGGAAAAAACGTAAAATTGGATAATTGTAATTTAACGGAATGTAATTTTAATGGTGCCAATTTAGATGGGCTATTTTTCGACGCCTCCTGCAGTGTGAATAAGTGCACTTTTATTGGCGCTAATTTAACTTTTGCACATTTTAATTCCCTAGAAAAATGTTGTTTTAACGGGGCCAATTTAGAAGCCGCCAATTTTGAATATGCACGTGTCAGGAACGGTGTGAATGGCTGCACTTTTGTTGGGGCAAATTTAAAGGGCGCTAATTTTCGGAAGGTCAACCTTGCAGGTTGTAACCTTGAGGGTTGCTATTTGACCAAAAAAGATTATGATGCTGCTCAGCCACTACCCGATATCTCACCTGACAATGATGGTTCTGATTCATGTGATTTTCGATATTGTTGTTTAGAAGGTGCTGATTTCAGTAAAGCTAATTTGACTGGTGCTCACATTGAAGTCGGCAGGGAGGATATCATTCAAAAATTGATAAATGGCCTTCCTTTAGTTTAGATGAAACTCTATATTGGAAAGATGGGACATTCAAAAGCGCCAAAAATATCCTGGAGCCACCTGGTACTTGTGCTTTTTTTCAATGACTGTTCCTAATAAATAATAAGTAAATAAATAAGGACTTTTTATTGTTTCTATTACTAAGCCAACCTAGCGTAGTTAGGGCTATAAAGCCATCTCTTACACTCAACTAGGAAGGCCCGGGACCGCCTGCTTTACATGCCCTCCGAAGCATGGCTAGAAAATGTAGCTAGTGTGGGACTCGAACCAACAACCTATCGGGTGAAAGTGAGAGTCCGTACCACTACGCTACATGTCTAAATGTTCATAGGTAGGGTTACCAGATTTCAGAAAGCTCAATTCCTGATCTCTGAACCAAAGTGTCATTCTATACCGTGTAAACATCCTTCTCAAGTGTCACACTATATCTTGAGAGGATTTCTATGAGCTGGTGTGTCGAGGGAAACCCGTGCACTTTCGTGCGGTCGGCTTCACGCTAGCTACAGAAATCTTTCCATTTGCTATGATGTAGAAAAAAATGTCCGCAACTCGCGCATACCTATACATATGCCCAATCGTTCTTGTGTACTTGGCCTAAGGCGGGGATTCCACCAACGTCAATAGTGATAGTAAATGTTTTCAACGTGGTAGCAGACATTAAAGACAGTCTAAAAATGTCTGCTACCACGTCAAAACTACATTTACTATCACTATTGACGTCGGTGGAATCCCCGCCTTAAAGATTTACTCTATTCATGTTGTTGACTACTTTTTCACACTGAAATAGAAATAGGATAGAGAAAAACTGGACTTGGCGGGATTCGAACCCGCCAAGCCCAGTTTTTCTCTAATTTTACTCTAATTTCAGTTATAACGTGGTGGTTGCCTCTTCAACCAAAGTTAATTTAAAAAGTCAGTGTTATATACATGGCCGTCCGCAGGATGAAATATGAGGTGGTTCAACAGCGAATGAAAAAAATTAAAAATTCCACAGTTTTTTGTTGGGGGAGGGGGGGCAGATATGGAAAGTCTAGAAAAGTTCATTATTTTAAAATTTATAATTATTAATAATAATATATTATAATTAATAATCAATTTTAAAACATTTCATAGTAATTGTGTTTTGTACCGAATTAGCACCTTTTTTTTCCGGGTCAATCGAGGTGAGTCAGATGACCCATCTGCTCATTGCTGTGGACGGTCATGCATGGTTATATACTCCATATAATACTTCAATATAATGTGTGTAAAAACTTTTTTCACACATAAAATCGTAAGGTATTTTTAATTTTTCCATTAATTTTACATTGCGTAAAATTTTAGTCCCCAGAACTGTCATGAAGTAAACACCATATACAGTATATGACGGATGACATAGTCTTCTACAGTCTTCTAAATTTATATTTTCCATAAAAAGGTACGTTACAGTAATCGTAATATGCTGCAGGGCTCAGCCCGTGTAAATGGTCATCAATGAGAAGAAATTAATGATTTGTAGTATGTTAAGTACAATTTTTATTTTATTTTGTGGTGGATGTGGCTGTCATTAATACCGTTTGGCATTAATAAAAAAAAAAAGGTAGAGGAGTGGATGGCGTTATGTTTAATATTTTTCGAACTTTGATTAGTAAAATTCATTTCCATTTAAATTATAATGTAGTCAAGCTATATTTTATTTCTGCGGATAAAATGTAGGTAGGCTATGCCAAGTGCTGATTCCAAATTATCGGTGGATCGGATATAGTATAGGAATTCTAATTACGAAAAAATGATAGCATGCCTTTTTAACACAATTATCTGAGTATTTTCTTTCACTGAATTATTTCATAGTACTGCCTAGCCATCATCATGCAATTACCGTAATATACACAAATGGCGCCCTATTGTGACTGATTGCGAGAAGCTTACCCTCTAAAAAGCTATTAGTAGTCATTTATGCGAACCATTCCCTAGTAAGACATGCTTGAGTCCTCTCGCATCTGGAATCGTTGACTATTCTAACAGGGAAAGTGTCCTGGTGCCGCCATTGTTTTTCCAGTTGATTTTTAACCCGCTCCAGCTCTCTGCGGCTACCAAAATGCAACACCCAGTCCGATGTATTCACTCCGACTGCCATGCATTCTAATTCCTAAAAATACAACAGTATGAACATCACCAGACTACCAGAAAAGAATAATATACTGCTCATAGTGTGACTGTTATTACGAATGGAAGGTATGACTGACATCCGATATGAATGTACTGTAAACACAAATATTTCAATTACACTATCGTTGATATGTACAGTTAGGTGTAGGAGAGGGCCCTAGGCCCTAATCTCGCTGTACCGGTATTATAATTATTTTTTTCAATAAATGCGCAATACCAACAACCCCATTGATATTTTCAGTCATTACTGATAAATTGTTTCCGCATGAATTTTTGGTCATTGGCATTCTGGTGCCAACCTACACCAGCTGCAAGCGATAATTGATGACAACCTCACTATTACCACGATACATCAGGAATAAACATGACTTCCATATGTTCGGGTACAAGTCTCATTTATTCAACGATTATTTAGTTTTCTATATTTCTCGGAATTATCGGTTCTATGGTCTTTTACGAACATCATCATAAGTAATCAGTTGAAATCCAAATTAAAGTTACACAACGTCGCGGTAAATGCAATAACCATCTCCAATTTTTCTTGCTTTGACTGAATAGCAGCGCTACCACAGTTTTACGCATTGCAGTGGTTCCAATCAGTGGCTTCCATGCAAAATAACACATTTGCAATTGATGGTCAGGAATACACCATTAAACATTTTTTTGTCGTACAACCCTATTGCATTTACCACGCCGACTTTTTTTGGAGCAAATGAAAAAGGTTTAAATGCAAATTAACCGCCAAAATTCTTTTAAACTTACAATAATGCAATACGAATCCATTGGATGTGCACCAACACTAAACGAAGAAATTTCTGCAATCAATACTGAAGCCAAAACTTTGAACCTGCATTGAGGAGGAGCCGGCTGTACGAAAAGGACGACGGTTTCTTCTGTGATTAATAAACTAGCTTCGCATGCCTCAGTCTCCCAACTTTTGTCATTTGTCTGCAAAAAATAAATCGTTTACAAACATATGAAATATGCGACCTGGGTGACAAGGTGGTAGCATGCTTGTACTTGTGTGAGTCTCTACACACCTTGCGGTCGGAGGCGTGTCGTAACACGACACAAGTACCTATTAGGTTACTAGTCTTGGTCTGTTCAGAGCCCACATGGCCAAACTGGGGCACTGCAATGAGTCCAAGGAAACATCGGAACACATAGTTGGCTACTGTCCAGCCCAGTGGCGTGCGCGATTGGACTGTTTTGGGACTGCCTCCATCGACCAGGTCGATTTGATTGACTTGCCATTAAAGGACATGACTGTCTTTGCTAACAATAACAAGCTATTTTTCAACAGCTGATTGATGGGCTATGCTCATAGTTTGAATGACTGGGAAATGACGGAACTAATTAAGAGCCACAAGCGCTTCGAGTATTTGAAAATAAAACACACGATCTGTTTGGGTCAGTCGATGTTGTTACGGAGCTCCGAGCCAGGAGACTACAGTGGTTGGGACACGTACAACGAATGGAGAACGACCGTACGGCCAAGAAAACGTGGGAGACAAAAATGCATGCGCCGAGACAGATAGGAAGACCAAGAAGGAGATGGAGGGAACAAACAGAAGAGGACCTCCAGGCAGTAGACTTAGGGCTGATCGTCGCAGAGGAACGGGCGAGATGGAGGCGAATTGTGTGTGAGGCCAGAAGTCCCCCAGGGCTGAACGCGCCATCATCATAAGTCAAGTAAGTCAAGGCGGAACTAATATGGTGCGAAACGGTGCAGTGCACCGGGGCCTGAAGACTCCTTAGACTTACGTACTATACTGTATGTATCTTCTTTAAGAGTCATGAAAATATTTAAAAATTAAAGCAGACTACGTCAGCTCAACTCTCTAAATAATAAAGGTTAAGTATTCAATAAATCAGGCCTAAGGAAACTGTGTGCAGTTTGGTGTACGAAAGTACTTATTTTCGATACAAACGCGACCAGCGGCCTTAGCGGATTAACATAAAGATAATAGGATGTCTAAATGTCTAATACTTACTTGGCAAAACACTTGCAAAATCGCCTGTAACCAATCTGACATCTCATATTCATCAGCCGCGGCAATATGTAAACAAGACCCTAGATTAGCAGCGTCCGATTTCAAAATGCCGCCCGTTCTTTCCACAAACTGGCTGATACTATCGCCCGACAGTCTCCCTTTGGTCCATCTGTCCAATAGGGAGTTCCTATGCGGAGTCAACTCTGTTTTAACAGAGAGATCTTCGTAAAAACAGTTCTGCACCCCGTCGAAGGACGCGGGATGCTTAAGAGTCAGCTGGAACGTGTGTGGTCGGTCTGGGATCGCAGTACGCTCGCAGGTTTCACAGGAGGTTACGAGGTTAATGGCGAATAGGGGGTTCTTTCCTTCACTGTACAGGTATAAGATGCCACCCCTGAAATAGAAAAGGCAATAATTACTATAATAACAAAGAGTTACTTCCTAGTACAGGGCTTCCAGCTCAGGTGATGCCGGCTGCCTGATATTTCAGAAATGCCCTTGATGCTAGTGTCCACATGCTCGGCGTGCACAGCATCTTTTGATGTCCGCCCACCTTGTGTCCAACCTGATCGCGAAGTAGTAACAAAGAGTGGCTAAATTAGAAGTTGGTATCTAAAGAGCCTAATGTCATTGTCTAATAAGAGAGATGACTAATAAGTTAAAGCCCATTGCCCATTCATACCCGGTTCGGGCGGGCAGGTAACATATAGTAGACGTATAACAATCTCCACTAAAAAAAACTCTTAGATGTACAAGAAAGATTATTCAAACCAACAAATTTTCGCATTCTGACTTCTCAACGCTCATAGCTCAGCCAATCTTTATAATTACAGTTCTATATTATGTATGGGCCTATGGGTGAGTTGGGACATTTGCTTATGTTTTTTGCATTTTAGGCTTGACACGCTGACACGTCTCCTATAACCAACCATTGAAAAGACGGGGTAGCAGGAATTTTTGGCGGGGGTAAATGCCCCCGTCACTCCTATACAGAAATCTAATTATAGTGAAACAAGGAAAACCTTGATAAGGCACTAGGTCACTTATCAATTTTGAAATTTATAAGCAAATCGTAAGAAATTTTATTTCAGCTGTTGCAGTGAGGCTAAGTCCTATGCTACCGATCCGCTGGTATGACATAGGGCCACGTTCACGTCGCTTACAAATCTCTTCGTGAGGAATACTGGAGGTACCGCTAAGCATTGGAGCAGCGAGGTGCCACCCTTCTCCTTAACAGTGGCTCGATAAATAATAAATAATTCTGACGCCATTGTTATGAAGGAGGACGGCACCCCCTATGTCCCAATTCATAATAATCCTAGCGAAAACTCTCCAAGCGTTGGTGGGACCGACCGACTGACTGACTAATCACAGTCCAGGAGATTGGCCCAAAAGGTTCATAATTGAGTTCCATACAGACGAGATTTGGCTTTCCGCCAAAAAATATTTCAGGGCCACGTCACCTATGACCAGCTATTGAAAAGACGTGGCAGGTGAGCCCAGACATTTTTAGCTGGATCAAATGTCCCATCTGTCCTATTTTGAACCCTAGTTTAGAAGATTTAGGGCTAAACCCACCCCCCTTAGAAATGCATCGACTTGTGCAAAGCACCGCCATGTTACAATGTATGGGGTGCCGTTCAGTATTCCTTAACAAGTCATATCCAAGGGTCCCTAGAAGTCACACATGCCTGAGAAGAAGTTCCCCCGGAAGCCATGTTTGATTGTTTCCTATTTGGTACATGACGAAGCCCCGTTTCTCGATTTCTTCTGCTACTGGAGAAGGACTGTCACTTTGTTGTAGTCGTACCATTCCTAGGTGCAACACTGAACCAGCCTTTGTAAGAATCCGCCTATTTACTAACTCCTAGAAATAAAAAAATAAAATGTTATTTAAAAGAATTAAGTAACATATTACCTGAATTTATAGTAATTACGAGTATATGGAGAGTGGAGACCATTGATTGAGTTTGCATTTGAAAATGATGCTTCAATATGTATTTTGAAGGGCATTAAAATAAGTTGGCTCCTAAGATTACAATAATAGATAGTGCTTGAATATTTTGCAAAATGTATCTAATAATAATAATAATGTCCTGAAGGACTTTATGTGAACCTAGGCCTACTTAATATGGCCCATTAGTTGCCATGCCAACGCCCCCATGGATTTCGGACATTATTTATATTGTTTCCGTATGCCTTTTGGGCCATTAGCCAAATTGTATACGTCCTCGATGTCAACCTAAACAATAAAGCAATAATGGACAAGCCGAGACAAGCTTACAATTGAGTCAATGTAGCAGGCGAAAGTATCACTTAGGTGCCCATTCCATTGACCGGCTAGGGCTATTTCCAAAAACGGTGGCGTGGTAGCAGACATTCAAGACATAGGTGGCGTTTCCACCGACCTCGCATTGCAGAATTGACGGAAATGTTTATTTTCCTCTAAGCCATAGTTAAAATTGATCAATGATCATACAGTAAAATCACAAACAAACAAACTAATATTAAAAAATGGCGTCATGGGATATGTTAAGTACAAACATTTTAATAGATTTCTATAAAAAGAAAAATTCTAATTTCCGTCAATGCCATTTGCATTCTGCAATGCGAGGTCGGTGTAAACGCCACCTAAGTCTTGAATGTCTGCTACCACGTCACCGTTTTTGGAAATAGCCCTAGCCGGTCGGTGGAATGGGCGCCTTAACCAAGAACAGATACGAGTATCTATCTATTTACGTATGTAATGTAACAGAAAGAATGGTAAACTATGTTTATGACAGGATTCACTTGAGAGAACTGAATTGTTATGGAATAATTAAAATTTGAAGAAGTAATACAATGTGTCAATAGTAAACAATACTCTGCCCCTTGTTGCCGTAGTAGGTTAACATCTGGAACATGGGCCTAATATAAAAAAAAAAATATATAAAAATATAAAATCGGAAGCATTGGAGTCGTTGGCATACATGGGCAAGGTTCAATGGGCCACAAGTTTCACGTTATTAAAAAAAGACTGCAAAACAATACCTTCTTTACATTAAGGATATCTTCTGGGTGCAATATTCGAAAGTCTATGTCCGGCAGACCGGCCCGGTGCATGTTGAACGCCAGTCTAAATAGAATTTCATCTGAGAGAGACTCATCGCCACTGGTCAGCACATACGTCTGCTTACGAGTCAGCAAATGGAAGGAATGCTTGTGCGGATATACAACTATTTGCTCCAGCTGGTAAAAAAAAGTACAAACCAATGTAAACTTACAAATTAAAAACTCCCCCGAGAACACACTACCACAAAACGCTCGCAGCGTACATACGGTATCCTCACACGAGTTTCGACCGTGAAGGGAAAATATAAAAGATCCAATAACGAAGTTGAGGGGCATTATGAAGAGCCGAGAGGTTAAGAGGATATGCTACGTAGAAAATTGGCACCCCAAATTAAATACTTTTTATTTTTTATTTAATTAACTCAGCAACTTATTAAAAATTTGGATCATGGAAGTTGTAGAAGACTACTTCGTGCATCATATAATCGGGTATTTTTACTTTTTGGTTTTGTTGTTCTTCTAAAAATCTCAGAATATGCCAAAATTTAGTTCTGTCCTGTCTGTTCTGGTATTTACGGAAGAACTAAGGTACCAAATATTTAATATTTCCTATTAAATGATGCATGAAGTAGTCTTCTACAACTTCCATGAGCCATATCTTTAATGACTTGCTTTGTTAATTAAATAAAAAAATAAAAAGTCAATAAAAACAACAAATTTTGGGGTGCTCATTTTCTACGTAGCATGTCCACTTCAGAAAGCCTTCTATAAAATGCCAGATTAGTGAGAAAAATGCTCGACAGAGTCTAAGAGGAAGACGCCGGTCTTGAAAATCACGAATGAAGTGATCCGCCAATTCTCTATATAGGCCTCTTCTAGCGAAGATTGGCGATCATCATGCAATTCGGACCTTGAACCTGAAAAAGGGAGCTGCCAAGCCTTTTGCCGGGGGCCCTCAGTCCTTCTTTCTTCCCTTAGGTTATAACATGCACTAGGCGATATTTTCCGTTTCCTATCACATGGACGAAATATGACAGTTTCCGTTCCTTAACCGTCAGAAGCAACTCGGCTTCGGTAGTTATTTTTAATGCACTGATTCTATTGCCATAACGTGTAGTAAATGAACATGGTTAAAAACATTGCATTACCTGAGCCAAAGTGAGTATTGTTGTGCAGAGATCTTTGTGCAGAATGACAATTCTGTCCTCGGTGACTATGAGCATTTTACCCCAGGGTTTGAAGGACCATTTCTTACACGTTTTGGTCACACCCACCATGTCCAGCAGCTTTCCGGGTAAATCCACCTCATGTATAGATCGGCCCCTTCTAAATGACCGGATCTGCAACAATATACAATAGTTAGCTTTAGTAAAAAAAATAAAGATAATGAATAACGACAGGTGAGCGAAGATGTGGTTGGGAGAAGTAATAATAGAGAGAACACAAGAAGAGGAAGACCAATGAAATTGAAGGCCAGTCCTCTAGGGCAAGAACCAGAAGAAATTTTTAAAGAGACAGAGGTACAAAAAGGAGTGGAGGCGGCTCAAGTATCACATTCGGGCCTCTGGAACTGTTTATATAAGTAAGTCCATTTCTTGCTCCCAAATTCGGCAATTAGATATTATAACGCCTTCCCCAGCAGCCTCAAAGGATAGTGTCTTTTGAACAGGCATTCCCCGATAGCACCACAATAAAGAACCGCAAGCTTCCAGTCATAGTGCGGTTCGCGAAGCTTTACTAAATGGAACGGTGTAAATTAATAACACTAATAATAAACTCAATATACGGATGTCAATACGCTAATTAAAGGGTTTAATTTTATATACAGTATGGCCGGCCGCCATACCAAGTTGAATCCAGCGGACCAGAGCAGGTTCAAAGCTGCAGATAAATTGGTCGTGTGCACAGTGCCGGTAGGGAAACATGGTAGGACTTCTCCTGGTCACCTCCGAACTAATCGTGTGACTTCACTGTGTTTCCCAAGTGGTTCGGAATCCACTATAATCAGGAGGTCCACTGGAGTCCTATGGGCCCACACCGTGGCCTGGGACTGTGTCAAACCATACTACTACTATATACAGTATGTAGTTCAGGATGTCGGAAAAACTGAAGGGATCCAGAGGACGTGGATTTGCTTTGGGTATATTGATTGATTTGATTGGGTATATAGTGCCTTAGTAAACTGTAAACACATCAGCTGTAAGATATAACAAAATCAAATTAATCAAAAACAATATACTGTATGTAGCTTCCATTGACCTTTTGCTTCTGTCTTCCCGGCTTGGCACTGGAAACTGTTTTACACCACGTATTTGTGTATTTAAAACGTTCAAAATGAGTTTTCTGTACTGGTTTTGTGGAGTAGTATTTCAATTCAACAACTCATTAATGCGGCATTTACGTACTTTCCATAAAAAGGATAACTGTGACACACTGACACATTCAGTTTGAAGAAATTCTTTCTGCGGCCCTATCTGCCATGATTGTAAAGAGGTGTTTGTAACATACCTACATACGAAAAGTTATGCGAGCATATTGAGGCCGCTCACTCCATTGGCATATCTTTCAGTGTGGAAACGTTTAACGTTTAAGACAACGGAAGGTACGTTCAATGTAGTTGTTCTTTAAATGCTAAGTTACATAGCCTACTGTGGAGCTAGGGCCTATAATAGGTAAAAACATAAGCTACCCCAAGCTTGTGCTGGCCTAACTGATTATCATTTCTTGCTCAAATCAGGGCTTTGCAATCAAAGACATAAAGTAATTACTCTGGCAGTAATTTTCCCTTAATAAAATTTTTGGCAACCCTAAGGGGAATTTCTTTTTCATTTGGTCAAATATATTATGATTATATTACGGTTGTGGGCTATAGCCAGTATGAGTTGAATTTTCGATCCTCAATGCTGATGACTGTTCTTTTGCCTCCTACTGTTATACTTCTATTACGTTTTTTAAAAAAATACATTACAATTAGGAAAGCAAATGTGCTTTCCAGGTCAGGTTGGCTAGATAATTTGTTTTAAACATTCCATAATGTAGTCAGTGATTTGGGTCAACTTGGACATCAGATAAGATTAAGAAGGCTACTAAACGGTGTAGGCTAAACTGAATTTTTTTTAATTAAAAAAAAATCCATGTAATGGAAAAATTTGTCCTTGGATGTTCAGACTCGCCGGACTGAAATATTTAAACCTAAAATGCTAAAAAAAGGCTGTGAAGTCAAACCATTTATTGAATGTATTGCTTATTTAAAAAGGAATTTTAACACAATAGACATTTTTTTAAAATTAATTCCTTCTTTCCAGATTTTACTACCGGGCGCCTTGGCATTGAGTCGGAAAACCCACATAGCCTATGTCTGAGTCTGGTCTGGAACAGTTAACCCACAGAACAACATAATATATAAATAAACTATGAAACAGGGAGTTGGTTTGATGCATAAAAAAAACACAAATTTTACAATTTTATTCCTGATTATATTGTAACTTATTGAAATATTGATTGGCCTACCATATCCCCCTACATGAAATACTATAGTACCGTACCTATATAGTCAGGACATGTAGAATAGTGGTACTGACTCCAACTTTCGCCCGAAATGTTGTTGGTTCGAGTCCCACACTTACAATATTTTCTGGCCATGCTTCGGAAGACATGTAAAGCAGACGGTCCTTCTTAGTTGAGTGTAAGGGAGGGCTTTATATAGCCCTAACTCCGCTAATTTGGATTGGTAATAGAACAAAAAGTCTTTATTTATTATATTTATTATTTATTACAGTCCAGAAGGACGTTTTTATGAACCATGGCCCACTTATAGTGGCCCATAAGTCCCTTGTCCAATGCTAACGACCCCGTAGATTTCGGACATTATTTGTGTTGTTTCCGTAAGAATTTTGGGCCATTGGCAAACTCGTAAACATCCTGGATGTCAACCTACAACGGCTACAGGCGATAATGGACAAACTGTGACAAGCTTACCACTGGCGCAGTGCGCATGACTTAACCAAGTACAGATACGAGCCAACTTTTTTGTACAAGTGAGCTAAATTCCGAGTTTTCTCATGCTGAGATCTTTCCATAAGCGGTAACGATTACAGAAAGATTTTCACCGCAAATTGATATTGCGCGGTATGCTTGAGAGTTGTGTCTTGTGGTAAGGCGCGGTTTCCACCGACCGGCTAGGGCTAAATACAAATACGGTGACGTGGTAGCAGACATTCAAGACTTAGGCGGGATTTCCACCGACCTCGCATTGCAGAATCCAAATGACATTGACGGAAATTTGAATTTATCTTTTTATAGAAATCTATTAAAATGTTTGTACTTAACATTTCCCACTAAGCCATTTTTTAATTTTAGTTTGTTTGTGATTTTACACTATGATCATTGATCAATTTTAACTATGGCATAGAGTAAAAAACAAAATTTCGGTCAATGTCATTTGCATTCTGCAATGCGAGGTCGGTGGAGACCCCGCCTAAGTCTTGAATGTCTGTTACCACGTCACCGTATTTGTATTTAGCCCTAGCCGGTCGGTGGAAACCCCGCCTTAACAAAAAACCACAGAAACCACCAACTCTAAATCATGCTATCACGATAAAAAGTACAAAAGATAGCCCCTTAGCAAGCTAAACATGAATATGTGGGTATCCATAGCGTCGCGATGTTGAGAGTTCCTTTTTATAGTAGGCACTAAATTAAAAAATTTTCCTTATTATTTAAAAAAAAAAAAAAGTAGTTTTGTCCAAGCGCCACTATACCGAAAGCCATATTTGCCCATGCCGATCACCAATTAGTATAATGTTGATATAATGCTGTAAAATTATTACATAATACTATATATATTATAATAGCAGTATTTGACCATCAGCCGACCGACAAAATGCTTCGCATTATCTTCGGCGGGAGATGGGAGAACGGTGTCTGGAGGATCAGACACAATGCCGAAATACATGCCCTATTCGACTCCCCGAACGAATGGCTGGGTCATGTAGGACACCATATGCAAGCAGAGAGGTCGCCAAAGCTAGTTTTCGAAGACCCTTTCAACCACCCCAGGCGTCCCGGTAGGCCAAGACTGAGATGAAGAGACCAAGTGCTCGAAGATGTGCACGCCACCGGCACCCGAGACTGGAAGCGAGCGGCGGAAGATCGTCCGAGGTGGAGTGGTGTAGTGGCAGCGGCCAAAAGTCGCGCCAACCTAAGTCAAGTAAGTCATTTGACCGTCATAAACGCCAATTAGCCACTGTTCTGGAACTTCTTTACTGGACACCTTTAACAGTTTTTTTTATGCAAATCAAGTTCCAAAACTGGTCAATTTATATAGTTATCGTTGTTACCGACCGCAGGAGTAAAAAATGCAAAGAAATATTGGAAAATCCCAAAGTAGCCGTCACGTTTCTTTGGATTTACATGAAAGACGGACAGAAAATATGCAAACAGGTAAGTACCCGAACTTGATAAAGAGCAAATTGGAGAATCCCCACAACGCCTTTTTTGTAAGATCGGTTTTCACAGGAAATATCGATCGTTTAACCGTCAAAAATATCCGTTAAATGTCGATGAATGCATATCTAATAGGCTAACTTACCTACCAAAATGTGGGCGCTAGTATTTTTAATTAAATGATTGAAAAGGAAAAAATGTATCGTGTCACAACCCAAATAAATAAAAAAAAAACAATCTCGCGTTTTTATTATTTTTGACAGCCAGATTTCAACTATAGTTAATTTTTAAACAAGTAAGCACTGCTTATAACTGGGAGTAACAGTACAGATTTTATTAGCGCCGATAAGTTATTTTTTGGAACGAGAAATTAATTATAAATAATAAATAAATAAATAAGGACTTTTTGTTGTTTCTATTACTCAGCCAACCTAGCGGAGTTAGGGCTATAAAGCCCTCCCTTACACTCAATTAATAGTGTTACATTGTGTTTAAGGTAAGAAAGTCTCAGCTTGGCCCAAGTACATCAACGACATGCAACACTAGCGCCTCAAGTGCTTCCTTATGTTCCTATATATTCCTAAGGCGCGGTTTCCACCGACCTGCAAGTGCAAAATACACATACGGTGACGTGGTAGCAGATATCATTAATAAAGGCGGGGTTTCCACCAACCTCTCATTGCAGAATGCAAATGACATTGACGGAAATTTTTGTTTTACTCTATGCCATAGTTAAAATTGATCAAGGATCATAGAGTAAAATCACAAACAAACTAAAATTAAAAAAATGGCGTCATGGGATATGTGAAGTACAAACATTTTAATAGATTACTATAAAAAGAAAAATTCAAATTTCCGTCAATGTCATTTGCATTCTGCAATGAGAGGTCGGTGGAAACCCCGCCTTTATTAATGATATCTGCTACCACGTCACCGTATGTGTATTTTGAACTTGCAGGTCGGTGGAAACCGCGCCTAAGGTAAGAAAGTCTCAGCTTGGCCCAAGTACATCAACGACATGCAACACTAGCGCCTAAAGTGCTTCCTTATGTCATCAATTCCTAATTGCACATACTTTCCAGGCAAGGCTCGAGGGGACTATAAAGGAGCTCAACGAGGAGGTATGCAAGGACATCTACGAGAGTGAACCTCTATTTTGCAAACTTCGCGACCACGTTTGCCACCAGGGGCAGCAAGTAAATTCGACATCGCTTACGAAGCCTACCTAAGAGGGGATAATAAACTTAACATTTGTTTCATTTGTAAGTGTTAAGAGGGCAAAGTACATTGACTTTTTTCTAGGCCGAAACCGGACGGGTTCGGCAGCCCTTTGCCTAACTGTAATACGGTTCGACTCATTTTTGTAACCTTAGGTAGCCTTTTCATCCTTTCAATTTTTTGGCAGTATTTATCAAGTACACACGGTTACTAAAACTATGAATATACAATCAAAAAGCTATTAAGATGGCTTAGACCCAAGGTTAAGTTCCCAGAACTTATTGCACCAGTCAGCCCTGCCTGTAGAACTGTTCATTACTTTCTCATTTGCCGCTATTTTTTATGTTGTATGTTTTTACGTTTCCTTAGGCGCAAATTCCACCGACCTCGATAGTGATAGTGATATTGACGTGGTAGCAGACATTAAAGACAGTCTACAAATTTCTGCTGCCACGTCAATATCACTATCGAGGTCGGTGGAATGTGCGCCTTAGTCATTTCCCCCTACGTTTGCACACTATCAGAAATACTTAGCTTATGGTTAGGCGCCATTTATCATTGATTTCCACAAACTATGTCTATGGCTAGTCACCGATTATAAGGAAAACTCAGGTGCCCATTCCATTGACCGGCTAGGGCTATTTCCAAAAACGGTGACGTGGTAGCAGACATTCAAGACTTAGGCGGAGTTTCCACCGACCTCACATTGCAGAATGCAAATGACATTGACGGAAATTAGAATTTTTCTTTTTATAGAAATCTATTAAAATGTTTGTACTTAACATATCCCATGACGCCATTTTTTAATTTTAGTTTGTTTGTGATTTTACTGTATGATCATTGATCAATTTTAACTATGGCATAGAGGAAAATAAACATTTCCGTCAATTCTGCAATGCGAGGTCGGTGGAAACGCCACCTAAGTCTTGAATGTCTGCTACCACGTCACCGTTTTTGGAAATAGCCCTAGCCGGTCAATGGAATGGGCACCATATAATGAAAACTGACTACATTGTTTACTTTTTTGCAGTGTTGGATACAAGTTAACGCCAGACATGATGGAATTCTACTTCGCATACGACCAATATTTTAGTGATCGTGTTGCTTACTTGAAGGAAGAAGGCCAGTGGAGACACTTCCACATCAATGCTTGATTTCAGTTAGTCAGCTATGTCGGCAAATTAGTCGAATTCAAAATAAGAACTGATGGTGATGGGTTTATCAACCAATAACTGGCTCAAATGGAATGGGGCTATATCCTCCTAAAAAAGTACAAAATCGCTACAAATATTTAAGGGGATATGCTACGTAGAAAATTAGAACCACAAAATTAAATAATTTTCATTTTTTATTTCATTAACTCAGCAAGTTATTAAAAATTTGGCTAAAGTTGTAGAAGACTACTTCGTGCATCATGTAAACGGGTATTTTCACTTTTCGGTTATGTAGTTTTTCCAAAAAACCTAGAAATTTTAGTCCCAACTGGTTTTTATGAAAGAACTAAGGTACCAAAAATTTAATAATTCCCATTATATGATGAATGAAGTAGTCTTCTACAACTTACATGAGCCAAATCTTTAATAACTTGCTTTGTTAATTAAATAAAAAAATAAAAAGGTAGTAAAAACAATCAATCTTGATTTAATTTCAGTTAATAATGTCTTTTATGTAACTATTGATCAAAATCCACTGAAAATAAACTGAAAGATTGAACTTTTGAACGTAATTTTCACAGAAAATGTTAGGAAATCTCATAAGAACGCAAGGTGTTAATGAATGTAAACAACGTTTTCTATCCACTTATAGCAATAGCTTCAAAATATGCAGGGGAGTTCGTTATCTAGTATTATTATAAAAATCTATGGTAGCATGTCTTCTTAATGTTTGTTTATTTAGTTATTAGCTTAATAAAACAATTCTGGACCATGGATATATTTTTTAAACCTATTTAACTAGATATTATATGAATGAGTCATCGGCATACCTCATAGAAACACAGTGCTTCAAGGAGTCTGCCCACTACACCGTATCATACCATGACCGTATCAAACACGGAAATCAATACGGTACGGCTTGCTTTGCCCACTGAAACGAATCGACGGCGTTTAATGTCCGTGTGATGCCCGTATGACACCAAGGGGGTAACGCAGTTTCTACCGCGCGGAACGTATCGGCACCGGCAAAATATTCTCGTCGACAATTCTTAACGCTTTGTGCATGGCACGCGACGGTACTGGTCGGTGACGGAACGGTCTAGTGGGCGTAGTGTCATGATTTTCCATACAAAGAATATTTTTTTGCCTGACAAGTTCCTATTACGGTCATGGTATGATACGGCGTAGTGGGCAGACTCCTTCATGCTGAAATCTCTGACTGAACGTAAACAATGTCAACACTGAATATCCTCCTGCTGCTACGTTTGACGACCTCAATGACCTTCAACATTATAGACAGTGCCAAGAATTTTGCAAACAAACATATATAGATAGGTCTTGGCAAGTTTGTAAATCACGGTTTCCACCGACCTCTAAGTGAAAAATACGCATACGGTGACGTGGTAGCAGACATTAAAGACTTAGGCGGGGTTTCCGACGACCTCTCATTGCAGCATGCAAATGACATTGACGGTAATTTGAATTTTTCATTTTATAGAAATCTATTAAAATGTTTGTAATTAACATATCCCATGACGCCATTTTTTAATTTTAGTTTGTTTGTGATTTTACTCTATGATCATTGATCAATTTTAATTATGGCATTGAGTAAAACAAAAATTTCCGTCAATGTCATTTGCATTCTGCAATGAGAGGTCGGTGGAAACCCCGCCTTTATTAATGATATCTGCTACCATGTGTATTTTGCACTTAGAGGTCGGTGGAAACCGCGCCTAAGACGGTTGTAGGGTGTCGAATGATACCAGGACTACAGCGAAGCAAAAACTGGACTTAGGCTACCACAGCAGCTATCCGGATTATTTGCAACCAGCAGCCCTATTATGGTGATTTGGGACTAACATAATATCGGGTTTATTATTTAATACAGGATTAGTAAGGTGTCACGTGACGGTGTTAAAATATGCGCGGGAAATCCGAATTAATAAATTATTGTAATACAAAAGAATGGTTGCATAATTGAAGGGAATACTAATGAACATGAAAATGTACAGGTAGAATTTAGAAATATAATGAGAATTTTAATTAACGTGTCTACATCTACGAGAGAAATAATTGACAACTCATCAAAAATATAGCTGAGGATTAGTTTACCAATTTCAATATCCCACGCATTTTGCACTAATTTCTTTAAAACAATTATTGAGTAAGCCCCGGTTTAAGTTAATCCCAAATCGCCATAATAGGGCTGCAGGGACACAATGTGAGTCCTCGGAGTGCAAAAGAGGGCGTACCTGGTTACAAGAAGCCAAAGGCTGCAGTGATGGGTACCAAGCACAGCCGGTTTCGACCTAGCAAAAAAGGTACGACTGCTTGAAAGGAAAGGAGTAGAAGAGGATCGTATCACCCGGGCATGATGATTATGATGTGACTAATAGTGAATTCTATGTTACCATAAATGAATAATGTTTCAATTTTTATAAACAACAAGCCTTTGTAATAAACTAATGGGCAATTCCACTAGTATATAGTAAATATCGCACGGTGTTGTAGTTTTTACTGAAGGTAAGTAAGCAATTTAAAAATTGAAATAAAAAAAATAATAATACTGTTATCACAATACCTATAAGTTGGCAGGTAACTCCCGGTAGCTTAGGTTACACTACAAACAAAATGCCATTTAAAAATAAGTAATTGTGACGAAATTAATTAATTCACCGTTTCACAGTCACAAAGACATGGCAATGGTCATATTATGAAAAATTCAATAAAAAACTTTAGATACTTTGTTACTCTTTTATCATCTGATATATTAGTACTCGAAAATAATAAGATAAAATGCACTATACAGATTTTATAGACGCGAACTAAATCAGTGAGGTAAATAGTCTGATTTTTAAACTAGCTTATATTTATGCATTTTTCTTCTAAAGGCCATTCATATCTTTGAGGCAGGGGAATGAGGAATAAATTAGTTTCGACAAAATACATTGAGATTAATAATAAAAATAAATAAATATTTACTTTTTGTTCTATTACTAAGCCAACCTAGCGGAGTTAGGGCTATAGAGCCCTCTCTTACACTCCACTAGGAAGGGACCGCCAGCCTTACATTCCTTTTTTCCCATTTTTACAAAGAAAGCTATTTAAAATAAAAAACCTATTGGCAGTTAACAATAATTATGACTCCGGTACACCGGTTAAGACATGTAGAGTAGTGGTACAGACTCCAACTTTCACCCGAAAGGTTGTTGGTTCGAGTCCTACACTAGCTACATTTTCTGAACATGCTTCGGAGGGTATGTAAAGCAGGCCTTCCTAGTTGGGTGTAAGAGAGGGCTTTATAGCCCTAACTCCGCTAGGTTGGCTTAGTAAAAGAACAATAAAGTCAATATTTATTATTTATATAATATTTATTTATAGCTTATGTTACGATTCAAATAAGCAGCATGAGCATGGCTATATTAATTAAAAATTCAAGCTGCTACCCAGTACCTTGGATTTCCCGAAAGTTTAGCCAAGGGCAGCAACAGGTGTTTCGTACTTGAAGTGCTCGTAATACCTCTTGCAGAAGTCTATCATTAAGTCTTGCGTACATTCGGGAAGGTCATCAACCATCGTGGCAGGAGATCCTCCGTATCGGGTGAAGGACGGGATGACCGCATCCATTGGGACCACGCTGTTGTCTTCTATCATACAACAATCTCGTAGTACACTTCTCCGCCCCTGAAAACAACATTTTGAATTCTTATAATCCGCGCTAGAACCATGTGGAAGCACATTGCTTCTTATCGGTACTCCACTTGCAGCAACCCGCGGTCCAGCCAATCTGAGAACATTGTACAACCAATGTACTGCTAGATTCGATGGCCACGATGACTGTCTTCATCAGGGGTTCCCACACATTTTTGTCCGTGACCCACTAGTAGTAGTATGGTTAGACACAGTCCCATGCCACGGTGTGGGCCCATAGGACTCCAGTGGACCTCCTGATTATAGTGGATTCCGAACCACTTGGGAAACACAGTGAAGTCACACGATTAGTTCGGAGGTGACCAGGACAAGTCCTACCATGTTTCCCTACCGGCACTGTGCACACGACCAATTTATCAGCAGCTTTGAACCTGCTCTGGTCCGCTGGATTCAACTTGGTATGGCGGCCGGCACAAGATTTATTTTATAATTTTCCGTAGACCACCGTGGCTGTGACAGGAAAATAGTCAAATTCTAGGACCAATATCAAGTACTACGAGCTAATATTTGAATAAATGTTTAGGACTGGTTGGATTGTATAGTTCAGTGCCAAGTCTTACTGTATTTTACTTGAAATTTCCAATAACTCTGCTGTTTTATTTTCTTATTTTATACTTTGGTCCGTGGACCATCTGATATAATTATGCCTGTGGACCACCGGTGGACCATGGACCACAGTTTGGGAACCACTGGTCTACATGATAGATATTGCCAGTAACCTGTCAGAACTGTCATGCTTGCTGGTCTGATGTGAACTTGTCTATGTTACCTGCAACCGATGATTGTAACTTGTGCTGGTCAACTGGGTGGCTGTTCAATGACCTTACTATTCCTAATATTATACCACCCAGAACTACTTGTAGTAATGATTTGAGGGTACTTACTATGACAACATTTTTTCCAATGTAACAATATGACCCCAGGGTAGCACATTGAACGATTGTGTTTTCTCCAATGAAAGTATAATCTCCGATATGCAGTGGGAAGAAGGCCACTCTGGAAAATAGGGATAGATTTTAACTGAACAGCAACCAACAGGGAAAAGACAAATTTCTTAGGGAATATAGATAAATAAATACCTAAATAAAATATGTTACAGTGCATACTTCTGTTAAATTATAAAATCAAGTAATCAACAAGGAAGTATTAAGTAAAATTAGGTAGTCTTGTCATTGTGCTAGTGCCTCAGTGACAGTGTAGATTAATTTAGGGAAGTTAGTAGCATTTCTCGCCACTCAGTTCATTCGGGAGTTTTCTAAGGCAGGCGAAATCTTGTAGTATAGGAGAGGTAGGTAGGAGAGCAATCCAATTACGAAGCGTCCCTTAGAAGAAGGGTCGCTCTATGTGTAAATTTATAGGTAAGCCGCAATTATGGAACTTGATTTGCACGAAACAAATCGTTCCATAAATGTGGTAAATCAATATTGGTGATCTCAAGGTATATCTCAAAATGCAGAGGAACACTTCCTCTAAGGGAAGTGACCCCATGATACCCATAAGCTTTCCCATGCCTACTTTTTGTCAGTCAATCTAATAACTAAAACTCGGACAGTCTTTCCTATTTATGAATTAGCATTTCTCTGTATATAATGAGTAGTTCCATGGTTAATTATTGTTCTAGGCTTCGCCTTTCCCCATCCCAAAGCACTGAATTGAACGCCAGAACTAGTAGACCAATATAATGCAACACAGTAATAATGGCGGGGTATGCAATGTATTGGGACATCGGTAATTACTCAACAACAAAAAATTTCTATTTAAAACCGAAACGTCCCTGGGGAAAGCAACCTGTTCGATTTTCCTCATCTATTCAACGCAATACATAAGTTGGAAAGCATCGATAGAAAGGTACAACAGGAAAATTATTTTTTAGTAATTTTTCATGAAAATTTGTCAGTTTCATTTTTTTTGCCAAGAGGGTGACAGCTCGCGTTATAAAATTGAAACACACAACCGGTTTCGGCTCACGCCATCGTCAAGTGCTAATGAAAACAGATAAAACAAAAGGTATGCAAGCTGAAACAAAATAAAACTCATTGTCAGGATAACACACAGCATCGCATAAAGTAAACAATTTAAATTGAACAATTAAACATTAACCAATGGAAGCGCCAACAAGGGGGGACTACTTAAAAAGGTTATGTCATTAAGTAACGTTTTGTTTGTAACCGTAGCTTCCCTAATCTCAATGGTTTCTAAATTATCAAGAAGTTTTCCCTTGTTGGCTACATGTAAAATCTTAAAGTTATCGAAATCACAAACATGGTTGTGGGTGTTTATATGTTGGGCAAAGGTGGACTGAGTGTCGGGTTTTCCTACCCCCCGTCTATGCTCCGCTATTCTTTCTTTAAACCCTCTCCCAGTTTGTCCAATATATAAGCTATCACAATCAATACAGTCTAGTTGATAAACCCCTGATTTCCTCCCTTTCTCCAATTTAGGTTTACAATTAATCAATTGCTTACCCAACGAGTCCACAGAATAAAATGACACATTCTTATTGACCCTATCTCCAATCCAAGAGGCCAACTCCAAACTAATCCTACCCAGATATGGTAACTTAACGTACCCTTTATCTGGTTCAGAAGTCTGGCTCGCTCCATAGACTAAAGAGAGGGTCAACTTATTCCTGTGTTTCCTTAAAATATTCTTAACTAGACTCACAGGATATCCATTATTATTACCAATTTCCATAATTGTTGAAAGTTCTTTGGTAAAATGTACAACCGTCAACGGTAGATGTAAGAGTCTATGGATCATGGAGTGTATGGCCGCATGTTTGTGTTGTGGTGGGTGAAAGGAATCCTCTGGAATGATACTGTCTGTATGAGTAGGTTTTCTGAAGATATTGTACCCTAGTTTACCATTATCCATCCTTGTTATAGTTAGGTCCAAGAAATTGTTTTTGTTTTAGCTTGCATACCTTTTGCTTTATCTGTTTTCATTAGCACTTGACGATGGCGTGAGCCGAAACCGGTTGTGTGTTTCAATTTTATAACGTAAAACTATACAAAGTTTATTATTTTAACAATGAGTGAGAGCAAGTTTTACAAAGTTACTAAGGAGACTATTATGTTTATAGGAATATAAGACGATTATTATTATAATTATTATACGTTGAAATAATTTTACCCCTGTGGTATGTCAAACCAAACAACAACTTCATGCAAGCAACAGCTTGGAAAGTATCTTCAAGGAACACCGGCCAATCTGCCAATACACAGTGGTGCCGGGCAATAGAATACAATACAATACAAAAATTAGAGTCCCTGGCCAGCCAGAGCCGATCGACCGTGTCAAACCAAAAATAGTTTTGTACGAGAAAAGGAGGAGGTACTTAAATAGTCCAGCTCGTGGGGTCGTACTCATCCAAATTATATAGTGAGGCGTGAATAAGTCTGCTCTTAATGTATGTTCTGAAACAAGCTGGATACAACTGACAGTAAGCAGTGTTTGTTCGCGTACCGGGATTCAAGCGATGCGATTTTGCGAATGGCCTTAGGAGGAAGCTGACCCTAGATATTGACCACCCCTGTAAATTTTGGATGACTTGCTCGCGGCTTTTGGAGAAGCCATGACATTTATTATTAATTACCAACCAATAATACAATTTATGACAACTAATTGATATGCCGCAAGACATTGGCATGTTGTGCTGACAATAAAATTGTCCTCAATTGCATAATAATGATTCACTCTTGCGAGCTAGGTCTTGCCTACTGTCATATTGTACGTCATTATTAGCCAATCAGAGGGCTAGTTACATGTCTTTTGGACTACTGATGGGTAAGCTCCCTGGAGTGATAAAAGACTTGTAACGGCGACTTAGAAAACAATTACCAAGGAGATGATTTAGCAGAGCGAGAGAGCAACGATGGGATTCTTCTTTTTCTTCAAGTTACAGCCGGCTGGCTGGTTGGCAGCAACATGTAGCATCGATGCCTCTGCTCCCCTCGATCCTGGCACGCCCTCTTCAGCCCCACGTATGTATTGGCCCCTAACATCTTCCATCACTTGCTGTAGATATTCTTTTCTTGGGGGCCCAGGTCGCATTCTATGGTTCCATCTGTGATGGAACTGACGAAGTTCTCGTGTCGTAGCAAATGTCGATTAGGGTAAGTTTATAGCGTATTCTGTGGTGTATATTAATTATAAGTTCATTTATTTGGTTCAGCCTCGTACATGGTCAAATATACCATAACAGGCCCGTGTTTAAAACGGATTTAACTTACCCTTTAGAAAATTTCTTCCACGGTGGCCGTAAGATAGTGCCTTGGTTTATTATTGTGAAGCGTCCAACTCGTACATTGGCTAAGTCTGCCCTAATAAAGACATCGTGTTCTACTAGAACCTTTCCAGCTAATATTATGTTCTGTGACGCTGGCAAATAAGCTTTCTTTGAAACTTTATTCCCAGATGCCTGAAAAGTAAAATAATTAGAAATACTAGGTAGTGATACGCTGTACGAGAAGAAAGTTAAACGGAAAGGGGAGAAAGACGGATTTGTTTGTAAAACAAATAATAATATCATTAATGAGAGCGTTTGAAACAATAGACGGAAGGGTACTGCTCAGTAAATTAGGTATGGAAATGTTGTGTACCGATGGATGTGAATTAACTCCACAATAAAAAACAAATTGTCCAAATGGATGATAAGAAGTCAACACATGCCCCAGGGGACATAGGAGTTCCGCAAGGGAATTGCATTTGACTATTAATATACTATATATATATATAATAATGGTCCGCGTATAGCAAGACAACAAGTATCTGCAACCGACAGCGTCAGATTCTTAAGAATGCTCTTTGACCAGGGCATAAACTGAGCAAGCACGTGGCTTTTAGTTATTAAAAAATTAAATAGTGGCCGCTTTGTAGTACAAACACAAAAATTTGAGTCCCTGACCAGCCAGAGCCGGATCGACATTGGCAAACAAACAAAAATAGCCACCCGAGAGGGATTTGTACGAAAAAAGGAGGAGGCACTTAAATAGTCCAGCTCCTGGGGTAGTACTCTTCCAAATTCCAAAGTCTGCTCTTAATGTATGTTCTGAAGCAAGTTGGATCCAACAGACTAACTAAAAATGGTAGCTTATTGTAAAGCCAGTGTGAAGTTAGTTACCTTAGCTCTGTGTGTCCTCCGGAGGTTACTCTTCGTGAGAGAGTGCACTTACTGGCCTATGGGGAGCGGCCTTTCGTAGGGAATTTGGACGCTGTATTACTGACGTACGGTATTTAATTAGCCAATAATATAATAGAGACAACTAAGTCCGACAATTGACAAGCTTACTTACTTACTGCATCCGGGCCTATTACACGTTTAACATTGCAATAGGGGACATATCCACCTCATACAAACTAGAAAACAAGAAAACTATTCATACCGTTTCCATAAAGTCTTCTTTGTAATATTTTCTATCTTGCAGGTCCATTTGTAAGCCTAAATTTGATTGTTGCAGGCGGAAAAGGAATTACGAAATAATAAATATAGTAATAATAAATTCTGTTCAACTGTTGTTTACAAAATACATAATGGCCGACCTCAGTGCCACTGACAGAAACGAGAGGCGCTGTCTGTTACCCGCCAGTATTCAAATTATCCAATTTTTCTTGAATAATTTTTTTATTGAAAATATTGCCCAATATTACCTTATTTAAATGCAACTCAGCTCCACCATCACCTTAACTTACAATTTCAGAAGTAATCATTGACACAGATATTGAACGCTGAAATGTAAAATGCAATATTTTCATACATTCATGTAGCCTATGGTAATGCTTCTACAGCCCTCTATATGAGGGTGCGTGAATGTAAGATGGTCCCTATTTGCCTGGATCCTTCTCAGCAGCGCCATCTTCGGTCTTCCGCTTCTCCTATTTCCATGGCACCGAAATCTCCCAAACCTTTTCCAGGGAATGAGCTCCTCGCCTCACCTATGAACATGAGCTTGAGTTATTCCGGCAGTTTTCAACAGCTCAGCTCTGACCTGGTGGTTTCTTCGCCCGTCTACCAGGGTCTCAGGGGCGTAAAGTTGGGACGGGCTTCCCCCCCCCCCCATCCTCGAGCATAGTAAGACTTACTTCATACTTCATGATCCCCTTTGCAGCAATATGAAAATAAACATTCCTTTTTTAGCTTTGCCAAATCTACAGCTATATTTTCCAACTAATGAAATGCGTAAAACCCTACTATTTTGCTCTTATATTTTCAATTTTTCCGCAAGCCAATCGGCTTGGCGCGGCTCCGTTTGGAGCCCTCGTGAATGGCCAGCTTAAGAAATAGTAGTAGGCCTAGCTATCATTTAAAATGTGAAATTGAAAATTAACGAAACCTTAAATGCTGGCATTGATCCTTGTTCTGCGCATGTGTCAGGACTTAGTCGAATTGGCTCTAACCCTCCAACGAGGAAGGTGTACAACTTACAAGTTCCAGAATTTTAAAATATAGCCTAGAAGTAAAACCTCCAGCACTCATTTTTATCAATAGCTTTTCACGGTCCTTAAACATTATTATAAGCCTAAATGCAACCAGTATGTACTGGATTTTGAATATAGCATACCTTCCTATAGGTTTTACTTTTAGGCTATATCTTTAAATTCGGGAACTTTGACTTCATCAAAATTAATGGTAAATTGTTAGGTATTATTAATTATGGCAGCTAAAATAACTAGTTACTAGGCCAAAGATGCGAAAGACAAAAGATGAAAAATGGTTCGTAGGTTAGATACTGTAGGCCCTATATGCAAAGTAGTAGGCTATTTATTCCATTTCCAACCATAAGGCACGATATATACCGTAATACAATTCAGTAGATTCTCGATTTCGTCATGGAAAATAGTCAAAACAGTAACTAATTAAATTAGCTGTCATAACTAATAATACCTAACAATTATTATGGTAATAATAATTTGATAAAGTCAAAATTCTAGAATTTAAAAATATAGCCAAAAAGTAAAACCTATAGGTAGGTATGCTATAATCAAAATCCAGTACATACTGGTTGCATTTAGGCTTATAATAATGTTTAAGGACCATGAAAAGCTATTGATAAAAATGAGTGCTGGAGGTTTTACTTCTAGGCTATATTTTAAAATTCTGGAACTTGCAAGTTGTACACCTTCCTAGTTGGAGGGTTAGAGCCAATTCGACACAAAGTCCTGACACATGCGCAGAACAAGGATCAAGGCCAGCATTTAAGGTTTCGTGAAAATTAGTCCGGTTATATTAAATTCCTTTAAAATAAGTAGACATTCTTAATATAAATATTATAATTAATTAATTATAATAACTTTCCACTCTGAAACTCTCACCACCCGAACCTTTACCTCTGGTCTTCCATCAGATGTCAAGCAATTTCCCTTTCCATTTTCACAGACTTAGGATTGTCCAGTGAAAGGCAGGCAGGCTACAAGGAGTCATCAGAAAGACACACATTCATATTGCGGTGGTATACTATTCGGATAACACTAAAATATGGATGTATAAGGCGTATTAATATGAAGTAATTTAAGGGAAGACCCATCAACCACTAAAACTTTCAGCTGTCACTGGGTATGGTTAGAAATTGCTTTCATCTGGTGGCATCTGATTAGCACCGAACCACCTCTATGTGTTCACTGCAACACCAATCTCATAACTCAATTTTTGCTTTCCAATTTATACGTAGTATAAGGAAAGCTTTGTGATCGTCGAAATTTTCGATTCCGAGATTTCAACGATTTTCACGTTTTGAGGTCCCAGGAACCCAAAAAAGTGGTTTTTACGAAATGTCTGTCTGCCGCTCTGTCTGTCTGTCTGTCTGTGCGTCGATTTCCGGGCAAACTACTGGGTCGATTTTGATGAAATTTGGCAAGTAGGTTCGCAAAAATCATACCTCGAGACCATTTTTATATATTTTGGGCTAACTCAATTTGGGGGGTTTTTATTCTCAAAAAACTCCAAAAAAGTCTAAAAAAAATTATTTCTCAAAAACGGCTCCAACGATTTCTTTTAAATTCACATATTTTGTAGTCGTTATTAATGTTAACAAAATGCGGGGGTCACTTGCCCCTTGATAGTTTGCTTCTGGGATTAAAAAAATAAAAATAACTAAATTTTAATGAAAAATGACTAAAAAATAATTTTTCTGCGAAACCTTTCTATCGATGATTTTTACCTTCAGGCATGTTTTAGGTGTTAAATTGAGTAACGAAACCGGACAGGTTGCTTTCCCAAAAAACTATTTGGTTTTCTGTAAAAAAAAATGTTTTTGAAAAAATCAAAATTCACGCTCAAATGCATTGCGTGCCCTGCCATTGTTGCTGTGTGGTAATGTAATGTCTGACCTATCTAGAATTTACTTCACCTCCAGTGACGTCAGGTGGACACCCCCCCCCCCCCCCCCCCCCCCGAGATGTCCAAAATTTAACTATAGGAATATTATTTACGATGAAAGTACTCATTTTCTCTAGCTACTACTTGATAAATTGGAAAGCATGTTCGAGTAAACTCGGACCGGTTCTTTAATTACATAAACCTTCATACACAACTATACCAATCAATACAACAACCAATAACTTTACCTACACTCTCAAACCCAAAGTATAACAAACTGTTTTGGACGGTCCCTGAGGAACCTCGTTGTCCAGCGCGCTCTTAATAACAGTTTGCAGTCGCTTTCTCAACATTACTCCAGCGCCAACCACTTCTACCCTTAGATTTACTTTAAAGATCCCCTTTAATAAATAATTTAGCCAAAAACCATGTCATTTATATAGTTGACGTCATACTTGCACGTGACTGTCATGTGATGTGGACGTATAGTCTACGCCATAGTAATCAAGAGATTGGTGAGCACTCATTCCTTCATAATTACATAATATGATTAATTAATATATTTACAATACATACAGTATATCAGTAACGAAAGACCCCTCCACCATATTCATATGTCGCACAGGGACTTGGTTTCCTCTTTTAATTTTTGGATCTGAGTGTGAGCATTTCTAAGGGCTACTTGTAAACGTTTCGCCAATGTGACCAAGTTAGATCGCAAAGGTGTCTTAGATATCAATAAATGCCCAAAAAGTAAGGATCTCTTAGCAAGAAGTGTCTTCCGGATACATCTATATGTGGCCTAGCTACCGCATGGAGTCTGTTCTAAGAATGTCTGGGGAGACTTAACAGTAATAATACTCGGCTGTAATAATTGTGATCAGACACAGTGCAATATGAGGGATCAGAACATGAAAACAAGTTAGGTTTAGTTTCAATATACTCAACAGATTTGCGGCTATCGTCCACAATTTTAGAATCACTTGAAACGCTGGGGTTGCTGTATTTGCCTAAAATTGGACTGGGATCATATGCCATATCTTCTCCTACCTCCATAACAAACAACATCATGGTTACAAGTCATGGGCAGGAATAACTTGGGACACAGCCTTTAATAACCCTCTTTTCTCAATTTTAAAAAAAATGTTTCTCAAAACGTTTATCATCGTTCATCCTTCCAAAATAAAGTTAAACTAGCCTTAGATGAGCCTAAAATTTATTTTGTGAAGCAACGTCCTTTGAAAAACATGTACAAGCCTCGTCTGGCCTATAGCCTATTACACCCAACAGCAACAATCGACAAACCCATTTAGCTGTTGAAGGGCTTGAAGCTTTTGAACCTTATCATCGCTAGGTAAGAACACTGGGCTCACAGTATTCAACAATTTAAGAGTGGCAGCAGAAAAGCAAATTTCACAGGAAACATTTTAGTCAGAGCCATCGATGTTATGTAATAAATTAGAAGGTAATGTCCCCTGCATTGTGTTAAAAATTGTATGCACAGCATAAGGTTACTTAACACCATTTAGCCGCAAATTATGAAAATAAAATTATTAATATCATTTGCCGTCCTTCCGCGTACCCCCGGGAGCCTCTTCGCGTGACTTGAGCCGCTGAGCCATTTTGTTTATTGAGGCAACAGCCTCTAAGAAAAGAGTACATATCACTTATCGAAAATATGCAATCCTTCTGCGAGAGCTATTCGCAATCGGTGAGTCAGAAATAAAATTACTTTGCCATAACCTTTTAAAGATATAAAGTCATCATTAATAAAAAGACGCCAAATAGAGAAATCCATTGGAACAATAATTAAAGCCACACATAAAGCTCGCCCACAATATTCTCATGGATCCATGCATTAACGTAGAGAGCTGCTGTTTAGTCTTCATCTGTAGACTCACTAGTCGGCTGCAGCGTCTCCAGGAGCTCGGCGAGTTGTTCCTGAGTGGGGGGCCGATTGACACAGCGCGGAAGCCCTCGTCAGGACACTCCAAGGATGGACAACGCGTCAGTATGCGCACGGACGCAGCTTCACTGGCGGATCCTCAAAGATTCACCGCACCCTGCAAATGGAGACGTTCCATTATTAAGTGTTTGACAACATTAAACAAATGACGTTTAAAGAATATTTGCCAAAAGAATTACGAGATTTACATCTAGCTCACCGCATGGGGTTGGGGCTGCTTAAAATTTGTTAAGGGTGGGAAACACAGATCAGTGGTATTGGACTCAACCTCATCGCCCTTCACAGCAGAGCTTGTTGCCATCCGAATGGCGTGCGAGTTCATCAAATCGACCAGGGCAGGAGGAGATAGATTCGCAATCTTCTCTGATTCAGCGTCTGCTCTGACGGCTTTGGTTTCACCCCAGCCCCAAAAGCACCACATATTGATTAATGATATTAGAGCCCAGCTATAGGGGATTCGGCCGAGGTTGGGTACGAAATAAGATTGTACTGGGTGCCTGCTCATGTAGGTATTCCGGGCAATGAAGAGGCCGATAGATGGGCGAAACAATACATTAATTCAGCGGGCCCGACCTACGATATATCGATGTCAGGGACTGCCATAGCGGTGTCAAAGGCCGATGCCGTGATTGGTGGCAGAAGATGTGGGACGGCGATGAGAGGGGGCGGTACTGTCACTCAATCCTCCCCCGAGTGGCATGGGGAGGGTGGTTTGAGTCTCTCAAGTTGTCACGAAGCGTGGTGACAGCCTCGTCACGCCTACTATCAGGACACACCAGGACGAAGTATCACCTGCAGCGAATGTCAATTGTGGACTCTGCCTCTTGCGATCAGCGATCACCGGAAAGGGTGGAACGCATTTTATGGGACTGCCCACGCATGGCTCTAGCCGCGAGGGATAGACTCACAGTTGCCATTCGTCAAGGTTTGGAGTACTCGGTTACGGAAGTAAGGGACATTATGGCGATGGCTCTTGAATTAGGGGTATCATCGGTCCTGCAATGCCTTACAAGGGAGTTGGACGATGTAGTCACGATTTAGGAGTAACTAAGTTTGTGCTGTACCTCGGCCTGATATTGGCTTAGCCAAGTGGCCGTATAATAATAAAACAAAGAATTACGAGGTTCCATTATTTCGGGAAAATACAAAAAGTCACGGGAATTTCAACCCTCATCAGCTTAGGCTACATAAGTAAATACTTTAAGAAAAGGCATTGTGGACAGCATGCTATAATAAGTAGTTAATTATAAAATTATCATTTTTTGAGCGAAATAATAACGTAGGAATACTTTTTTCTTCCACGTAAGGGAATTTTTATTTAACACGCTGCGTTTGATTGTTTGATGTTTTACAAATCATTAACCAAAATGAGTTAATTAAATAAAAAATGAGAAGTATTTAATTTTGGGGTGCCAATTTTCTAGGTATCATATCCTTTTAATAGGCTATAATACGTAATTTTTAAATAAATAAATAAATAAGGACTTTTTGTTCTATTACTAAGCCAACCTAGCGGAGTTAGGGCTATAAAGCCCTCTCTTACACCCAACTAGGAAGGCCCGGGACCGCCTGCTGTACATGCCCTCCGAAGCATGGCCAGAAAATGTAGCAAGTGTAGGACTCGAACCAACAACCTTTCGGGTGAAAGTTGGAGTCCGCACCACTACTCTACATGTCCTGACTTTTTAATTTTTTAAAGATTTGCTCTTTTTTTTTTTTTCTTTTATTAATTTAAGGGCGCGAGGCCACGCTTGTGGCATAGGCACCAAGACTAAGTTGTCTTAGTAGTTATATCGCTTTTAGAAGCTCTGTGTGGTGGAGAAAGGCTGAAAGTGAGACGACATTACTAACGTCGTCTCCCAGGATTAGAGAGAGAGTTGATTGTATCTTGTACATTGCACGGGCGGTTTGATAGTTGGGGCAATCTGCAAATATGTGTTCAACAGTAAGTGGGCAAGCACACTGGTTACATTGGGGTGGTAGGTCTTTGCTCATTAGGTACGAATGAGTTAGATGCGTATGTCCTATGCGCAGTCTAGCGAGCGAGACTTCAAGGCGGCGCGACCTCTGGGATGATGTTTCCCACTCGCCTATTTTAGGCTTTATAATGTGAAGTTTTTTATAGGTAGTTAGGTGCGATTCTGTCCATTGGCTCTGCCATCTGCTTAATATGTGTCTAGTGGTAAGATTTTTTCTGTCTGCGGTTGGGAGGACTGGTAGCGGGGGGGGGGGGGGGGTGGCTAAAGCTGCGGCTTCCTTGGCAGCTTTGTCTGCACAGTCATTGAGCATGACTCCTGAATGGGATGGCAACCATATAACAATAATCTTGCCGATTAAGTGGGCCAATTCTGTAATTTGGTGAGCCAGTTCCCCCCTTCTTACATACGAAGAGATAGCTTGCACGGCACTGAGACTGTCTGTGTAGATAACCGGGGTTGCTGACACTGGGCACAGTAAAAGGCATTGTAAGATGGCATATAGCTCTGCAGTAAAAACTGAGTTAGCAGGATGTAAGTGGAAGAGGGATTTGATCTATTTAACTAATTGAGGACAAGTAGGCTAATTGCCTACACCATATAATAATATTTAAAAAAAATTGTAATATACGTTGAGGAAACTCTTTATTAGGCTACATCTGAAATAGGCCTATTTTTATTTATTTCATTTTTTTAACCATTTTTTCATTCTAGCTTAGCCCCTAATTTTGAATTAGGAATAACATGACCTCCTAAATAAAATAATGCATTCATACTTATTATGAAATGAAAAACAGCTTTATTAGGCGAGCTTTAGCCCCTAAGGGCTACTCTTCCAGCTGCTAGCCTATAGTCAGGACATGTAGAGTAGTGGTACAGACTCCGACTTCCACACCTTCTTAATTTTCTGGCTATGCTTCGGGGGGCATGTAAAACAGGCGGTCCCGGGTGAAAAAGTTTCCAGATCTGCTGCCTACAAATAGACCCCCAATACCCTAACACAATGAAAAAATGCTAATTTCCCGACTCACCTCAGCCAAGACTTCAGGGATTATAGGACCAACTGCAGCCGAAGCACAGAATCGCAAGGAAAGGAAGGGAACCGTCCATATCGCTGACTCCACCTAGGGATACAAGTCATATTGCAGTATTACATGGTATATATACGCATATATATCTCTGTCATTACCTTCAAGAGGTAACCTCTTAATAACCGGAATTAGAGGACACAGAAAAAACTGACCTCTGCGGGATTCGAACCCACGATCTATGTCTAACCGGGGCGTCGTCTTAACCGCTGGACCACAAGTCCAGTTTTCTCTATATCCTCTAATTTGGGCTAGGGATAATAACGAAGAAAAAGTTTACCATGAGCTTCATTCAGAATATTCCGATTTATATTTTCCCTCTTTGGTACTAGCAGTCATCACTTGCGTTAATGAAGATGCCCGCATTTCCGCCCGATACACTTTTCTCATTTAATAACGTCTGCAGTTGTTCTTCTGAAGAAGCAACCAGCACATGGTCATCAGCACAACACAGATTTTTGACAAGCCCGCCATTGATATCACTCCTTCCATGGCTGCATCCAAAGTCTCCAAAGTAGAACGCAATCACTGCTAGTGCTAACCAATGTGCTAGGGTAAATTAAATTATTAAGCATTTGAAAGTAGCAGGCGTTAAAAATAATCTAGATTATATGAACGGTACCAAGACTTTCGAAATGAGTGCAAGCCTTCGACCTTACCTGCTTTCCTTCCTGATGCTCTTTTCCGACAGGTTACCTGGCCCTTAAACCCCTCGCCGTGGGTGGATAGTTCAAATTAACAAGTTGTAACAAACTAATCCTATCAGCCGCTACCAATCACTCGAGTATCGGTATCTGTCATAGATAGTCCTTCTCTATTTCTCTGTTTTTACTAAGTATTCTCATCGCCCTGATTTACCGTACCTATTTAATCAATATTCGCGTCTTATTGGATTGCTCGTCTGATCTTCCGCTGTAAGATAGTCTCGGGCCCGGATCTCCAGCTCCTGCCACCAAGATTGTCTACCCATAATCGCCTAGTCGCGTCTACCAACACTCTTATGCACCGATTTTCTATATGGAGGATTGAAAACAAAAAGTAGCCTGTATGTATACCTGATATATATGGAATAGATGCTGGATCTCCCAAGCGGGGACTATCACAAGACTATAGATAATGCGCGTACAGCTACGTGATTCCAGCAACTGTAGCTTGATGTATTGCGAACCATCTTCTCGTGACAGTCGTCGTCTGTGACCACTGAGCTGCAAAGACTTTCGGTGGTTTGGTGTGCAGCAATCCTAAATTCCTCCAGTGCAGGGAACCAGGCAAAGCTGCTTACCTGTAACATACAATATATACAGCAGTAAGAAAATTTGTAGTTCAAGCGCAGAGCACGAATTAACGGCAAAAGCTACACGTAAAAGTTAACCAGCTCACTAAATAGACCAAGATACTTCCACTACTGTATAAATTAGGCAGCATATAAATGACGTCTCGGATTTTTTAATATGGATTTTTATAAAATGCTAGTGAGTCTTCCGAAGAGGAGCCACCTGCCAGTCAGCGCAACAACATTGATGGTAGTAAAATCTTTTGAATTATGTCTCAATAAGTGATCTGATTGCTGTCGGAACGGTACTGTGGATATGAGACATGTTCAGTATAACGAGACATACAGTAGAATTAAATAGATAGTTTTGTTTATAAACATAACGCGCAGTTTTATGCAACAAAACAGCCTTTGACCATCATCTGACTGGGAGCCGGCCACCATACCAAATTGAATCCAGCGGACCAGAGCAGGTTCAAAGCTGCAGATAACTTGGTCGTGTGCACAGTGCCGGTAGGGAAACATGGTAGGACTTGTCCTGGTCACCTCCGAACTAATCGTGTGACTTCACTGTGTTTCCCAAGTGGTTGGGAATCCACTATAATCAGGAGGTCCACTGTCCTATGGGCCCACACCATGGCCTGGGACTGTGTCCAGCAACCATACTACTACTACTATCATCTGACTGGTTATATTTTGCAGTGAAAATGACGGGCAATCGTATACATATCTACTGAAGTAAGGTCCGTAATAATAATTCACATAACTTAGATTATTGTACTGTATTGTTAACTCTTTGAAGGTTCTATCTCTAATCCCTCGTACCATGCAAGGTACCTCTACATATAACTTCCTCTCTAACCTACTTACAGTTCATACACACTCTTAACGGTAAATACAGTAAACGCGTACACAACAATACTCAATGCTATACCATACTATACCACACTACTTACTGGCCAGGGACCAAAGCTCCGAGTGGCCAATGCTTCGCAGTTTTCCAAGTACTTCATATTAATAGAGGAAACAGTATACTCTTTCTTGACTACTGCTCTATGTTGGATGTTGCGCCAGAGACATGCCAGAGAGTCACGTTTTCCCCCAGTTGTGAAGGTTAGGCACCCATTACGATTGGGTGGACACAGGCCGGGTGAAAATTTTTCCCTGTTTAAGTCGAGTTAATTCCCTACAGCACTAAACTGCAGGACATTTTACTTACTTTTACCGCGTTTTATCCTCATGGAGGGTAGGCGGCACGACAGCAGCGTTTCCACACAGTCCTGTTCTAGGCGTCCCCAGAGAGCCTCAAACTTCTCATATCTCCGGCGATCTTTCTTCTCAATGCAACTTTCGGCCTCCCTGGTGGTCTTCTTCCTTGTATCTCCCTGATCATTACTCTTTTGAGTAAGTGGTTTTCGTCTCTACGTAGTACGTGTCCCCACCAGTTCAGCCTCTTTTCTCTAAGTTTCTCTTGTAAGTCACGTGTTTTCATCTCTAGTCTTAGATCTTGGTCTCTCAGCGGAGCACCGCAGGAACTCCTTAGCATTCGCATTTCCGCTGCGTGAATAATATTTTCCTCAGACTTTCATAAAGAATAACATGCACGGGCGAACAACTTCCTTATAGATGCATCCTTTCAGCTTTTTGGCACTTTTCGATCTGTGAGTATCCCGGACATATCTAGAAACTTTGCCCAGGCGGTTTTTTTCCGATTTTTGACCTCTTCTTGCAGCGCTCGTTATGCTTTATGACACTGCCTTGAGCTTGCCTACTTTGTTTGGGGGTTGATTACCAATTCTCATGGTGCATGGTTTCTGTCATACACATTCCATCCTACTCCGTTTTTGGCACGGTCCACTTTCAGCCCCTCTCTTTCTGGCGCTCATCTGCAATATGAGGCTGGCTGTGGCTTCTCCCTGAATGTCACATGTCAGAGTGTCCATAAGTACGACAAATAAAAAGGGAATAAGAAGCGCCGACTGTCAGTGCAAGCCATACTTGACGGTAAAGATGCCACTGAGACCCGCCACACTCCTAACTTTTGGTTCTTCCAGTCTTACTTCAAAGTTGCCAAAAGATATTTGAAAATATGTACATGACACTATATGATGCCTACCGGGCTAGGCAATGGCTGCAACGAACAAATTCTCATTTGTAATTTCCCCCGGATGATTCGGGAACAGTAAAGTTAAAGACTTACCTCGCGGCAGCACGAGCACAACTTCCGGCTTCTTCACGTCTGCAGGTACTGAGGAAAACCACTTCTTCTCGGCCAGAGATTGTCATCGTATTCAGATAGAGGCTCTTCACGTCTGCTGCAGGTACTGAGGAAAACCACTTCTTCTCGGCCAGAGATTGTCATCGTGTTCAGATAGAGGCTCTTCACGTCTGCTGCAGGTACTGAGGAAAACCACTTCTTCTCGGCCAGAGATTGTCATCGTATTCAGATAGAGGCTTTTCGCCCTCTGTGAGTGCGGAGCAGTTGCGACTCCTCGTCTCCCTCGCGGGAATCGGGGACACTTGGTGGGACTACCACGGTTCCAAACCCTGAAAGAAATAAAACAGAAGGTAGAATGGCACTGTTTCATTCCCGTGTCCCACAGGAGTTCCAGACGTTGAGGTGGTGGCTAAAAAAGGCTATGGTTATTCTGCCTTAGGCCGGAGGTCTCCCTGTGGTCTCCGATAGAAAAAAAATAGTTAAAAATACACTAAGTAGGCCTACTATGTTCATAAGAGATCCAGTAAAAACAAATGACCTTCTAATTGGATTTGAGAATGGGACAGGACAGTTCGTACTTGTCTTCTTCTTTAAATGCCTCTACTTTCGAATATTGACGATCATCAAGGCCATTTAGAGACTGCTACTTTCAAAAAGAAAGTGGGAAATTACCACCAATACCATTGCCTCAGGGTTTTCAACCGGGATATTCTTCCTCTGTCGGGAGCCCTGAGTCTTTTTATCTTCCGGCGTTCCTCTTCACATGACTGAAGTATGTTAGTTTCCGTTTTTTAACCGTCAGCAGCAACTCTGCTTTAGCATCCAATCACCCCAGGACCTCTGCATTAGGGACACGATCTCTTCCAGATATGGTATGAGCAGTATTCGCCTGTATACCCACATTTCAAACGCCTTGATTCCGTTGACTGTTCTCCATAGCTGTGTCAAAGTCTATACCTGATTGTACAACTATTGGGAACACAACATTTTACCATTCCCAATCTAATTTAGGCAAGGACGGATACAGAGGGGGGGGGGGGGGTAGCTGCCCTCCCCCCAAATTTGGTAAATCCATTGTAAATTAATTTATTACGCTCTAATCTAATCGATCCTACATATGTTTTTCATATTTTGACCCAATACTACCCCCTCCAAAAAAATGGTCTGGATCCGTCCCTGATCTAAGGTCCAACGACAGATTCTGACACCGAAGTATACTCAGGGCTACCTGATTATATTTTAGAAATAGAGGGCATTTCGATTGAAAAAGGACGACAATTTATAAAGGGGAGGGAATGGGGAGGACATTTTTATGCAAAAAATTGTCTGTTCATTGAATACCTACTGAAAGAAGTGACAGAATTAAATAAATAAATAAACAAGGACTTTCTATTACTAAGCCAACCTATAGTATTTCGGTTTAGAAGGGATTTCAATGATTTCATAGACCAACAACGGTTTTTTAAAGAAATGATGTAGCCTATTTTTTAAAATAAGTTGTGTAAATTCTTAAAGCTGCACTTGACAGCTTTACTCATGCATCATAAGGAGGATATTTTTTTGGATTTGGATGGCAAAAAAGGGCGTCTGGTAGCCCTGATCCTTCCTATATTTTGTATTTGAATCCTGGATTGCCAGCTCGGAGTACAGTGCACTCCTATAATCCACGATCGGCAAAAGGGTTTGATATGCCTAGGTGTCGCCTAAACAAGTCGAGGGATTCTTATCCGATACTTGCACACCGGCTTTACAATAAGCTACCATTTTTAGTAAGTCAGTTGGATCCAGCTTGTTTCAGAACATACATTAAGAGCAGACTTATTGACGCCTCACTATACAATTTGGATGAGTACGATCCCAGGAGCTGGACTATTTAAGTACCTCCTCATTCTTTTGTACAAAACCCTCTCGGGTGGCTATCTATGTTTGTTTGACACGGTCGATCCAGCTCTGGCTGGTCAGGGACTCTAATTATTGTATTGTATTGTATGCGGCTGCAAATTTCCCGACTCACCTCAGTCAAGACCCCAGGCTTCAGGCTTGTAAGAGCTTTGATTCTTCCAAATTAAACATACCAAACCTGTAATGGTTGTACTTTGTAGTAATTCTATGTTCCTGTTGTTAACACTGTTGCCATGGTAATTTTATTATACAAGATGGTTTGCTGTTTTGACTTATTAAATACTACATTATTACATTAAATACTACAAAACCACTTACCAATATACAGTAGGTCTGCTATGCAGTGTTGTAACCTTAGTAAAGGAATAAACGTAGGTATTAATAACACTATAATTGCTGTAGATAACGACACGGATGGAATATAGGCCTACAGGACGGCGTTTGTTTTAGACTGACGGTATTTGAAAACGGTTGCGTATATGAAGCACGGATCGAGATAGAAACTTAATAACCAACACGGAGCGCTTACAAGTTACAACTGCAAAGTGCAGACTGCTGACTGTGCGCACTGCGCAGACTGCTAAGTCAGGCGCCCATTCCATTGACCTGCTAGGGCTATTTCCAACAACGGTGACGTGGTAGCAGACATTCAAGACTTAGGTAGCGTTTCCACCGAACTCGCATTGCAGAATGCAAATGACATTGACGGAAATTAGAATTTTTCTTTTTATAGAAATCTATTAAAATATTTGTACTTAACATATCCCATGACGCCATTTTTTAATTTTAGTTTGTTTGTTTGTGATTTTACTGTATGATAATTGGTCAATTTTAACTATAGCAAAAGGCCCCCATTCCACATACGTACAACGTCAATGAAAATTATGAAATTGATGGTGGCAGCAGACATTTTTACATACTAAAAATTCTGCTGCCACCATCAATTTCATAATTTTCATTGACGTTGTACGTATGTGGAATGGGGGCCTAAAGGAAAATAAACATTTCCGTCAATTCTGCAATGCGAGGTCGGTGGAAACGCCACCTAAGTCTTGAATGTCTGCTACCACGTCACCGTTGTTGGAAATAGCCCTAGCCGGTCAATGGAATGGGCACCTCAGCACATAGCCATCGGCATTCTTTGAAATAGAGGCAGTGGCGAATACAGCTCACAGAATAATTAATGTGGATTAATGTTACGCGTAAACATAATCTTAAATCCTATCTCACGGGAAATATCGATCGATCGTACAGCAATAATCAACCCATATTAGACTAGAAACCCATTTTTTAGCCCCGTCCGCTTGTCATCCGTTTTTATGACATGTGATAGTGACACACTACAATATATATAAACACAATGGAATATAAATTAAAGTTTGGAATGACATTTCTTTCGGCGCGGCTGTAAGACGTAAAAAGTCGTGGCAGGTGAAAGATTTGGCGGGATGACCTTGAAACTAGAAACCGCCCTATTGGCTCTCAATCATCCGGTTCGGTCATTGCGCTTCCAGTGGTCCAACTGTTAAGGTGTGATATTGTTCTCGGATTAGTACGGTAGCTCAAACTGTTTAGTTGTTTATATTGATCTCAGATTAGTACGGTGAGTCTAAATTTACCTACAGACTTTTAAAAGTTTTATAATATTATTTTTAATAATAGTATAAAGTACAATTTAGTTTTATTCTAGAAAAAAATGCAGCCCATGATAAAAATTTCTAGACAGTGCGTCGCGCCTAACAACGGCGAGTCAAGGTCACACTACAGTCTACACACCGCTTTTCAGTGGCGGCGCTACGGGGGTGCCCGAGGGGGCCTGGCCCCCCCAACAGTTTCTCCGGCCCCACCGGGCCCCCCCCCCCACTTTTGAGATATTTTACATGTTGTTAAATTGCAGAATTATTAAACGGTATACATACTCCCAATGAAAAATGTTTTGTTTTTTCATTGCCCCCCCCCCCCCCCAGATAGAAGTCATGCCTCCCCTTGGCCCCACCGCCTTAAAATTTCTAGCGCCGCCATTGCCGCTTTTCGGTTTAGAAATCACGAGTATGACGTAAAAATAAATACACGTGATATCTTACTATGCCCCCCCCCTCCCCCTTGTGATATTTCTTGATTTTTGACGAACCCCTCCCCCCCTTTCAAACCTCGTGTGATTAATGGACATAAAATCTAAGGTACACTGTGTGTTTGTACGGTATACAATTTAATTTTAAAAACTAAAATTAGGCTACATTCTTGTTATATAGTCTTGAAACGAAATGAAATATTAACAATTCAAGTTTAGGAGCGTCAACCCAAAAGTTAAATGTTATTTCCACCAGACTAGTGCATGCTGTTCTTATAAGGGGCTGTCCATTAATCACGTGATGTCTGAAGGGGGGGGGGGGGTTCGGAAAAAATCACGAAATATCACAAGGGGGGAGGGGTACAGTAAGATATCACGTGCATTTATTTTTTCGTCAAACACGTTAATGCTAAACCGAAAAGCGGTGTGTACTGTGACCTTGACTCGCCGCTGCCAGTCCATTTTTAGGCCAGTCAAAAACAACCTGCAACCTTACTGCGTCTAGACATTTTTATCATGGTCCTTAATTTTCTAGAATAACATTAGAATATACTTTGTACCTGTATTTAAAAATAATATAATGCAAATTGTAAGATTTTTTGTAGGTACCGGTACTAAAAATTACACGTGATTTTAGGTGGGCAGTCTAAAACATCACGTGATTAATGGACAGCCCCTTAGGAGAGGTAGTGTAATAGTTCCATGGTAAATAATTGTCCCAGGGTTTATTTTTGGGTTTCCCGATCCCAAAGCACTAAATTTATCTTTGGGACGATTGTATAGTAAAGAATGGGCAGGCCAATATAATACAATACAAAATAGTAATAGTGGCTATGTATAGTATATTTCTTCAAAAAATTATTTTTTTGTCCAAACCAAATCTTTGTTTTGGAAAGCAACTTGTTCTGTTTTTTCTATTTATCACCTAAAACATACCTTAGTACAAATGCACTGAGAAAGTATTGTCTTATGATTATACTGTATGTACATCTGAATGTATACATACAGTTACATTAGTGTATATATATATATAACAGTACTTGGTTGCTGCCGCACCCTCCCAAGTTAAGCTACCGGCCTTCTTAACTAATTGTTGAGGATCCGAAGTAAGATCGACCTTCACCAATATGTTTAATGGATAAAAATTGTTTACAAAGCAATTTAGTAAGCTAAGAATTATAAAAAAATGGGTTGCCTGAAAAAATCCTGGCCAGGATATCATTAATTCCAAATTGAAAAATCCCTTTGGGCTCTGGCCGATCAGGTGTAGGGAGATTCCGCAGACCCTGCTTTTTCTCTACGCTACCCAGAGGCGTAAAATTTTAGAATGATGGCGGGGGCAAAACTAAGTAGACCTTATGACGTCATCAGGCAGGATTTAAGGAACAATTGAAAATATAACAGCAAAATAGTAGGGTTTTACGCATTTTAGTAGTTGTAAAGTATAGCTGTAGATTTTACAAAGCTAAAAAAGGAATGCTTATATTCATATTGCTGCAAAGGGGACCATGAAGTATGAACCACGTCTTACAATGCTCGAGGCTGGTGGAGGAAAAGCCCCCCCCCCCCCCAAAGGAGCTGGGGGGCAATTTGGATCGTTTCCCTTCCCCAACTTTGCGCCCCTGACTCTACCTAGTCTATGTGTAATAAAAAAATACTTCATTATTTTCCCGATCCCAACATCAACACATACAACACTCTTGTATTGAACTTTTACTTTACTTTACTTTTACTTATTAAATTATTTTTACTTTGACTGCATTCACGTAAATAGGGGGTCCTGGGGGGGGGGCTTATTTTTTTACCCCCAGAAGCAAACTATCAAGGGGCAAGCGACCCCCCGCATTTTATTAACATTAATAACGACTACAATATATGTGAATTTAAATGAAATCGTTGAGCCGTTTTTGAGAAATAATTTTTTTAGACGTTTTTTGGGAGTTTTTTTAGAATAAACCCCCCCCCCCCCCAAAATTGAGTTAGCCAAAAAAAAAATTGTCTCGAGGCATGAATTTACTGAACCTACATGCTAAATTTCATCAAAATCGACCGAGTAGTTTGCCCGGAAATAGATGAACAGACTGACAGACAGAGCTACAGACAGACATTACGTAAAAACCACTTTTATGGGTTCCTGGGACATCAAAGCGTGTCAATCCGTTGAAATCTCGGAATCGAAAATTTCGACTATCACAAAGCTTTCCTTATACTACGTATAAATAGTAAATTGGAAAGCAAAAATGAAGTAGTGAACGTTCGGTACGGCAAAGAGTTCCGAGAATATGTCTTGTGCGATAGACTTGACGTACTCTATACCGGGAACTCAGGAAGTAAGAGAGTGCTGATGTCAGCATCAAGGCAAATGTTGTGGCTTCGTCTATCGCATAAGAGTGGCATAGTGCAGGCGCTGTAGGTCATTGAGTACGCAAAATATGAGGACCGCATTCAGTAAACTGTTTTGAACTCAGAAAAGCTTGTAGATTATGATTCTGGATGTTTTATGCCCCCCTCCCATTAGATATCAAGTAAATTGACTAAACAAATATTTTGGAACCATTTTAATGATTGTTTTAGCGACAATATCCATTTTTTTTCTAATGATTAAAGATACTTAGAGCAAGTCAATTAAAAAAGTTACAAATAAAAACAAGAATGACTGCCATCTACAGTGCTAGTGGGTTTCCCTCTGTAGATGGCAGTTCTTGGCCGAAAGCGCTCAGAGTTTTATACTAAAACAAGTTGGTTTCTTAGGCAAAGTTAATTTTTTTAACGATTAAGTAACTTGCACATCGAATGACATGCTGTACATTTAGATTTGTTACAGCTTTAGCACAAGCCAAGGGCGCACCCATAAATATTTCTCGGGGGGGAGGGGGGCGGTTCCATGCTATATTATCTATTTGTATTGGTTTACGTGGAAAGTTTAGTCTTCATTGATTTTTTTGATGTTTTTCGGGGTGTGGGGGGGGGGGGGTGGATGGATGTATGATCACTTGAGTAAATAACAGACCCCTCGAAAGTTGCGTACCCCAAACTTCTGAAAACCCATAGCGTACCAGACGGGTTGGAGAAGCTGGCATTTGGCATGTGAGTTCGACTCTGTCATAATCCTCCGTAATAGCTTAGATTAGACCACTAGCTATTATTCAATACTTCCGGAATAAAATAAACCACCAAGATATAGACGGGTTGCTACTTTGTACCGTTGAAAAGACTAAAAAAATGCAATTTTTCAGCATTTTCGAAATTAATTTTTTCGGAGGGCTTAAAAAGTTTTTACCAAGGTAAGCCCACGTTCGTCTACCTAGCTCCCTTGCACCGCGCTAAGCATTGGTTTCCCTATACCTTCTTACAATATTTCAGAAGTTGCATGGCAGCCGCGGCTCCTAGATAAGCTAAGCACTATTTTAATGAACCATTTATGAACCATTTATGAACCATTTCTTACTAGATTTTAATGAATTTTGTCATCTTAGAGTGCGTCAGTACATCCAGAGGTTAGCTCCTATGCACCGCTGTGGCCGGCCTGGCTCCTGTGAACCAGACAGTGTGCTTCAATTGCTAATAGCAAATTGGCTGTATTGCTGGCCACAATAGAGCAATTTCCATTTTAGAGCTGTTTTTAAAAAAATAGAAATGGTGTACATGGGTATAATCAAATAATTGCACGCATTCAAGACTATACCATCAGAATGCAGCTAGCTATTGGTCGGAAAAGTGGCCAAGAGCAAAGAGATTACCCAAAATTATGATTTTTTGGTTTTCACTAACTTCGCTCCAAATTACACTATTCGAACATTTTCTTAAATTTCTGGTTCAAAATACTGTTATTGGACGGAAAAAGATGCCAAGAGCGTAACAATTGCCAAATTTCAAGATATTTTTGGTGTTCACTAATTTCACCCCTAAAATGCACAATTGGACAAATTAAATAATTATATATCAGAATCCATATCGCTGTTACCGGTCGGAATAGTTGCCAAGAACGAGATACCTTTGGCTTTAATTACATTATTCGAACATTTTTTTCAATATCTGGTTCAAGCAGGTCAGCGATTCAACACCGACAGCGGGTCCGCCCCCTCCCCCCATCCAAAATTTACTTAAACAGAAAATTTTTCAGATATTTCTTTTAAAAAAATTCCCCTGTTTCCAATTTGTTAATAAAGTTATCGTCTGCAAAATCAAAAACTTTTTGCCGACAAACTATTTCAGGCCTATCTTTTAAAAAACATTCCCCGGGGTAGACCTCGGGCCTCGGGCCCCCCTTGTAAGCTGTAATATTCTTCACATGTAAAATATATACACATAACTGCTATCAAGTTGCATAAGTGCGTAAATTCCACTATTTTGAGCCTATTCTTTTTCAAAATAATTCCCCGGGGGAGACGCCCCTGCCCCCTTTCTCGTAGTTGGTCTACTATTCTTCGGCTGCAAAACCTAAACATTATTAGAATAAGACGTATATACACCAAAATGTGAAAACTCCACAATTTCAGGCCTATTTTTTTTTCAAAAATCGTTCCGGGGGAGACCTCCGGGCCCCCCTTCACCCTCCCGACCCGTGGGTGGGGAAATTAAGATCATGCCTCTAATTAGGAGATGTGTAAGCCCATGAGAACGGCTTTCCTCTTTTCTACTGTTTTACGAAAATACGGGGGGGGGGGGACACCACCCCATTCGAAAACCTATCGCAAGCGGGCAAACTTTATGTATTGACGTGCCATGAAAATTGGACCCCCAAAAAAAAATTCTGGCTACGCCACTGAACAGCGGCCCCTAAACATCATGGTTTCGTTCAAATGTACACCCTTATTTTTTTATTTATATTTTTCAGGCTTCAAATTTCTTCCTTTACCTATGCCGATTGACATCCAAGCATATAACATCTAACGGTTATTGTTGATGTGAGCCTAATTCTTATCTCAATATTTCAGGGCCATTTTTGTCAGGGAGGATTTTGTCAGGACATGTAGATTAGTGGTGCGGACTCGGACTTTCAGCCGCAAGGTTGTTAGTTCGAGTCCCACACATGATACATTTTTTGGCTATGCTTCGGAGGGCTTGTAAAGCAGGCAGGCCCGGGCTTTCCTAGTTGAGTGTGAGAGAAGGTTTTATAGTTCTATAACTCCACTAGGTTGACATTCATTGTTAAAATTAACTTTGTACAGTTTTACGAATGAAATTAAATTAAAAATTCACAACCGGTTTCGGCTCACGCCATCGATGCTGTGTGTTATCCTGACAATGAGTTTTATTTTGTTTTAGCTTGCATACCTTTTGTTTTATCTGTTTTCAATCGCACTTGACGATGGCGTGAGCCGAAACCGGTTATGAATTTTTATTTAATTCATAAAACTATACAAAGTTAATTTTAACAATGAGTGACAGCATGTTTTACAAAGTTACTAAGGAGACTATTATGTTTGTAGGTTGACATAATACTGCAATAGAATAAAAGTAATTATTTCTTTTTTTATTTCAATTTTCGCTTATTTTATAGACCTATAGACCATGTATTTTGTAAGTGCATTTTTTTCAATTTAAATACCTTCGTGGGCTAAGTTATATAAGCAATTGTTTCTAGTTGGCAATATAATTGCTGAATTCAGAATCATGAACATATTTTCATCAGCAGCAGTTAGGCATGGTTCATAGGAGCTGCGTGCCCACCTACAAGGCAGGCAGCTGAATGGCTACCAAAGCATATTTCGGAACTGATAAGGACAGTAGGCCTACTCATCATGGTTTTAGTTCACACTTCACTATTAGGCCTATTTGTTACAATAACAGTTTTGCCTGTATTTCCTTTGCCTGTATTTCCTTTGCCAATATTATTGAATTTAACATTGTTACGTAGGTAAATAATTAGTCATAGCTCGCCCAACTCTGTAAATTCAAAACGTTATTGCTATCAAAATGCGTTTTAAAACCCTCACAATGTCTGTCCTATTTTTCACACAAGAAATCCCCAGGTGGCGTGTAGCCATGTAAACGTAGGTAAAAATAAATGCTATCACAATACGTAAACCCACCTTGTCGGGCCTATTATTTCAAAAAATTGTAATAAATTGTAATTGGCATGTGAAGCTGATGCGAAGTCAGGGCATGCATAGGGTAGTGGTACAGACTCCACCCGAAAGGTTGTTGGTTTGAGTCCCACCCTTGCTACATGTTCTGGCCATGCTTCGGAGGGCATGTAAAGCAGGTGGTCCCGAGTCTTCCTAGTTGAGTGTAAGAGAGGGCTGTATCCGCCTGTATAGCCCTAACTCCGCTAGTTTGAATGAAGAACGAGTGGAAGTTCGCTTTCATTTCGACCACGGCCCATCAACCCGGCTTCTACTGGTTTTTCATTTGACTCCGTCCGTGACAGCCTTTGCTGTTATGTCCGCTAGGTTGGCTTACTAATAGAACAAAAAAGTCAATAAAAAGGCTTGCGCTCCCACTCCATCATTTGAAAGTGAGATTAGATTAATAGGAATAATGATACAATGTATCGTACCAAGAATGTGTGGTTCCCGCTGAAAATGGGCATGCGTGAAGCGCAACTCGGGCATCCCCAAAGCCCATTTTATGTGACAAAATCAAATTTTACAGAAAATATCAATTTTTTCTGTTTCATGATTAAAGTTATGCAACTATGTCATAACATTACATACGCATTAGAATGAATGATGGAAACGGTGTCAGAAAATACATTAGTACTGTTTAGCATACTTTGGATACTATGGAATTGGGGTTCACCCTAGTACAAAACATAAATTACTTGAAACGAGGCGATTAGGGGGAAAAGAAAACTAAAAGCATCCTTGTGGGCAATTTCTTGTCTCATAGTCACTTTTCCGACCAATAACTGCTCTGTGAAGAATAAATTGAAGAAAGTTTTCGATTTGTGTAATTAGGGTCGAAGTTAGAGAAATCCAAAAATTTTAGTTTTGGGCAATTTCTCTAATCTTAGTCACTTTTCCGTACAAAAATTGCTCTGTTAAGCATAAATTGAAGGAATTTTTCGAATTGTGTAATTAGGGGCGAAGATAGAGAAAACCAAAACTTTTAGTTTTGGGCAATTTCTCTAATCTTGGTCACTTTTCCGAACAAACACTGCTTCCTGAAGCATATATTGAAGAAAGTTTTCGATTTGTGTAATTAGGGTCGGAGTTAGAGAAATCCAAAAAATTTATTTTGGTCAGTTTATCGGACCTTGGCCCCTTTTCCGACCATGCACTGCTCTCTGAAGAATAAATTGAAGAAAGTTTTCGATTTGTGTAATTAGGGTCGGAGAAATCCAAAAAAATTTGTTTTGGTCAATTTATCGGACCTTGGCCCCTTTTCCGACCATACACTGCCCCCTGAAGCATATATTGAAGAAAGTTTTCGAATTGTATAATTAGGGGCGAAGTTAAAGAATACCAAAAATTTTCCTTTAGGGTGATTTCCGGGCCTTTTGCCACTTTTCCGACCAAACACTGCTCCCTGAAGCATATATTGAAGAAAGTTTTCGAATTTGCAGTTCTCGATATCTTGCAACTACTGTTCATAACAAATAACATGCAGGTACCACATGATACATTACATATTTTACATCAGTTGAGATTTCGTTGTTCCGATTTGGTCAATAGTTTCGGAACACATGGTGAATAAAAAAACGGGGTCATTTACATATACAGTATATAGGCCTATAGCTACTGTGTATTATCTGTCGATATTCCAATCTGTAAGCACATATTTACAAAAAAATAATTATATGTACTCCTTCCCTTTAGAGACGTAGCTATTATTTTACGGATTGATCCAACCTAGGGCTCTATGCGAAAAGCATTAAAATGCAAATGAAGTCATTTAAATTTGATTTATTCATAAATCAGGTTATGCAACTGTGTCATATCTATACATACGAGTACATACGCAATGGAACGAATCATGGTAACACTGTCCGAAATTACGTTGGCAATGATAAACCTACTTTACACAGGCACCTACCATCGATTTCAGGTTTGCCGTAGTACATACTGTAACTAAGAGCGAGATATAGGGGGAACTGAAAACCAAGCATATCTATATTTTCGGCATTTTCTTTCTCTTTGGGCACTTTTCCGACCAATAACAGCACTCTGAAGCATAAATTGAAGACATTTTTCGAATTGTGTAATTAGAGGTGAAGTTAGAGAAAACCAAAAATTTTAGTTTTGGGCAATTTCTCGGCCCTTGGCCACTTTTCCGACCAAACACTGCTCTCTGGAGCATATATTGAAGACATTTTTCTAATTATGTAATTAGGGGTGAAGTTAGAGAAAACCAAAAATTTTAGTTTTGGGCAATTTCTCGGCCCTTGGCCACTTTTCCGACCAAACACTGCTCCCTGAAGCATATATTGAAGAAAGTTTTCGAATTGCGTAATTAGGGGTGAAGTTAAGGAAATCAAAAAAATTTAGTTTTGGGCAATTTGTGGCCCTTGGCCTCTTTTCCGACGAAACACTGCTCCCTGAAGCTTATATTGAAGAAAGTTTTCGAATTGCATAATTAGGGGTGAAGTTAGAGAAATCAAAAAAATTTAGTTTTGGGCAATTTCGTGGCCCTTGGCCTCTTTTCCGACCAAACACTGCTCCCTGAAGCATATATTGAAGGAAGTTTTCGAATTGCTTAATTAGGGGTGAAGTTAGAGAAATCAAAAAAATTTAGTTTTGGGCAATTTCGTGGCCCTTGGCCTCTTCTCCGACCAAACATTGCTCCCTGAAGCAGTAATTGAAAAAAAAATTCGAATTGTGTAATTAGGGGCGAAGTTAGAGAAAACCAAAATTTTGAGCTGCTTGCTCAAAACAGTGACGTGGTAGCAGACAATCAAGAATTAGGTGGCGTTTCCACCGATCTCGCATTGCAGAATTCAAGTGGCATTGACGGGAATGTTTGTTTTACTCTATGCCATAGTTAAAATTGATCAATGATCATAGAGTAAAGTCACAGACAAACTAATTAAAATTAAAAAATGGCGTCATGGGATGTGTTAATTACAAACATTTTAATAGATTTCTATAAAAGAAAAACAAACATTTCCGTCAATGTCATTTGCATTCTGCAATGCGAGATCGGTGGAAACGCCACCTAAGTCTTGAATGTCTGCTACCACGTCACCGTTTTTGTAAATAGCCCTAGCCGGTCGGTGGAAACCCCGCCTAAATAGAGGATTTGGAGACTGCTAGTCGGGCTTGTGGTCCAACGGTGAAGACGACGCTTTGTTTAGGCGTAGATCGTGGGTTCGAGTCCCGCCAACTCCAGTTTTTCCCATATCGTCTAATTTCGGTTATAACGAGGAGGTCACCTCTTCAACCAAAGCTAATTTAATGTCAGTGTTATATACAGGGTGCCCCAGACCATCCGTCCACCTACTTTTTCTCGAAAACGAATGACGTCAGAGGTCTGAATTTTTTTTTATCATTGCAAAGTGGGGGTTGATGCATTTCTGGAAATTAGTTTGGAATTTTTTGGGGACTTGGAAGGGGGGTTTTTGGGGGGTCCGTATGCTGTTCCTCGGAATAATCAAATGTGCAGATATGTAAAATTGCACATCATTTGAAAGCTTATAAAGTGTTCATTCATAATTTGCAAAAATATTGATTGCATCCCTACAGGTTCAGGTACAGGGAGTCTTTAAAAGTCAAACTTTGGGTACCTGTGGGCTGTTAGTGTGCTGAATGCTAAAAGTCAAAACCAGATTTTCTGATAAAGAAAAAATAGGAGTACTTGATGGTCTTACTTTGGTGTACCTGAGTTTTTCAGTTCAGGTACAGTAAACAGCTAAAGTTTGAGATTGAATTTCTCTAAAATATCAAATGACATCATACGGCATGTTGTACCTTAAATGAAAGCTTATTACAAGAGTTGTCAAGTTAACTATACAAATCGTACCGGAACCTGCGCTTGAAAGGGGAGAGGGGCGAAGGGTGGGAATGGGCACCTCAAATGAAAGCTCATGACCCCAGCTTAACAATGACACACAAATTTAAGGCCCTGAACCTGTGCCTGAACGGGGAGGGGGGGGGGTGGAAATAGGTCAACCGAAGCATGAGAGGCTATACCTTAAATAAAAGCATATTAGAAGAGTAATAAAGTTAATGAAACAAACCGCCGTACCTTTACAAGACCACAAAAATTTTAAGAACTAAACCTTCACCTAGAAACATGATCATTTTTTTTATATTGGTACTAAAATTTGTGTGTCATTGTTAAGCTGGAGTCATGAGCTTTCATTTGAGGTGCCACTTGCCGTGCTTTAGGTGACCCATTCCCACCCTTCGCCCCTCTCCCCGTTCAAGCGCAGGTTCAGGTACGATTTGTATAGTTAACTTGACAACTCTTGTAATAGGCTTTCATTTAAGGTACAACATGCCATATGATATTTTAGAGAAATTCAATCTCAAACTTTAGCTGTTTACTGTACCTGAACTGAAAAACTCAGGTACACCAAGGTAAGATCATCAAGTACTCCTATTTTTTTTTTTTTATTATTTTTTTAATCAGAAAATCCGGTTTTGACTTTTAGCATTCAGCACACTAACAGCCCACAGGTACCCAAAGTTTGACTTTTAAAGACTACCTGTACCTGGACCTGTAGGGATACAATCAAAATTTTTGCAAATTATATGAATGAACACTTTATAAGCTTTCAAATGATGTGCAGTTTGACATAAAATTCCAAACTAATTTCCAAAAATGCATCAACCCCCACTTGGTAAAGATAAAAAAAAAATTTAGACCTCTGACGTCATTCGTTTTCGAGGAAAAGTAGGTGGACGGATGGTCTGGGGCACCCTGTATATACACCATATAATACCAACTGCGCGCAATGTATTGGCTAAATTTGAACACCGGGGACAAAGACACTTATTTCAGAATCTATATTTCAATACCACTTTTAGACGACTTCATCAATCAGGACGGATTTGAGATTTTCAAGTCGCAAGTCCATACTATCATATACAGAATATATTGTACAACTCTGTCAGTAACCTCAGAATGGACTTTCTCTCCTCTTAAACGCTTAAAAATTTATTTAAGAAATTCTAATGGGCAGGAAAGATTAACTGGATTAGCACTAATTACCATCCACCGTAGATTTCATATTACGACAAAGGAGGTAGCTAATTGAACTATTCGCGTCAAAAAAGCTAGACGATTGAACTGATTACAGTAAGTACCTACCTACAGTAAATAAGCAATGTCCACTTGTGACCTTAATGCATTAAATTAGGATTGGATACTCCGTAAGTTTTGTGAATGAATGAGTTGTTTCCAACGCCAGCTTTCAGCATTTCTGCTTTAAGCAACCCTCTCAGCATGGCGGGGGGAGTGAGCCTGTTGGTTAGGTTACCGTACTTAGTTCTTCTTACTTCAGCGAACGCCCGCACGTGGCCCTTGGCCATCCGACGCCGTGCCGCCCAGTATAAAGAAGCTCGTCCCTCCAAAGTTACCTCGTTTGTTAACTTGAGGCACCCTATGGGCAGACTCCTTCACCTCGGGGGAAAGGGCAGTTGACTAACAGGGTGGATCTCCTGATTATTGTGGATTTCGAACCACTTGGAAAGCATGGTAAAGTCACACGATTAAATCGGAGGTGACCAGGGCTCGACACACATGTAGACTGCCTGGTAAAGTCTTAGCGCGTTATATCATGTTCCCCTGCCAACGCTGTGCACACTACCAAGTTTGCCGCAGTTTGAAACATGTTCTGCTCTCACGGAATCAACATGGTAAGGCCGTTGGTTGTGCAAATATTAATATAATATATAATATATTGCAAATAAACAAAAGGCGAACAATAAGACTATGAAGTCTTGTTTTCATGCTAACCTTAAATCTTAATGTAAACAAACACATGCAAATACATGCAAAGTAGTGTTTGGTTTGAAAATGCAGCATAGGAAATTTGCATGGAGACGCGGGACTTGGGGAAAGCATGACAGGAATATCCATTATGTGTTGGCAAGCTTTGCTGGTCCAAGTATTTATTCTATGGCCAGAGCCGAAAGTAATTTTTAATTGGCTGCAGCAATTAACCCAGTTCTTTAGCGTTCATATTGGGAAAGAGAAACCACCTCGCTGCACCCGATAGGCCAGCGCCGAAAGTGATTTTTATATACGCTCTGCGAATAATTATAGGGCCTATATGCCCGTCTATAATACCAATTGGCAACGATTATCGAAATTGATAACAAAAAACTGTTGAGGACGTCCATCTAACAAAGTTTGGCCAATCGTTGTTATAATGACGGCCATATAATAGGTACCATCAAAACTTCAAAGGAATTCTTTCCTAAGAAGAGGCGCAACGTTTTTGTTAGCTCTCTACACCCGAATACTAAAATATTTTAAAGGTAGACTCGGCCTTACTCCAAAGACTTATAGTATTTCCCAGTGTTTCGCTGGCGTATGAATAGTTTATGTAGGCACACTTATAATAATGGGGTCTTGTTTCAATTGATTCGAATAATTTAAGCCCTAGTGCACAAGACATACGTGAGGGTACTAGAAGCAAAAGGTTCCAGTTCCACTTAACTAAATTTTTCAGGAGAGACCAAAAACTGTAGGTTATCTGATAACGTACCTAGGAATCTGATTCTTTCGCGCTACATTTTAACACTTAGGAAGTCCCATTTTGCTCCTAACAACACTGTCACTTTGTACCCCTTTACTAGACGATTCCGACGATAGCAATAACTCAATATCGCAAACAAATGGAACTGGAACTGGAACCTTTTGCTTCTAGTACCCTCACGATGGTCATTCAGAGTATAGGTAACGTTTTTTGCTTTCCAATTTATACGAAGTATAAGGAAAGCTTTGTGACGGTCGAAATTTTCGATTCCGAGATTTCAACGGATTTACACGTTTTAAGGTCCCAGGAACCCAAAAAAGTGGTTTTTACGAAATGTCTGTCTGTCTGTTCGTCGATTTCCGAGCAAACTACTCGGTTCATTTTGATGAAATTCGGCATGTAGGTTCACAAAAATCATGCCTCGGGACAATTTTATTTTTATTTTGGGCTAACTCGATTTGGGGGGTTTTTATTTTCAAAAAAACTTCAAAAAACGTCTAAAAAAATTATTTCTTTAAAACGGCTCCAACGATTTCTTTTAAATTCACATATATTGTAGTTGTTGTTCATGTTGATATGTATAATACGGGGGGTCGCTTGCCCCTTGATAGTTTGCTTCTGGGGGTAAAAAAATAAAAATAACTACATTTTAATGAAAAATGACTAAAAAACAATTTTTCTGCGACACCTTTCTATTGATGATTTCTACCTTCAGGTATGTTTTAGGTGTTAAATTGAGTAACTAAACCGGACAAGTTGCTTTCCCAAAAAAGTATTTGGTTTTGTAAAAAATGTTTTTTTGAAAAAAACTATAGAAAATTCACGCTCAAATGCATTGCGTGCCCTGCCAGTATTGCTGTGTGGTAATGTGCTGGTCTGACCTATCTAGAATTTACCTCACCACCAGTGACGTGTGACGTCAGGTGGACAACCCCCCCCCCCTCCCCCCGAGACATCGGAAGTCTAACCATAGGAAAATTGTTTACCATGAAATTACTCATTTTCTCTATCTACTAATGTTGATAAATTGGAAAGCATGTTCGAGTAAACTCGGACCGGTTCTTTCTAATTACTTTGTAGTAAACCAAAGTTCCTTACCTGAATCCTAATATATGGCATATACGAATGAAGTCTGGGCTGGTGGCGTCCAGCTTAGGAAGTGAGCGAGTGAGCACCTGGAAATAAAAAAAAAATCGTTTATTTGTAACACTCCGGGAGACTGCTGTCTTGTACGTAATGCAGATAGTATATCGGGTGGGTTTAATAATGAATTGTTAAGCCGGGGTTTCCACCGACCGGCTAGGGCTATTTACAAAAACGGTGACGTGGTAGCAGACATTCGAGACTTAGGTGGCTTTTCCACCGATCGCGCATTGCAGAATGCAAATGAAATTGACGGAAATGTTTGTTTTTCTTTTTATAGAAATCTATTAAAATGTTTGTAATTAACACATCCCATGACGCCATTTTTTAATTTTAGTGAGTTTGGGCAGAGACGTTATGCCACGACGATTGGAAGTCCAACGCCTGGAGGAGGCGGCCTCCAATCTCATGAGGGGAGTGAGAGTGGGGACCTTAGGTCGCACGAGGTAGGTTTAAAAAATTGTTTAACTAGGAAATTGGCCACCCGTATAAGGCAGTCCCGAATACAAAAAGTTTCATATAGTAATCTTAGACGTTTTATGTACTTCTCTAATCAAAATGGAACACCTGTCAGTATGTATACACAGGGAGAAACTGCCAATTGATGCTTCTTTTGAGGACAAAATACAAACGCGTTTATCGGTTCTGATTACCATCAAATGCAATGAATCGTATCTTAGTTAGTAGTAGTAGTGTTCGTCGGGTTAATAACGACTTAGGCCTCATATATAGAGCAACCCCGACTTGACTGTCCTATGCCAGCCCATAGGACAGTGGACGTCCTGATTATAGTAGATTCCGAACCACTTGGGAAACACAGTGAAGTCACACGATTAGTTCGGAGGTGACCAGGACAAGTCCTACCATGTTTCCCTACCGGCACTGTGCATACGACCAAGTTATCTGCAGCTTTGAACCTGCTCTGGTCCGCTGGATTCAACTTGGTATGGCGGCCGGCTTGAATCGTATCTTAGGCAGCCTACGTCACTTTTGGCACAGCCATTCTGCGACAAAAACTTGCATTTTTTATTAAGCAAATTCACTTGAGCGTCTAAGTCGTTAAAATGTGCGAGGGCCGCAGCCGAAAAAATGTACAAAGCTAGCATGACGGGAAGAACACTACAGAGACTTCCACGAAACTATACTATTACAATATAATTCGGGTATCAACACCCAACAACGTACTGTTTACATTTTTTAAGATACTAAGTTAAAGTTCATGTTAATAAAAAAGTATATATTTAATATTAAAATTAGAAATTTAGAAAAACGAAAATGTCTACAACTAGCAAATTGAGATCGCCCGAGCAACGACAAAGTCCTAGTTACAGAGGAATTATTGGGCTAGCTCAACATTTTTAGGGAGGGGGTAATAATTTATGACGATTCTACAGTTGCTAGGTTAATTAATCTTAGAACTATACCAGTAGCATTATGTTTAATATTCAAATATCTAGGTGAATGTAAAAAGCTCAATTATACAGTTTATAAAAGTGTCCAAAACAGCTTACAGTGTATGAACAGCGCTGTCCTAATAAAAAGAGTTTGAAATATTATCTTACTTAATCCTTATGTTATAGTGTATCGTATTTTTAGCAAATCCATTGTTATTAATTTAGATGTTCGAGAGGTGGAGGTGCTTGGCTAGTGCTATAGAGCTATATATTCCATTTTCACGGTAGTTTTAACTTTTTAAGGTGGTATTCCCCTTAAGAGGACTACTCCTTACTCATTACTTCTCAAAAGGAATCCAAAATCTTGAGCCACTTACAATTTAACAAATTTAGATAATGAAACTAGCCAAAAATTAACTCCAACTTTACAATCTTTTGGGTTAAGGTTGAGAATTACGTATAAATGTAAAAATTAAGTAAAATTTACAACTCAATGTTTGAAAACCTTTAAAAAAAATCTGATTTTTCTTTACAATCAATGTGAAGTTGGAGGATTAACGAGATATCCATGAGTAATTTTATAGCATATTGAGTTAAGCTTAGACAATATAATGCTATCAGGAGTTTAGACCTTCATAATACTCAAGACACGGCATTTTAGATGAACTGCATGAAAAAGTTTACATTATGCTTATCAAATTTGGTGAATCTATTGTAAATTGATTTATTACGCTCTGATTTAATCGATCCGACATATTTTTTTCCTATTTCGACCCACAACTAACCCACCCCCCCCCCCCCCCAACCCAAAATGGGTTGGATCCGTCCCAGTTTGGACCTCAAGGTTCTGCAGTGTTTCATCTTCAAGTCTTCTGATTATTTCGTTCCTAATTAATTATCGTTCATTCTTGTGCAGCTTATAATTTTATTGCCCTCGGCGATTCCAAAAAGGAATTACCTTTCACAGGTAGGCTTTCATAGTTTTTATTGTTTTTTGTAGTGTGTTTTCTTTTGTTTATAATTAATTATGGTTGCTTCTTGTGCCACTTATAACTATATACTCAGTGGTTCCAAGAAGGAATAACATTCCACAAAAATTATTATGTTCAGCTCAGAGGCTTGGTTGTTAGGTAACCCGAGGGGTTTGCCACAGCTTGAAGTCATGTTGTTGTTGTTTCTAACGCCTGCTTTCAGCATTTCTGCTTTTTAAGCAACCCTGTCAGCCTGGCGGGGGGAGTGAGTCTGTTTGTTAACTTGAGGCACCCTAAGGGCAGACTCTTTCACCTCGGGGAAAGGGGAGTTGACTGACAGGGTGGACCTCCTGATTATAGTGGATTCCGAACCACTTGGGGAACATGGTAAAGTCACACGATTAAATCGGAGGTGACCAGGACTCGACTTATACTGCCAAAGCGCGTTATCATGTCCCACCAGGTTCCCCTGCCAAAGCTGTGCACACTACCAAGTTGCCGCAGTTTGAGACATGCTCTGCTGTAATGGAATCAACATGGTAAGGCCGTTGGCGGCTTGAAGTCATTTTATGTTGGTCCCTCGTAAATTTTAACATGCCGTGTCTCGACTATTATATGGTCTAAGGCGGCTATTCCACTTGTCAATATTCCGTCATTTATGCATCAATAATAAGTCTCTACCATATTATAACTTAATTTGTAATAGATAAGTTAAGTATATACATAACAGTCTCATTAAAACAAACATCTCATCAATTATTGATGCACAAATGACGGAATATTGACAAGTGGAATAGCCGCCTAAGGATTTAAGCGATCCTTTGGTCTGTGGACCATAGTTTGGGAACCCCTGCTTTAATGTTTTGACAACAATTGCCTACCAGCCACGAATGGTACAACTTTCGCAGTATATTTAAAATTTTGCAAACTTTTTCGTGAGACATCTTAGCCTAATGCAGCTCCAACACATGATACTATATTGTCTTAGTATGTAAGAACTGTACATTATACATGGTGGCAGTGGTCTTCTCTTAGGCGGTGTTTCCACGTACGTCAATGGTCAATGATAAATATGAAATTGACGTTTTAGCAGTCATTAAAGACATATAAAAAATATCTGCTACCACGTCAAAACCATATTTATCATTGACCATTGAGGTATGTGGAAACCCCCTTACCAATGCAATAAGAGAATGATTGAATTGCACATATGATTTATTGTAGTTGTCATGACAACAATCTGATGACCCGCCAAGTCCGTATCAAATTAACGTCCCTGGGGCCTTTTGTATACGCCAAACTTTACTTTGCTCACTCCTCCAGTCCTCCGTAACCTATCCATATATTTTACGGTGTTCACATATCCCACAGTAAAGCGGGAAACTCAATTATCGATAACATGTAATTAAATTAGTAATAAAAAGTAAATAAATTCCAATGCATTACATATGCTTATTTCTTAACTTATATATCGTAACTGACTAAACTTTACAATTATGTATACTTGCGGCCCCGAGGAAAATTTGAAATGAACTATTTGGTTCTCTCAAAAGTGTTAGTGAGGACCCAGTTCCCTGTTATGGTTATGCACCTTTCATGTCATTTGCTCTTTTTTCATTTAACAAAATTTGCTGAAATGTACATTGTGTTTAGGCGTCCGACCCCGTACTCACGGGGAGTCGTCCCCCCCGTGCAAGCGCGGCGCAGACGCCCACGCCCAGCACCACCCGCACCGCCGATAATGGCACCACCGATTATGGTTCCACCCGCCCAGCCGCCCGCGCCTTCACGCAAGCGGCCAGGTGATGAGGAAGATGAAGGCCCGGCCAGAAAGCAGTAAGTGCAGCATAATAGGCTATAATACTAAAGCGGCCCCTACACGGTCAATAATAATGACTTTATTAGTAATGTCATTACTATTCAGCAATGATGCAGCTGTGATCAGAACATCCGGATCCCTGTCATTATTTTTCGTCATTCCAACTTTGTCCCCCTTCACGATCATTATTACTGTCATCTTGATAAGGTAAGGACATTATTACGGACCGTGTAGGGGCCGCTTTACAGTTCGCAGAGAGACAATTCGTTTGATATTGACTGTAGGTAGTTTTGGAAGAAAACCAGGTAGCCGCGTGGATGCACAAGAAGACGCTGAATTCGAAAAACTTTTTTATTCGAGTTGCAATCAAAGTTTAATTTTGGAAACAGTAGAATCCGGGCTGATGGGCCGTGACCGATCTGAAAGTGAACTACCAAAAGTTTCGTCAATAGCTGTGGTCGTCATCTTCAGTGACTCGGCGGCTCCGTAGCCAGTGATGCGTCATCCTCTTTGTTGTTGTTGTTTTGTTCAGCGCCGGATACCACAGTTTATTGAATTTTAGGCCTTCTTTTTTGTTAAAATTCGGTGGGTGCTTGGAAAATATTTAGTAGTTGTTGTTGTTTCTGTCTTGGGTATCATCCGGCGAGAGACCGATTTCACTTTCGTTCCAAGCGACTATTTTGATTTGAAGAAATTCGGTATAAAAGACTATGGGGTGAAGGTGATGTACCAAATCTTGACATTGAAGTCGCTAATTCTTTTTTTTATTTCAGGTCGAGGTTGTCTCCCATTAGGGAGGATGCCGCAGTGGCGCCTGAAGAGGCCCCGGAAGAGGCCCCCGAAGAGGCTCCGGAAGCCCCGCCCCTGTCCCCCGGGACCGCATACGCTAGGAGGTTGCCGCCCGCACTTCCCGCAGGCGTGCCTTCTGGTTCCGGGGTACAGGCGCTTAGACCTGCGTAAGTACTGCGAAATATTCTATGTAACTTGCAAATTCACCTCGAGTTCTATGCATGAGAGATGGATTATTCGCTTCCCACTATTTTTTATTCCCGCATGTCTCCTACCAACAGCGATTTCATGACGTTACCGGTTGCCCCCTATATTTTTGGCGCGAGCGAATGTCCCATCGCATTGAAATCACACACTCAAATATTTTTAATTCGAGGGGAATCTTCAACGTTAAAATTGAAATTTTTATAACAAATTCTTCTTTCAGTTGCGATGAATAGCCGTGATTAACTTTGCTAACGGGACCGACGACCGGATCCAGTTCATTATTAATATTATTATTATTTAGCCTCCGAGATAAAAGGCTACGTAGTGCCTGTGAATATTTCACCCAGATTCTGCTCTCTAATCATCTGACTCCGGCCTTTGCAATAATATATTGCGCACCTGTAACAATTCTGCTATTTTCACTGTTTTAGTCTGCCACCACCACAGTTGCCGCCACCACAGTTGCCGGCACCACAGCTGTCACCACCACAGTTGCCGGCACCACAGCTGCCGCCACCACAGCTGCCGCCACCACAGCTGCCGCCACCACAGCTGCCGCGACCACAGCAGCGGCCACGACTGCTGCCGCCAAGACCGCGGTGGCCACGACTGCTGGGGCCACGACGCCTGTGGCCACGACACCTGTGGCAAGGACTGCTGGCGCTACCACAGCTGCCGCCACCACAGCTGCCGCCACCACAGCTGCCGCCACCACAGCTGGCTGACAGCGATGATGAACTCTCCCTGTCCCCATCCCCGGTCTCCTCCCCCTCCCCCCGCAGGCGCAGGCGCTCAGAGCTTGAGCGCCTACTTGACCACGGCGACTGGCTGTGGTGGGAGGACGTTTACGTCCTCGTAAACGGTGAGCCGATGTCATTCCTCCGCCCCGTACGAGCACGACGCCCTCCCCAACGCTTCCCGAATTAATTTTTTTTTTCATTTTCAGCCTCTGAATAGATCAATATTGCCATTGTTACCTCATCCAATCATCCATCGGTGTACGGAGTACCTACTGTAATTCAACTTTAACAAATCGCATTGACATTGGTATAGTAAGCAATGAGTTGGTATAACGCATTATATCATAACGTTTTTGATCTTATGCCCTAAAGGCCTATGAAAAAAAAAATGGGGCCTGTACAAGTTTTAAATTATAGAAACAGCCCTATTTCCAATTTTTAACAGTTATTTAATATTTATTTATTATTTGCAGCAAACCAAACTGTTTTCTTACCTAAAAAAATTTACATTTTTTTTTTAAAATATTTTTTTCTTTTCACAGCACAGCTACTTTGCCTGAAACAATAGTTTTAACTTTTAAAAATATGTTTATATTAGCAATTTTAACAGTTTTTAATACTTGCAGCTTTTAAAATTTGATTTTAGCCCTGTCCTTTTATCGCGGCTTTTGAAGATAATATGTCTATATTAGCAATTTTAACAGTTTTCAATATTTGCAACTTTTAAAATTTGATTTTAGCCCTGTCCCTTTTCACAGCTTTTAAAAATATGTGTAGGCTATATATTAGCAATTTTAACAGTTTTTAATATTTGCAGCTTTTAAAATAGGATTTTAGCCCTGTCCTTTTATCGCGGCTTTTAAAGATAATATGTCTATATTAGCAATTTCAACAGTTTTTAATATTTGCAGCTTTTAAAATAGGATTTTAGCCCTGTCCTTTTATCGCGGCTTTTAAAGATAATATGTCTATATTAGCAATTTTAACAGTTTTCAATATTTGCAACTTTTAAAATAGGATTTTAGCCCTGTCCTTTTATCGCGGCTTTTAAAGATAATATGTCTATATAAGCAATTTTAACAGTTTTCAATATTTGCAACTTTTAAAATTTGATTTTAGCTCTGTCCTTTTTCACAGCTTTTAAAAATATGTGTATATATTAGCGATTTTAACAGTTTTTAATATTTGCTGCTTTTAAAATAGGATTTTAGCCCTGTCCTTTTTCGCAGCTTGATTGTCCCTTTTCTCCTGCAGGTTATATGAAGGTGGCCTTTTAGGGGGGAGGGGGGAGGGGAGGGGGTAGGGGAGGGGAGGGGAGGGAAGGGATGAGGGGGGGCCGCGAAGCATCCAGATTGGAAGGAATCTTGATATGGGAATACCTGCAGATCCTACAACACGCTTTGCACAGAGCTTGTTATGTGTGTTGCATGCACATATTCTGTGTCTGACCTGCATTACATGCCACCGTTAAGGATGTAGCAGCTTAAGAAGCAACGCTGCCATTCTCGGTTTGCCATATCATAGGCGCCCAGAGCTACTGTCTATTTATTATAAGACTCGATAGCGTCAGTAGCTACTTGGTTTCTCGGTTGCTGCCGCGTACACTCTGCGTTGTATGCCAGGTAAGGTCTTCTTCTTAGGGGGCTGGGGAGACCTTCAAATGTGTTTTTCAGAAGATTGCTTTGCAAAATGAACGACAGCAAGCCTATAAGTCCTTCAAAGGCTAGTTTAACTTCAGTTTGGCATATGATTGGGCATTTGGAGTGGATTATTGGAATAAGCCAGTCTAGTGTAGAGTTGTATAGCGAACTAACGATCGTAGCCGAGCGCAATGAATGCTTACATTTTGGATGGACGGTTCACCTAGAGAACGCCTCGTCAGAGGAGCGATGAAGGTCTGCAGCCCTGGCATGACCTACCATATTCATTTAGTAACTTGGTAAATTCTTCTTTAGGTATGCAACAACGTGTTCGGCCTTCTGTCATTATTTTCGTCCCTCCTTTTCGTCAATCCCTCCATAGCGTTCTACTCATCACTATATATTGTGAGTTGGCGTATGTCCAATCCATCCTCACATGGCAATCCTGGCATTTTTAAAGCTTCTTTCTCTCTCTCTCTCTCTCTCTCTCTCTCTCTCTCTGGCCTACGCCCTTTACACTAAAGCCCTTCATCATTGGTGAGCCCAGCTATCCCCGTATATTTCTCATTATACTGTAGCACCGCATCGCCAACGCTTCTCTCAACCCCCCAAGCATTATACCATCCGAGTTGTAAGAGTTTCCTGATTTTAGAATCTTTATTTATTTTTCTTCCTCTTCTCTTATGTGAGGGGGTCGCCCCGGATCCATTTCTTAGACTCCACCCGGTCGGTCACAACGTCTTGAGCTTAGGATCTTTATCTTCTATTAAATGCGTTAAAGTTAAATGCGTTAAAAAATTAAAGTCGTCCAGGTATATTCTGCTCTTTATCCCCTTGTTACTTCCCCTGACCTGCGTTACCAGAAATCCTCCCAGATACGTAACTTCATCCACCTGTCTTATATGCATCTTCACTTGTAGCAAAGGTGCTAAATAAATATTGTATAGTCATGCTAAGACTACTGGATATGTAAGTTAAAGTGGGCGCCCTTCTGAAGGTTCTACACTTTGACGTCCTCAGGCAGTTGGGCGTCTAGGGCTAGGTGAAGTGATTGTGAAATTGATAATTGACGAAGATAGAAAACATCGTGGAGTGCTTAGGCTTTGGTGAAGTGAAATTATGCTTGATGAAGGCAGGAAGAAAGAAGAGGACAATATTTTCGACATTGTGATGTGGTTGGACCCTAAGTGAAGTGAAGTGAAGTGAGATGTGGAGACGCTTCCCAGCTGCCTCAGGTCATACTGTACTGAGACTGAAGCATGGGTCTTTCCCAGCAGCAGCGCCTACAGAACCTTCTTAATCCAGAGCGCCTACTTAGCTCCTCTGCGTGGGGTGCCCTCTAGATGTGTTCTGAACACCAAAGTTTGCTTTCCTTGGAATCAGCTACTATTATTGGTCCGTTATACAACTCTTACACCTAACTGTCAGTTCCTATCGCCACTGTACTGTCCAATGGCTACATATGGACACTGGCCAGTTCACTAGCGTTTAGGCAAATTCCAATATGAAACTACAGTAACTCACCGTATTCCTTACTAAACTTGAACCTAAGCGATTAAGTCGTTGCTTGGGATTGATGATGAATTATCCGATAACCACGTGTGAATACATTGTCATTCATGTAGTTGTCTTATAGATTCATCAGAGATCCCAAGGACCGGCTTAACGTTTGAAGAGCTTTTACGCTGCCGGAGTTCAGGGTGCGAAGATTCCTCTTCTAAAAGCACGTTTTAAGAATTCTACTCGGCGCCATAGGAAGTTGATCTGCAACTGGTGTAGATCGGGGGGCTGTATCGCAAGAAGGCCGCCGAGGAATTAAGTCGTTAGTGAGCTGAGTCTTATCATGAATAATACAGTAGGTTGTAAGGGACCTAAGATTCAGCACATTGAGAATGAAGAGCGCTGTTTTTAGAGCTGGTGCATCCTTATAGGTAGCATGCACTGCAGGCTTGACACAGAGTATGTGCAACGACACACATAACATGAACCGTGCAATGCATGATGTGGGATCAGTAAGGATTTCCCAGTTAAGTTTCCCACCAACCTCAATGTTTCAAGGCCCCGATGTTAAAAAATAATGGGGCCTTCATAAGGGCAGGAGAACAGATTGGGCCATAATCAAGCTGCTCTTTAAATGAAAACCCATTAGAGTCCAGAATTATTTTAGTAGCTTATTATAATTTTAATGTTTAAATGCCACTTTTACCAGTTTTAAACGGTTTTTTACATTTCTCGAGTAATATTATTTAAAAAAATAATAATAATAAATGCCACTTTTACCAGTTTTATACAGTTTTAAACGGTTTTTTACATTTCTCGAGTAATATTATTTAAAAAAAAAATCATAAATGCCACTTTTACCAGTTTTACAGTTTTAAACGTGTTTTTTTTTACATTTCTCGAGTAATATTTTTTTTTTAAATTCATAAATGCCACTTTTACCAGTTGTACAGTTTTAAACGTGTTTTTTTTTACATTTCTCGAGTAACATTATTTTTTAAAAAAATTCATAAATGCCACTTTAACAGTTTTAAAGTTTTAAACGGTTTTTTACATTTCTCGAGTAATATTATTTTTTTAAAAAAATGCATAAATGCCACTTTTACCAGTTTTACAGTTTTAAACGGTTTTTTACATTTCTCGAGTAATATTATTTTTTTAAAAATTTCATACTCACAACAAATTAGATTTGCTTCCGGACAATGAGCCAGAGGTTTGCTTTAAATTTAACTAATATGCAAATATGGGAGGTACCAATTGGAGATCTACGGTATAACAATAGGATGGGTACCACCATGAAGAGCGTTGGCTGGGGCTCTTCATGCCAAAGAAACAGTAGGCCTACATATTTGCGTTATACCAACTCATGATTCTCTACCAGATTCCAATTGCAATAATATTTCATTAATCATATATATACGTTAAATAATATTTTCTTGCTTGATGGATGTACAATGGCAGTAATGATTCCATTCAGAGCGCTGTTTTTTCCCCTCCGTTTTACAATTAATTGGATAGTTTTTTTTTCATTATTTGCTGTAATTAGTCTGTTTGTCCGTCTGTCTCCAGTCTGCAGTTGGTTGGCTCCTGCCTCCATTACCAGTAATCGTGGTCATTCATATGCGTCTTGCGGGTCCCCCCTCCCTTTCTTGTGTTCTTTATATGATTGTTGTTTTATGTGTTTATGTTTGATGTGTTTATGTTTGATGTGTTCTTTATATGATGTTGTAAATGAGGAGGCTGTTTACAAACATGGCCAACTCCAAGTTGTAGAATTTTTCAGAAGAGCGGATTTTCTGTTGAAAATTGCATTAAGTCTATAGCTAACCCCAGACTTGTCAGCGCTTCTGTGCGCAATGTGGCTGCTTTTGTCACTTTATTTTACAACGTGCAGATGGGCATTAAAATTTTCTGCAAGGTCGGATCAAAACCCCATTTTGTGAAGAAATGGAGTTGGCCACGTTTGTAACCAAGCTCCTCAAACAGTGATATAATATTAGGGTGATCATATTTTCTAATTTGTCCCATATGAGAAAAAAAAACAATAATAATATTAATAACATACAAAATGTACCTTCCTCTTATTCCCGTATAGCACATTTTCTGATATTCGCCGATAAAAAGAAGACAGGATCGGGCGAAAAGCAGGGCACAGAAGAAGAGAATTCCATTCTTTTTCGGCGACAATTGCCCGCTTCATGACAAAAATTTTTCAATACTAGCTTCCTATTAGTGGATAAATACAAGGAAATTGTCCGCTGTGAACCCGATGTTCCGCCTCCGATTGCCCTGTTATTCGCCTCTTAGTTAATGATACGCGGTATATACCTGCTCTACCCAACCCTGCCACACCCCTATTTGCTTCGTTTTTCCTTAGAATTTACCTCTTATTTCCCTGCCTTTGCTTGAGTTTAGCTTCTTATTTGCTGCTTATTGTCCGGTCATTATCTTCCTATGAGACGAAAATTCCCTGCTAACTCATCGAGATTTTACCTTCCTTTTTCCCTGTAATTTGCTTCTTTATAGCGCCTTATTTCCATCTAAAAATCCTCCTATTTGCCTCAAATCATCTACTTTTTTCCTTCTTTTTCCCCTAGAATCACCTAGGTTTGCCTCCTACAATCCGCCGGCCCACCCACTCAGCGGGGGTGAATCTTGGCGTATTAATTAATTAAAAGAGGTTATTGTCGTTAGAACATAACTTTATTTCCAACAGTCATTACAATTACAACATAATAACAATTATTAATTATTAATTAAATTATAAAATTATAGGTTATTACCGTATTAGGTACACAATACCGAAGAATCCGGGACAAAGTTGTTTTGAATGCGGACTTCCAAAAGTTTCAACAGCTGCGGTCAACAACATCAATGGCACTTCGTGGACTTATAGAAGCTGCTTCTGAACAGCCTCTAAGATACAATCTTATAATGCCTATACAGTCCCACTGATGATGATGATGAACATAGCTAATGACGAAACTTTTAGTTTTAGAAGTACGCTTACATGTTAATACCGGATTCCTGGCCCATACATTCACCCATGGTCTACTGTTCCGTAATATAGTAATACAGTTTTCATGCAACATCAATATAGGCCCTACAACAGTGACCAGTGGCGTGGCGATAGGTTTCCGAAGGAGGGCGGTGCTTTATTTGGTGCCCCCCGCCCCTCATTTTCATAAAAATGTAGAAAAATAGGAAAGCCGTTCTAATTAAGAGGCATGATCTTAATATCCCTTGCGCAGGCACTCGAGGGTTTGTGTGGCTGAAGGGGGAATTGTTTTGAAAGAATAGCCTATGCCCGAATTAGTGGAATTTACTTATTCTGAAAGCAGTTACGTTTAGATTTCACAGATGAAGAATATTACAGCTAACAAGCAACATGTTTTTGAAATGGTGGAGTTTAACGGATATTGTTGGCAAACAATATTCTTTTGATTTTTCACTTTATAATCTACACTGGAAACAGGGGCCCGGGGTCACCCCAGGGGAATTTTTTTAAATAAATATTTGAAAAATTGGCTAGCTTGCTAAATTGGGGGGGGGGGGGGGAATGATGAAACTTTTAGAAGTTCACTTACATTATTGCTTTCCAATTTATACGTAGTATAAGGAAAGCTCTGTGATGGTCGAAATTTTCGATTCCGAGATTTCAACGGATTTACACGTTTTGTGGTCCCACGAACCTAAAAAATTGGTTTTTACGAAATCTACTACTAGGCCGATGGTGATGAAATTTGGCATGTAGGTTCACAAAAATCATACCTCGAGATCTTTTTTTTATTTTGGAGTAACTCAATCTGGGGGGGGGGGGCTTTATTCTCAAAAAACTCCAAAAAAACGTCTAAAAAATTATTCATATTGCTTTCCATAAATTTGAATGGATTCCCCTTAATTAATACCTACTGTACCTGCTCAGTATGAGTCATAAGTCAAATCTTGAATACCCCTCTTAGAGTGTCCATATGCTTTAATTTATTGGGTAGGTACATTCGAACAAAAATCTATGGGTTAGATACAAAACACTTTCGCCCTTTAAGGATAATGTACGAATATACGAGTAAAAAATCCTGTGGCCAATATTTTGTGTAAGCTACATTTGTAAATGCAGTATGCAACAGTAGTATACTGCAGCATAATCCAGAGTGCATAAAAAATGGTGTGACATAAGTTTTTCCCGAAAACTGTGACGTACGGTACTCATTGTGAACAATAAATTACTTTGTTAAGTTTTACGTTAAATTATAGAAAACACACAACCAGTTTCGACTCACGCCAAGTGTAACATAGCAAAACAGTAAAAACAATACGGTAGGTAGGCCCTATGCAAGATGAAACATAAACACATTGCCAAGATACGCATAGCATAGCATATAGCAAACAATAATCACATTTTAAACTGGTAGCTCCAACAAAGTTGAACTACTTAAAAATGTTGTCATATAAATTAAAGTTTTTTTTTTTCAATAATAGCTCCTCCTCAATAGTTCCTAAATTACGATCAAGTAGTTTTCCCTTGTTGGCTACGGGACAGGTAAAATCTGTACATGGAACATGGGATAAGTGATAACTTGAAGGAAATTGAAGTTTGTATGTCACCATTAGTTTATAAGGCTACTTATGTGTAGACGTGAATAACTAGTTTGTATAAATACCGTAGTTAGAATTACGTTTAAACGTTAGGTACAACAAACAAAAAATTTAAACAAATGCACAGAGTTATTTTTTAGATAAGTAGGTAATAAATGTCTCATTTGGCAGCCGCAAATGACGAAGTATATATAAAGTAGAAATATGGGTACTATCACATAAATGCTGGACTGCCTCCTTGTTATTGCGCATGTGTCAGGACAGTCCAATTGGCAACGCGGAAGGTGTAGGCTACAACTGAAGTTCCAGAATTTAAAAATATAGCCTAGAAGTAAAACTTCCTGCACTCATTTTTATGAATAACTTTTCAAATCAAATCAAATCAAAAAGCTGTATATTTTTACAAGTTTTTTTTTTACAATTATAGGGGTGACTTACCGCAGGACTAGTCCGTGTGCGGTTTAGGCTTTTATACAAATAACTAAATAACTACAAATAACTGTATGGAAACCAAAGTTGAATTATGCTAGTTTTGTTGTTGTGTTAGTATATTGGTATAATCACGTAGGCTTCCCTGGCCGGAGTCTGGTGAGGAGACAAAGGGATGCGAGCTAATAGGCCGTGGTCGATCCGCTCGTACTCCTCCGTCTCCTCATGTTAGTGTATTAGTAATTAGTAATATGTTAGTATTGTGTGCGTAAAAGGTTGGAGATATTCTGTGTGTTATTTATTTTTTTGTCTATCTTATGCATCTATTTCTTGTTTTACCCATATTTTTAATTGTTTTTTGAATACTGTCATGTTTTCGATTGCTTTTAAATTTATGTTTAATCTGTTGTAGTGTTTTATTCCTACGTATAGCGTTTGGTGTTGTATTAGTGTGGTTCTTGCACGTTGCTGCTGCAGTGGGCGTGTGTGCTGCCTTCTTGTATCATAGGGGTGTTCATATAGGGGTATTATATGTCTATTTTTTTGTATTTCAATTATTGATTCTTTTATAAATAACTGTCTGATCGAAAGTATTTCAGCTGTTTGGAACAGTTCTTTTGTTGGGTGTCTGTTGTCTACTCTGTAGATAATTTTTAGGATTTTTCTTTGTACTACATTCAGCTTCTCTATCACATTTTGATATGCTCCTCCCCATGCAGTTATTGCATAGCTCAAGTGCGATTGCACTATTGCGTAGTAAAGAATTTTGTTTAGTTTAATGCTGACTATGTTTCGCAATTGGACGAAGTTATGTAGTGTCTTCCTTAGTTTTTTTGTCGTGAGTATTATTTGGTGGTCCCATTTTAATTTTTCATCTATGATTATTCCTAAATATTTTGTTGCCTCCACTTGTTTTATATTTGGGATTGAAAGTTGATGCTCTGGGTTTTTCTTATTGGTGAAGTCTATGTATGTGGTCTTGTTGAGATTTAGAGCTAAAAGGTTGCTATTCAGCCAATCGTGTATAGTTTTAAAATCTCTGTTCATTTTGTTTTGGAGCTCGGTAGTTGTATCAGACGTCCATGTAATTCTCGTATCGTCTGCAAAAGCAGCTATTGTTCCTGAAATGTTTACTGACATCAGATCATTTGCGTACAGAATGAAAAATAGGCTTGATAGAGTAGATCCCTGTGGGAGACCAATTGATATAGCTTTCGGTTTACTTAGTGTATCTTTTATTTTAGTTTGCTGTGATCTGTTTGATAGGTAGCTCTTCAACAATTTCCCCGCGATTCCCCTGATACCAAGTCTATCAAGTTTTTGCAGTAGTCTGTCATGCGGGACTGTGTCGAACGCTTTTTTAATATCCAGAAACATTGTTGCACAGTATTTATTTTTATCTCTGGCCTCGTATAGTTCTTGCATCAGTTTGTTTATGGCGTCACACGTGCTACGGTTTTTTCTGAATCCGTATTGACATGGCGATAGTACATTGTATTGTTCGATAAAGTTGTAGATTCTAGAGTACATAATTTTCTCAAATATTTTGCTGACATTAGACAGCAATGAAATCGGTCGATAGTTGTTTACTTCGGATCGTTCATTAGCGCCCGCTTTGTAGCAAGGTATTACTATAGAAACTTTCAACGCATCTGGGAATATCCCCGTTGTAAAAGTTGTATTTATTAAGTGTGCAATAGCTTTACTTATATTCTCTGCGGTTGCTTTTATAGTCGCGATAGATATACTATCAATGCCTGTACTTTTTTTATTTTTTAGTTTTTTTATTGTTTGTTCTACTTCGATGTGTGTTGCTGGTGTGAGAAAGATTGTGCTGTGACTCAGTGGTATGTATGTTGGTGTGTCGTGATTTTGTCCCTTATTAGTCTTTATTTTTTGTGCAATGTTGTGGCCAATTTCCACGAAGTATTCATTGAACGCATTAGCTGCAATATCGGGCTGGTCATTTACGTTGATTAATTTATTGTCATGGTCCTTAAACGTTACAATAAGCCTAAATGCAATCAGTATGTGCTGGATTTTGATCATAGCATGCCTAGGCTACCTATAGGTTTTACATTTAGGCTATATTTTTAAATTTTGGAACTTTGAATTTATCAAACGATTAAGTGTTTGGTATTATTAATTATAACAGCTAACTTAACTAGTTACTGTTTTGACTATTTTCCATGACGAAATCGAGAATCTACTGAATTGTATTATATGTCGTGCCTTATGGTTGGAAATCGAATAAATAGCCCACTATTTTGTACCTAACCTACCTACCATTTTCCATCTTTGGTACCTACTGTCTAACTAGTGCTATAAGGTACAATGTCTGCTGTACCATACAGCAGGCCCTTAGCCAGAATTTTATTTCGGAGGGGGCTGCGATGACCTTTTCCTAAAAAAAACCCTATTGGTAGGTAAGCTATGATCAAAATCCAGTACATACTGGTTCGATTTAGGCTTATAATAACGTTTAAGGACCATGAAAAGCTATTCATAAAAAATGAGTGCTGGAGGTTTTACTTTTATGCTACATTTTTAAATTCTGGAACTTGTCAGTTGTACACCTTCCTCGTTCGAGGGGTAGAGCCAATTGGACGAAGTCCTGAGACTTGCGCAGTAACTAGGAGGCAGTCCAGCATTTATGTGACATTGAAAATATGACAACTGATATAATAGTTAAGGGTCATCGGTGGTCTGACTATTTTAGGTGTTTCCTGTGCCTTCAATGGTTCAGGGTTTCCTTCACCGCGGAGTATTTGAAGAAGTGATGTTTAATTGGGTTCGTCCGAGGCTTCATGGCTTGACCATACAATGACATCTGAAACGAAATTTATGGTGAATAAGTTATTATTATTGTTGAGTATTGAACTCATGATCATTATTTACCTTACCGTACGGACAAATCTCTTTTTATTATTGATACAAGAGGACATGGTGGCAGGATCATAAGGTTCATACTTTGCAGTAGGTAGTTACTCGTATGCCTAAGGCTACAAATACTCTTATTTTTTTCTTAATCGCTTTTCCATGAGCATACATTTATAATATTAAAGGCATTATACTTGGCTGTGAATAATAAACATGCTTCAAGATCATTAATTAATTAGATAGAATAATGGTTGGGTAAGCGTGTGTGCGGTTGCATAATCATATTATTGCAGACGAAATTCACTAGAGTAACTACGTAGATACCTAATAATCCGTCTACGTGTAGTAATAGTTTCATTAATATGTATAATTATTTACGGCATTTAAGAATATGAGCTTACCGTAAAGCATCATTTAGCCATGAGGCTTTTAATGGTGCTTAACCTGTGATCCGCCCGGATAAGCAAAATTATGGAACAAATTTCCAATCCAACAATAGTCTTAGAAGTTCATTGGCACTGCGGTTACTTTTGTCAACGACGTTCTCTGAAAAACAAATAATAATAATAATAATAATACAGTAAATATGGGGGAGTCTATTGTTGACCCAAATGCACGAACCGGTCCGAGTTTACTCGAACATGCTTTCCAATTTATCAATTAGTAGATTGAGAAAATGAGTAAATTCAATAATTTTCCTATGGTTAAATTTCGGATCCCTTGGGGGGGGGGGGTCAATTTGACGTCACCGAAGGTGAGGTAACTTATGTAAATATATTGAAAAATCCTTAAATCTCCATTCCATCTAGTGTATGCTGCAAACATTTGGGGAAGGGGGGGGGGGTGTCCTGGACCCCGGTCTGGCTATGGCCTTGTAAATCCCCTATCCCAAAGCACTAAATTAATCAATGGCATTGCATATTTCTAGATCGGGCAGACCAATACCTTGCCACACATTAATAATAGCAATGTATTTCACTGTGAATTTTCCCTAATTTCTTCAAAAAATAATTTTTTGCACAAAACTAAATATTGGTTTGGCAAAGCACCCTGGTTGGTTTTGTTACTCAATTTAACACCTATACCGTTTTGAGAAATAATTTTTTATGCGCCTTTTGGGAGTTTTTTAAGAATAAAACCCCCCAAAATTGAGTTGGCCCAAAATAAAAATTAAAGGTTCCAAGGCCATTTTTATGAATCTACACGCCAAATTTTATCGAAATCCACAAAATATTTTTGGCACTCGAATGTCTCATCTCTCCCAAATGAAGTTTCAACAAGCCTACGGAGCCTATCTACTCACCATGCTTAACGTTTTATCAAAGTTTTGGCTTCCATATTCTGTTCGGCGTAAAAGTGAAGTGAAAGTAAAACCTCCGACGAATTAGTGTGATTATACATTTCTTGTTGAAAATGTTGCCTGCAAACAGAAAATCAGAGTTATGATTTTGTGATAGGGTCACTCAATTGCTCAATGTCTTTGATAATAAGGACGTATACTGAACGTAAACCTACTTTAAGGAACATTATACTGGCAACTAACGAATATAAACGTGACCGCGTTAATTACTTAATTACCAAGTTAATCCTTAATGTAAAATTTTCGGACTTATCGCCAAAGCTTTTTATTATGAAATACAGTTTAGATTAGGCCCCACCTGAAGACTTGTTTTTTGTTACCCTCGTCACTTACCAGTTAACGAGCCTGAACCAATTTATAAATATATAGTTCATTTGCCCTCTCCCTGGCGTGGTTGAGGCTCAGCAGTTGGTCGTTAAAATTCTCATCTGGTCCCAAACTTGGTCATAATCTTGATTTCTCTTAAATAAAAGGTAAATAAATTAGGGATACCTAGCAGTTTTTATAGTTTATATATATAGTTTATATTTATATATATATAGTTATAGTTTTTTAGTTTTTGTGCAGCCTATTTTATGGTGGAAAATGCTGCGTGCATGCAACCACGTGGATGTACATGCACGCAGCTTTTAAATTAAGGCGCCTTAGAGCCACCTATCCCCGGTATTGCTCAAAACAGGAGGGGAAGTATTTTGAAAATATAGGTGTGAAATAGTGAGGTTTTACTCATTTTGACTGCAAATTTCCTTTGGGTTTACAGAATAAGACTTATTTTAATTAATAAAGCTACAAACATGGGGGCCCTGGATTTCCCCCTGTGGAATATTTTTGAACAAATAGACCCTAATTAGCGGGTTTCCTAATTTCTCAAACACAACGTAACGTCAAGCGTGTCACTAGATGTACAATCTTGTTGACAAGAAACAATTTAAGCTATATACTTATATAGGATCAGTCGTCCCACCCCTTCACTCCTGCATGCCTCAGGCCTTGATTGGAGTGCCTCCAAATACATAAAGATGGCCCATGTCGGGCCCTCCTATGGTTTTTGGTTGAGAGGACATGCTACGTAGACAATTAGCATCCCAAAATGTGCTTCAACTTTTTATTTTTTAATTAATTAACAAAGCAAGTAGGCCTAGCCTAATTAAAGATTTGGCTCATGTAAGTTGTAGAACTGTAGAAGAGTACTTCATGCATCATATATATAGTAGGACACATTAAAATTTTGGTACCTTAGGCTAGTTCTTTCAAATAAACCAGGGATTTTTCGGAAAAAAACTACAAAACTGAAAAGTAAAAAAACCGATTATATGATGCACGAAGTAGTCCTCAACAACAGGGGTTCTCAAGAAATATTTTCGGAGGCTCCTGAAAAAAATGTTCAAAGTTGCATTGGCTCTCCATATACTCGCATAGGGGGGGGGGGGGGGGTGATCAATATATGCATTTATATAAGGTGATTAGTACGTTTTATTGCAATGAAGATAAGAGCCAAGTTATAATGTATCAAAATTTTTTGTTTATTTCACTTCATAGAAACTCGAAGCTTGGCATTATTTTCAACCTGCTTCTTCATAAAAGTAATAACTTATTTTTTCACATGGCACACCCAATGGCCCCGTGGAGGAAGCCCACGGCAGGGGGCCATGGTTCACTACTGGAAAACCCCTGTATTATGGCTAGGATGACCATAATTTCGAAATTGAAAAACAGTAAATCATCCGAATGTCTATTCTATATAGTGTAAACTTGCTTTTCAAATACTCATTGTGTCCAGTGTAGAATTATTTTTGAATTAATTTTCCCTAATCATAAATAAAAGATAGGCCTACTACTTAATCATACATCAATCAAATTTATTATGTATTGTAATTAAACGTAATATCTTAGTCCAATTAAAAGAACAGTTTTAAGCTGCATATTTTTTTCCAGACAAAATATTTTTGGTGTTTTTGGCAAATCAAAACCACAGAACAACAAAATATGTAACAACGTTAACTCAATGGTAATATTTTGTTAGGGAAAGACTGCCAACTGCAAAAAAAAAAAAATAGTAATGTTGGCCCTCCCGCGTCAGAATCATTCGCTCCTTTTTTCAAATTTTGTGTGGCCGGGGCCCCGGCCGGCCCGGCTCGCGCTCCCTTCCTATTTAATATTATATTGACCTATTTTGTATTATATAATTGATTTTTAATGACTACTCTGGTATGTACTCTGACAACGTTGTTAGTATTCACCTTATTTTAAACAAACTATTTTTTTTTTCATAGTTCCACACTAAGCCGTACCTAACATATTAAATACAAAATTAAGAAATACTCAATGACCAACACACATTATACTTATTAAGAAATATACATTTCTTTTTATTACTAAATTGAACTCAGTCCATACAAAATCCATCTACAAATTATTTGTGATAACGTGAATAGCCCGAAATGTAATGTATCAACACGTCGAAATAGATTGTTATGTGGAAATAGGAATACATTCTCGTCCTTGCTCTTCTTCTGGAAAGTCGAGACTGACATCTTGTGCAGGTTCCACCTATACTCATCATCGGTTGCGAGCCTTCCCTTGCTCGGTGATGAGCCATTCGCCGCCAATAAACCGAATCCTTCAGGCTTTTGCATAGCGAACAATGTCTTCTTCTTCCAGCATCACGTCTATCTTTCTCCTCCTTATCAAGGCGGCATGCATGTTCATCCCGAACTAGATTCTCTTAATAAATCGCTGACATGACATCTCCTGAAAGTTCAAATGATATGATAAGCCAAACTACCCGCACAAATATGAAGAAGAAAAAGTAACGATGCTTCTCCTTTCTCCGATCACATGGTGTGTAGAGACCTGTGCATCTTAATACCTTGCCACTTCATATACTGTAGGTACCGTAATTGATCATTTATATATTAATTTCCATTATAGGTTACTAATTGATCGGAACATGAGTAGGCAGCCATGGTACAATTACTGACCATGGAAATTTGACATTACCTACACTAATTAATAAAATTGAAAGCATATTTGGGTAAACTCGCACCAGTCCGTTACACAAGGATATTTCCACAAATCTAACAACATAGATAGTGTCACTTTTCCTGTTTCTGGAACCGTAAAAGCAGCATGTAAATCTGTCGAATAGGTACTCGAAATGCCAATGCTTTCGTTATAATAGCGTAGGTCTACACATAGGAAAGGAAAAATAGCAGATTAGTTAAAGAGCCCATAGGAAATTGTCAGCCCGAAATTTAAAACTTTTTATTTAATTAACTAAGCAAGTTATTAAAGATTTGGCTCATTTCAGTTGTAGAAGTCTACTTTATGCATCATATAATAAGGTTATTTTTTACAAAATATTATCATGTCGATGAAAAAGCTACAATTTAAAATATTAGAAATACTATATCTTATCATAGGATGCATGAAGTAGTCTTTTACAACTTTAATGAGACAAATGTTAAATAACATGATTCGTTAATTATTTCGGGCTGCCAATTTCCTACGGGGTGTACACCCTTAATATACTATCGTCACCCCTATCTGAGATTGCTAGAAAATACTTACTTTGCACTATGGAGTTCAACTTGTCAGCACCGACGACTGCCATTTTCTTACTTCTTACTACTGGGTTCCAGCTTCAGGTGATGCCGATGGCCAGATGATTCATTCACCAGTGCCCAAAGATTCTTCCGTCCCAGAATTTTTTCTATTCCTCCTCCTCCCAATGCCGTCACGAGTAAGCCCTTCTCCCTGCTTGGAATGGACCATTGCAGGAGAATATGCTCAAGAGTTTCTTCATCCATTCCACAGGCTCGACACAGTGCTGAATCCACCAGGTTGAAACAGTGGAGATATTGGTTTGTGGCTCGAGCTGCGAAGGAGGCAACCTCGCGAGGGATTCCCTTGAAGTTCGCCGAGTCACCAGGCTAGGGCTGAAGTAGGTGTAGCGACCTTCCAACCCTACTTCCTGCACAGCGGTTGATTCATTCCATTTTCAACTCCTGCACTTCGGATTTTACGGTCACAACTGGAACGACAGGCTCCTGTACAAATCCTGGCCGCTAGGAGGTAGCTGGAGTGACAATGACGATGGAGGGCAGTGGCGTAGCCCCCCCCCCCAAAAAATGAGCAAAACCGCTTCTTTAAGATATTTCGGTAAAAAATTCTCCAGAGAGAGTCCCCCATTTTCCAGTTTTAATGATAAATTTATGGTCTGCAAGTTCAAAACTGTTATGCTAACAAACTATTTCAGGCCTATCTTATAAAAAACATTCACTGAGATAGCCCCCGGGCCCCTCTTATTACCTGTAATATTCTCAACATGTAAAATATAAACATAAATGCTTTGAAAGTGTGTAAATTCCACTATTTCGAGCTTATTCTTTTTCAAAATAATTCTCCCGGGGGAGACCCCCGGGCCCCCCGTTCTCTAGGGTATAATATGTGAAAACCTCACTAATTTGGGCCCATTTATCTTTTTTTTCTCTGGGGGATGAGTCTTGGGGTCGTAATGCCCCCTCCCCCCAGAAATTTTGGTTATTTACGCCAATGCACCCCATTCGAAAACCTATCGGAAGCAGGCAAACTTTATGCATTGATGTTGCACGAAAACTAGACCCCCACCCGAAATAAATTCTGGCTACGCCACTGGTGGAGGGACTGCCTGAAACGTGGGCATTACGTTGGACGGATGAATTTCGCATAGCCTACCGCTTTCCTAAGAAAAGCGGAAAACACAATCTTTCCATCATCATTCAAATGCAACTTATCACGATTATTAAAGAGCTTGTAGCTTGTCGAAGGACGATGCAATTGAATAGGCAGTGTAGACTTGAATTGGTTTGTATTGCAGTGCTTCGACTCAAGTTAGAGTAATTTAACACACAGTGGTTACAATATGAGCTGTGAGACGAGAACGATACATGCTTACAATTAATATTGAATTTGATCCAGCCTGCTTCCATATAGAAAAACCAACTCTGTGTCCACAGCTAAAGGAGCTGATGAGACACAGAGGGTAGATTAAAGATATTATTGAATAAGAGAAATAAATACGTAAAAGGAAGATTGAGGAATATTGAATTATCTGAATGTGAACAGCGCCATCTAACGGGAAAAAGGTGAAGCTGGAAGCAGACTGGTTATTACACATGTGGGACTAAGTGGTCCCCACATTACCCCCCTCCTAAGACTGGAAGTCGGAGAAATGTCGTGGAACGTGGACGTGACGACCTGAGCGAGTGGTGCGAGTCGGTGATGTCGGCACGACGTCAGTGGCAGGAAGTGGTGAGGAGACCTTCTCCTGAGGTTTATCTTGAGCAGGATGCTGATGCGGGGGGTTGATCGTAGACTGGTGAGACGGTTCGTCTGTACTGGCATTAATGTAGGCCGGCTTGACCCTGTCCATTGACACAGTAACCGCACGACCGCGGCTTGAAATCGTAACTGTTTTGTCGGTGCGACTTAACACAGGGAATGGTCCCGCATAAGGACGTTCGAGGGAAGCACGGACGTGGTCTTGTCTCACGAAAACGTGCGTGGCCTTGGCAAGGTCTTGTGGGATGAATGTTTGATGAGCCCCGTGTCTCTTGACGCGAGTGGGGCGTAGTGAGTCGAATTTCCTTCGAAGTGAGATGAGAGTGTCCGCCGGACTCTGATTTGAAGGAGGAGTTGTCAGCATCTGTCCTGGTAGTCTTAATGGTTCACCATAGACCAGATCTGCTGGAGAAGCTTGAAGATCTTTCTTAAGAGTGGCGCGCATGCCCAGTAAAACTAGCGGAAGGGCTTCCGTCCATTTGTCATTGGCATGACACATAATGGAGGCTTTGAGTGAGCGGTGCATACGCTCTACCATGCCGTTGGATGCAGGGTGGTAACTGGTAGTCCGTGCATGGTGAAATCCGCATAATCGGGCCAGGTCAGCAAACAAATGGCTCTCAAACTGTCGGCCGCGATCTGTAGTAATTGTCTCCGGGCACCCAAACCGGCTGATCCAGCAGGAAATGAGGGTTCTGGCGACGTTTTCGGCGGTGATGTTCACCATAGGAGCGGCTTCCGGCCATCGCGTGAAACGGTCAACGAGTGTTAACAAATACGTGTAGCCTTCCGACGGTGGTAATGGGCCTACAATGTCGAGGTGTATGTGCTGAAACCGTCGGTCAGGCTGAGTAAAGGTTCCAATCGCAGTGAGGGTGTGTCGATGTATCTTGGACAATTGACAGTTGACACACAGACGAGCCCAAGCGCGGCAATCCTTACGGATAGAAGGCCATATGTAGCGTTGGGCAACCAGGTTAGCAGACGCTGCTATTCCTGGGTGATGTAGGCTGTGTAGGTGCTCGAAAAGTTGTCGACGTAATGGTTTGGGCACAAATGGGCGTTGTATGTCTTGACTAGAATCGCACGTAAGGACTGAATCAGAGCCCGGAATGGGAACATCAACGAGGATGAGGGACGTCTTTCTACTGGACCGAAGCTCTTTGAGTTCTCTGTCGTCTTTCTGAGCAGAAGAAAGTTGCTCAGGAGATACGGGAGTAGAGATTGCTTCGATTCTTGAGAATGCATCAGCGGCCAAGTTGTCCTGCCCAGCGATGTATTGGATGTCCGTGGTGAATTGAGAGACGAATTCCATTTGCCGCATTTGGCGAGGTGAGCAACTTGTTTTTGGATTCTGAAAAGCGTGCGTCAACGGTTTGTGATCGGTATACACGACAAAAGCGCGCGCTTCTAGCAGGTAACGGAAATGACGAATGGCGTCGTGTACCGCAAGCAATTCGCGATCGTAGGCGGACCATGTTCGTTGGTTTTCTTTAAGTTTCTGCGAGAAGAATGCCAATGGCTGCCAATGATCGTTGATCCGTTGTTGGACTGTAGCTCCGATACTGGTGTCTGATGCATCTGTGACTAGTGCAATCGGAGCCGTATGATCTGGATGCGCGAGTAGGGTGATGCGTGCCAGACTGTGTTTGCATGAGCTGAAAGCTTCGGTAAGCTTTGTTGTCCATGGTATCGTAGCGTTCCCTTTTACCTTGTCTCCAGATAACAACGTGTTGAGTGGTGCTTGTTCGTTGGCTGCATTTGGTAGGAACCGGCGGTAGTAGTTAATCATGCCAAGGAAACGGCGTAGATCTTTGAATGTCTTTGGAAGAGGGTATTCAGTGAGTGCCTTTACCCTGTCTGGTAGGGCTTGTGTGCCTTCTGCTGACACGAGGTAACCAAGAAAGCTGATTGACCCAACGCCGAGGGTACACTTGCTAGGATTAATGACTAGGCCATATTCTCGGAATCGTTGGAAGAGTTGACGTAGGTGTGATTCGTGCTCCTGCTTATCACTCGATGCAACCAGTACGTCGTCGATGTATGAATATGCCCACGGGAGGTCGCGTAGGATGTTATCCATGAAGCGTTGGAAGGTTTGAGCAGCATTGCGAAGACCGAATGTCATGAATGGGAATTCGAAAAGGCCGAACGGAGTAATTATTGCTGTCTTTGGAATGTCACCATTGGAAACTGGTATCTGGGTGAATGCTTTGACCAGGTCTATTTTGCTGAATACGGTTTTTCCTCGCAATTCTGCACTGAAATCTGCGATGTGGCGGACTGGGTACGCGTCAGGAATTGTTCGAGCATTGAGCCGTCTGTAGTCCCCGCATGGGCGCCATGAATGGTCGCTTTTAGGTACTAGGTGTAATGGTGAGGCCCATGGGCTGTCGGACGGACGACATACGCCGGTCTGGATCATGTCGTTGAACTCCTTTTTGGCGATAATAAACTTGTCCGGGGCCAACCGGCGTGGGCGAGCGGAGACGGGAGGTCCGTCTGTCGTTCTAATGTAGTGGACCGTGGAGTGTTTGACCTGGTCTGTGGGTTGTCTCGGCCGCGTGAGGTCGCTAAACTCCTCAATTATTACTTTTAGACTGGCCGGGGTACTGTGCGGTATTGTTAAGGTAGAAACGCTAGGTTGCTTGGAGGGGCTTTGACACAGGTTCGCCTTGCGATGCGTTGTCCCGTCGATCAGCTTTGAGTTCTGGAGATCCACCAGCAAATTAGAGGCTGCGAGAAAGTCTGCACCGATGATGGGTTGCGTGACATCGGCAATGATGAAATTCCAACGGAAACTGCGTCGTAATCCCAGGTCCAGTTGTTGAGCTGTTGTTCCGTACGTATTGATGATTGTGCCATTGGCGGCAGTCAGCTCGAGTTGAGTACGACGGAGCGGTAGGTTGAGACGGGCACGTGGAAAAACGCAGATGTCGGACCCTGTGTCAATGAGATAACGTATCTTGGTGCAAGGGTCCGTGATAAGAAGGCGATGTGAGGTTTTAAGCAGGTGTGTAGTGGCGCAGGCAGGCCCTGCCTTTACTGGCTGCGATCGTCGTTTTTCGGAAATCTGCATGGCTGCTGGCACTTTCTGGCCTTCCTCCCATAGGTTTGGTGGTAAAAACACCAAGTTGGGTCTTGTTTAGGCGCTGGTGAACGGAACTGGCGCTGGAACCGTGGCTGTGTGGCACGTTGTCCGTATCTGTCGGCGAACTGTGCCTGTAGAGCCGCGACGTTCTCTGTTAACGTCTTCAATAGGTCCACAGGGGCCATTGTGCACTCAAGAATCCGGTCACGTGTTGCTGAATTGATGGTGGCCATCTTGTCGGCGAGGTTCGCGACGTCACCTAGTGACAGGTGATCATGACCGATGATTGCCAATTGTATAGCGTGCGGGAGGCGAGACGTCCAAATGGTGCGTAAAACCGAGTCTGATATGGCTTTCTCTGCGAGGGCCCGCAGTCTCCGGAGAAAAGAGCTGGGAGTTTTGTCCCCTATGTCTTCCGACATTAGTAGCTGAATGCGACTGCTTGCTGGAAGACTCATTCGTTGGATTAACTGCGTTTTTAGCTCAGTGTATGGGTTTACTGGTACTGGGGCAGCTAACAAATCTGAGATCTCGCTGAGGGTACTTTGGTCGAGCGCTGAAAGGACGTGGTAATATTTCGTCGTTTCCATTGTGACCCCAGCAAGTGCGAACTGAGCCTCCGCTTGAGTGAACCACAGTGCCGGTGACAGGTTGGCCGACTGTGTCCAGAAGGGTGGAAGCTTGACCGAGACTGCCATCGTACTAGCAGGGCCTGTCATCTTGGTTGTAGCCGTGGGTGTCGGTGTTGTGGCTGTAGCAGTTGTAGCTGTAGCTGTTGTAGCTGTAGCGGTCGTAGCTGTAGCGGTCGTAGCTGTAGCGGTTGTGGCTGTGGTCTGCGGCATCTTGCAGGTTGTGGCTGTGCTGCTGCGGTGAATGTAGCTGCTCCGGGGTGGTTTCCACCGCCTATGGCCGGATGAGACGTTCTGGAGGCTGGAACTGGAACTGGAACGGGCTGGAACTGGCTGGAAGCTGGAACTGGAACTGGCTGGAACTGGAACTGGCTGGAAGCTGGAAGCTGGAAGCTGGAACTGGCTGGAACTGGAACTGGCTGGAACTGGAACTGGCTGGAACTGGAGCTGGCTGGAACTGGAGCTGGCTGGAACTGGAACTGGCTGGAATTGGCTGGAACTGGAATTGGCTGGAACTGGAATTGGCTGGAACTGGAACTGGAACTGGCTGGAACTGGAGCTGGAACTGGAATCTGGAAGGCTGCTTGTTCCGTTGTCGAGGGTCACCAATGTAGCTTGTCGAAGGACGATGCAATTGAATAGGCAGTGTTGACTTGAATTGGTTTGTATTGCAGTGCTTCGACTCAAGTTAGAGTAATTTAACACACAGTGGTTACAATCAGGGGGCTGTCAACGCTGTATAAAATGGAATTTTGCCTTTCTTCCACTAAGAACCGTCTTCTGCTAAGTGGACGGAGATTAATTTTTCCGCACCGCGGCGCTTGCAGCGTTCCCGCTTAAATTCAAATTTTGGTCTGTAACATTTTAGTTGCCATATTCCAATGGAGATTAATATTTTTTTTTTTATATTCCATTATAATGACAGTTGACTGTATTTCAACGCTTATATTTTGTAATGTGCCATTGGCAGTGTAAAGTCTAATAAGCTTACGTATGATAAGTAGATAAGTATCGGTAATACAGTAGGCAGCGTTAGTCAATTGCAGTTCAAACGTTAAATTTCCACATTTCAATTTTATTCATATACTTTTATACTGTACTGAACATTCCCATTAATACGGAAGTTTATTTTTACTCTTTGGCGCTACAGTCTAGAGCCCGTAATGTCCTAAAAAACTTTTTCATAGCCCGTACGTAGCACATTGTTTATTACTCTAGATTATTATTAGTAACCCATTCGTCCTATGTCGAATGCCTAATAGCAACGACCAAAATTGATTGTTTTTTCCATTAGCAATCCGTTAAACGTCTTCGATGTCAACTTATGCTATCTACTATACGAGGGATAATGGACACGATGAGAGAATGAGCCATGCTCAACATGGACAAAATGTACATAGTCGTATGAATGACTTTACCAAGTCAAAACTGAAACCCATGAACGACCTTCGGACTTTCTTTTGCTAGCTTTCGGCATTTTTCTACTAAAACTAAAATCTAAAATATAATAGTGCCCAGTCAGTCCTTGATTTTGGACTATCTTTTTGAAAATATGTTTCAAATTGAGATTTTAGTGATAGTTTCAGAATTTGTAAAAAAATCATTACAATTTTTAAAATACATTTTATTCCCATGAATATTTAATTTGACATATAAATATTTACAAAAGAATTTAACTTGAGCTCTGTTGTTCAAGGAAAGTGGACGGAGAAAAAATTTCCGCTGCGCGGCGTGGCGCTGCTATCGCGAACTGAATCCCTATCCCGGTGACGAGTCTAGTTATCTGTTGTCTATGGTTACAATATGAGCTGTGAGACGAGAACGATACATGCTTACAATTAATATTGAATTTGATCCAGCCTGCTTCCATATAGAAAAACCAACTCTGTGTCCACAGCTAAAGGAGCTGATGAGACACAGAGGGTAGATTAAAGATATTATTGAATAAGAGAAATAAATACGTAAAAGGAAGATTGAGGAATATTGAATTATCTGAATGTGAACAGCGCCATCTAACGGGAAAAAGGTGAAGCTGGAAGCAGACTGGTTATTACACATGTGGGACTAAGTGGTCCCCACAAGCTCTTTCTTAATCTGATAGGTTCCATTTGATGAGATCATGAAGGGAATATACGTCCGAGAATATAGAACATTGTTTCCGTAGCGCCTACAGAGTTGACAAAGTAAAACATTACTCGTGCGTATTTTCTCTCGGAATTCTTCGTCGAATCTTGGCAAAATCGAGGACACTACAATGGAACAGCGCTCAATAACATGGAGCCGGTCCAGCAATTTCCGCATTTCGGCCACAAACTCCTCGGGCGTTTGACGGGTATTGATGTTCCGGGCTCCAATGTTATTGGTCCCAAAGTGCACAATAACGATCACATACTTTAAACTCGATTCTACCACCATCCGACAAATTTTCATGGTTGTCAATCGATTGAGCTTTGCGCCACTCCAGGGCACTACTTCAGCGACTCGTCCGTCCAATTTAACCCCACGGACCATAGAGTCCCCCACAACGATTATTCTAGGCTTACACTTCCTCGCCATTGTCTGAAACAGAATGGAAATGCGCTCATTATGATCTTTTTAAACATGTCAGTGTGTTTTAATTTTATAACATGTTAAGCCAAAAGAGACCTTAAATGACCTATCTTATTACTTTAAATGGCTGATAAACATAGTAGTTTCCTTACTAACTATTATGTAAAACTTGCCGTCATTCATTGTTAAAAATAACACAAACGCCAAATAAACACATTGACACATGATAGCCTACCACTAAAGTTGGTAGTTTTTTTTTTTTTTTTTTTTTTCCGCGGATGAGGAGAATCTGATTATAGGGGGGGGGGGGGGACTGTTTCCGGAGAATACAGGGCCCCACGTCCCAACAGACGCCCGCGCCTCTTAAACACCTAGCCGTTTCTTGGCCCCCCTGCTTGAGCACGGCGTCGGATGACTACGACCATGTACGGTCTACGGGGAGTGTGAGGTTATACTCACTAAACTCCTCACCCATCCCGGAACAGGACTTGCTGCTGCAGCATCTTCGTGGATGTTGTTAGTTTCGACCTGAACACACAAGCAAAGGAAAAAGCAGTAACGGTCCACAAATATGCAGGGTGTCAGGGAAAGGGGCCACATTTCGGGAGTGGGTGGAACTCCCATCATCAGACTTAGTCCCGACAAGGACTGATGGTTTAGTCCTGTTAAGGACCAAAAATCATGGATATATATGGAGAGAAAATATATTGTAGTATTATATGGTATACAGGGTGCCCCAGACCATCCGTCCACCTACTTTTTCTCGAAAACGAATGACGTCAGAGGTCTGAATTTTTTTTATCGTTACAAAGTGGGGGTTGATGCATTTCTGGAAATTAGTATGGAATTTTTTGGTGACCTGGAAGGGGGGTTTTGGGGGGGGGGTCCGTATGCTGTTCCTCGGAATAATCAAATGTAAAGGTATGTCAAATTGCACATCATTTGAAAGCTAATAAAGTGTTCATTAATAATTTGCAAAAATTTTGATTTTGATCAGGTACAGGGAGTCTTTAAAAGTCAAACTTTGGGTACCTGTGGGCTGTTAGTGTGCTGAATGCCAAAAGTCAAAACCAGATTTTTTGATTAAAAAAAAAAATAGGAGTACTTGATGATCTTACTTTGGTGTACCTGAGTTTTTCAGTTCAGGTACAGTAAACAGCTAAAGTTTGAGGTTAAATTTCTTTAAAATATCAAATCACATCATATGGCATGTTGTACCTTAAATGAAAGCTTATTACAAGAGTTGTCAAGTTAACTATACAAATCGTGCCTGAACCTGAGCTTGAACGGGGAGAGGGGCGAAGGGTGGGAATGGGTCACCGAAATGCGGCAAGTGACACCTCAAATAAAAGCTCATGACCTCAGCTTAACAATGACACACAAATTTTAGTACCTGAACCTGCGTCTGTATGGGGAGGAGGGAAGGTTGGGAATAGGTCACCCGAAGCATGGCAAGTGACACCTTAAATGAAAGTTCATGACTTCAGCTTAACAATGAGGCACAAAAAACAAAGTTTTTCCAAATTTGTGTGTCATTGTTAAGCTGGAGTAATAAGCTTTCATTTGAGGTGTCACTTGGCATGCTTCGGGTGAACGAATCACCCCCCCCCCCCTCTTCGTTCAGGCGCAGATTCAGTTACTAAAATTTGTGTGTTATTGTTAAGCTGGAGTCATGAGCTTACATTTGAGGTGTCACTTGCCATGCTTTAGGTGACCCATTCCCACCCTTCACCACCCTCCCCGTTCAGGCGCATGTTCAGGTACGATTTCTATAGTTAACTTGATGACTCTTGTAATAAAAAAATTAAAATACTTATCTGTTGTCAATTACTGTCAATATTTTCTCACCAGTTCAAGTGCTCCAGTGTCCAGGTGGCTCCTGCACATAAAAATAGTTTAGTTAGGCCTCCTGATCATGGCAATTATAATAAAGGGGTTATTATAATTCCCAGATATTAAAAATGTAAACAAGAGAATTTTTAAATCATAGTGCTATTCAAAATTTGTATGTTTACAGTTTTAATCACAGGAGTAAGTTCATGGCAATCGCTATGATCAGTCTGTAGGTGGAATGACTTTAAAAGGTGTGTTCAATTAGTGCCACATAGGCTACTATTTCTACTTGTAATTGAACATTTTATTTACCTTACAAAACCTTATTTTTGCCTCCACAGTCAATATTTCATTACAATTCAGAATATGTTAAAATGTTAGTGGAATAAGGTCACTGTCAACACACAAGTTAGGTTGTATATGCCAGCTACATTAAGGTGCAATTTGTGTATCAAGTTATTGTGTAGATTAAAATGCAATTGTAACGTAATTTGCCTTTTTCAAACAGTTACTAATAAGATCTTACACATGGTCAAAACTGACTCGTAAGTGTCCAACTAAACGTGATTAAATTATTGTAGGTCACACATTTCACATTTTTTTGTTAACTAGGCATATATGGTTGTGCTAACATCTTACGGGCATTTGCATTGCAAATTTGCAATGCCAGTGCGAAAGACACCCTCCTTATACAGCAGTGTTGTCAAGTCAAGTTGGGCTTGGGCAATGCGAATGCGTCCAAATGTGTGCCTTACAATAGTTGGGACAGGCGACCGGCGCAGCGTTGCCGGGTGTACAGTTTCAACCTACATGTATATCTCCTCCAAATGAATTCGCTATTGCTATCCTATTATTGCTTTATAATTTATACGTACGGTAGTATAAGAAAAGCTTTGTGCTGATGGTCAAAATTTTCGACTCCGAGGTTTCAACGGATTTACACGTTTTGAGGTCACAGGAACCCAAAAAAGTGGATTTTAAAAAATGTCTGTCACCCTGTCTGTTCATGGGACATCGCTTTCCACTCAAACTACTTGGTCGATTTTGATGAATTCGGCATGTCGGTTCACAAAAATCAAACTAGCCTATTGAGGTGGTGACCAATGTTTGACTTTCAGAAAATTTATTCACAACTTTTCATTTCATTACCCCCTGAGCCTAATTATATATACTGTATATAATTATGTATGTATATCGATTTTAGGAAACACTAACTTCCGTAAATATTATCTGATTTTGATGAAACTTGGCACAAAAATTGATCATACAAATGTCTTGATCGAGTTTATTAACCAGCTAGATCCACTATTTAGTTACAAGATGGCGACCGATTGAAAACTTATATACTTCATATCTCAGTTAATATTGGTCGCAGAGGAATGAATTGAAATTTGACTGAAAGCCTGTTTTATTATCTACGATAATGGTTATCAGCACTTACGACAAATCAACGATGTCAAGGTGACGTCCAGTCAAGTAAAAATAATTTAATAAGAAAAAGTTCATAGTTGGCATTGGGGTTCAAAATTTGGAACACAAGAGTGTTTTGTGTGTTGATGTTGTGGTGGGGAAAATTATGAAGTATTTTTTATTTTTTATTACGTCTACATAACGTAGGTAGCGTAGAGAAAAAAACAGGGTCTGCAGGTGATCAAGCAAGGGGTTTGGCTTTGTGGGTGTGAAACGTCAGGGGGTGCGCACGATTTTCTACAAAAATAGGCCACTTTCGGCCGCGTCATTATCTATTTAAAAAATTCAAACTACTTAAGGGTTTTTCCACATTTCTTTCTCTGTCCAGCCATATTATGTATAAGTGAAATTTAGTAATTTAGGCGTTGTCACGTTAAACTATCGCCTATAAACTGACTTAGCAACAATAAGGTAAAATAATTGAATTGTTTGTATACATGTTTATAATAATAATAAAAGCCTTTTGCTTAAAATAGATCTAATTTGACTTTACTTAACCAATTTCTGTAAAGTTGTAAATATATTGTAGTAGATAATTTTTCGAAAAATGGTGTCATAAGGAAGTTTCACTTCTTATGTACGTGTGTACACGCACGCTAATATTTTTTCTGAAAAACGGCTCCAACGATTTCTTTTAAATGCACATATATTGTTTTCGTTATTAAAGTTAACAAAATACGGTGGGTCGCTTGCCCCTTGATAGTTTACTTCTGAAATTTTGAAGGCAGAAACATATTTCTCCAAATCAGGCTTACCAAAGATTTGGAGTCGTGACCATTTGCGTAAATTCTCAGAATATCTGGGGGGGGGGGGGGGTTTAGGACCCCATGCCTTTGATTTTCTTATTCACTACTCCTTCACACCTTCACTTTTTTAATGTGATGAAATACATTATAGGCTATTCAACTTCAATAAGGCAAAAAAATTAAATAGTCAACTGTACGCCTGTTTTCTAAATTTTAAAAAGTAAAAAATTGTTTTTTTTTAATCACCTTGAATTTTTTTTCAAGTTCTGACACGCTCAGCAGTGACCTAGTCGTCTCATTTTGCACACTGCTCTGGGATCGCTCGACAAGCGCAAGCTTGAGCGTGATGATTTATTGCTTTCCAATTTATACACAGCATAAGGAAAGCTTTGTGATAAAATTTTTGCCTCCAAGATTTCAGCGGATTTACACGTTTTGAGGGCCCAGGAACCCAAAAAAGTGGTTTTTACAAAATGTCTGTCTGTCATCGATTTTCGGGCAAGCCACGCAGTGGATTTTGCTGATATTTGGCATGTTGGTTCACAAAAATCATACCTCGAGATACTCTTTTTGAGCTAACTCAATTTGGGGGGGGGGGGGGGGTTATTCTCAAAAAACTCCAAAAAAACGTATAAAAAAAATATCTCAAAAACGGCTCCAACTATTTCTTTTAAATTCACATATTATATTGTAGTCGTTATTAATGTTAACAAAATACGGGGGGTCGCTTTCCCCTTGATAGTTTACTTCTGGGGGTTAAAAAAATAAAATTAACTTAATTTTCATGAAAAATGACTACAAAATAATTTTTCTGTGAAACCTTTCTGATGATGATACCTCCAGGTATGGTTTAAGTGTCAAAAGTGTCAAACCATCCTAGTTGACTTCCCAAAAAAGTATTTGGTTTTGTGCAAAACATTATTATTTAAAAAAAACGATAGACAATTCATGAGAGTTTCTTCAGCGACTTCGTGGAAGTGAAACATGATTAATAAGTATATTATATATAAAAAATGGCACTTAATTCCACAACATAAATTTTTAATAGTAACAGCTGTTGCCTTCCCCCCCCCCCCCCCACTATTGAGATATTTGACATTTTGTTGAATTGAAAAATTATTGTAATTAAAAAACGTCCGACACAACTGGTAACAAGTTACTTACTTACGTTACTGTATGCCAGCTCCCCATTTGCGTAAGTAGGGCCAAGCCCCCCCCCCCAAGGGTCACCCGTAGAACCCCCCTGAATTTCTGTAGGCAAAGACGTTATGGAAGCGAAAGGCATAGTAACCACAATAATGAAAGGGAAATTAAGGGAAATTAATTATTGGTATGCTTATTTCACATGAAAGACATCATGAAAAAAAACAACATATTCACTAATTACTTTCACAAAAGTAAATTACTCAAAATGCTTAATACCCCAATACTTCAGACCTATTTTTTCAAACTTTTTCTCCCCCGGGCCCCCATGAGTGGCAGGTTTATTCGTCGGTAAAATCTCAACTGTAGGTACTGCTGTCTGCTTGCAAAGTCCGTATTGTCAGGACATAAGAGTACAGTGGTACAGACTCCAACTTTCACTTGAAAGGTTGTTGGTTAGAGTCTCACACTTGCTACATTTTCTGGCCATGCTACGGAGGGCATGTAAAGCAGGTGGCCCCGGGCCTTCCTAGTTGAGTCATGAGTGTAAGTGAGGGCTTTATAGCCCTAACTCCGCTAGGTTGGCTTAGTAATAGAACTAAAAAAGTCAATATTTATTTATTTATTGAAAACCTCACTAATTTATTTATTTCTCAATTTTTTCTCCGGACCCAGCCCCCCCCCCCTTTCCCAGAGTATAACACGCGCAAAACCTCACTACTTTGGCCCCATTTATCAGTTTTTTTCTCCGGGGGAAACCCCCGAGCCCCCCATTTTCCAGGGTATAATAATATGCGTAAAACCTCACTAATTTGGGTCTATTTATCAATTTTTTTTTCTCCTGGGTACACCCCCGTGCCCCTTCTCCAATTACTATAGGGTCATATAATTTGCTAGGCAGACTTCAGAAGTGAATGAGTAATGAATCTAAGTCTTGGGGTCTTAAACCCCCCCCCCCCCCCCCTCAGAAATTTTGGGAATTTACGCCAATGCTATACTCCCATTGAAAAATGTTTAGTTTTTCCATTGGCCCCCCAGATAGAAGTCATGCCCCCCATGGCTCTCCGCCGTAAAATTTCTAGCGCCGCCACTGTGTAGCACCGCCTCCACCACCCCCTCCCTTAATCCGCGACTGGTGTAGCACCTTCTGACGGGATTTTTTCGGGGGTAGCTGTGGCGATTGCAATCCTAACTAGTGTACATTTTTTTTCAGAATTCAATTGTGTCTAGGCCTAGTGTTTTCTTTAGAGGTTATGGTGTTACTCGCATAAGAGTACATTATGATAACATGGGCACATCAAACGTCAATTTATTGGCCGATTTAGCTTCGGTGCGAACACAGGCTTATATTATTTTGCGGACTAAATCGTATTGGCATCATCACGACGGTTTAGATTGTATATAAATAATATCGCATTTAATCCGAAGAGGGGGCCCGAGGATCTCCCCCAGGGGGGAAATTTGAAAATATAAGAGCAAAATAGTGGGGTTTTAAAGATTTTAACAGCAATAAAGTATTAATTTTGTAAGCTTACAAAGGAATAATGCTTATTCATAAAAATAATATCATTTAACCCAAAGATAATTGTTTCAAACATTTTCCCCATGGGAACCAGTCACCAGTGAACCTTCCATAAAAACTCTTAGTGTCTATTAAAAAAAAGTATTTTAATACTGACATTTGGCATAAAACTCATACTGTCAAAAGAGTAGAAGTTAAACTGTTACACACCTATTTTAGTACATAAGTATTATATTGATATTGGCCTAATTGGCCAGGCCAGATTCGCCCATTGGCTATTGTAGTTTCGTCACTGAATTAATAATCATGTAGCCTGCGGTGGGTGGCCTAAAGAAGACAATTAAAAGAAAAGTTATTCCTGTACGTCTGTGGGAGTGTCATTACGGAATTAATGTAGTATATGACGTATTAATTAGTCTAGAACAGGATATTTATAGCCTAATAGAAAATAATTGTTCAATTACTTACCACAGCCATTCAAAAGCAACCATCCAATGTTATTCACAGCGTACCGTAGTAGTTTTACCTACGGCGCTAAGTGACTGAAAGAATGAATGATCAAAGTGCACACACTCACAGACGTCAGGCTTATTCAAAATTAAAAAAATAAACTGCGATTAGTGCGATTTGCGAAGGAAAGCCGCATGGGAAATTGAGAATTAAAATTTTAGAAACTTGACTCTTGACTCAGTCTTGAGTAGTTGAGTAATGAGTATTGGAATTGGACTTACTTGTTACTTACGAGTTATTAGGGGGATGGAGCCGATGGACTATGGACGTTCGTTCGTATTACAACAAAGAAATTCCAAACCTATTCATGACAAAGCCAACCCAAGCAACCCCCAGTGTTTACCGGCATGTTTCGCGGCATGGGATCGGGAATTGGGGAGGGCCCACCTCAGAGTATCACATTAAGGCTGGCTCATACGAGGAGACTGTGACATTACCTCGCCGGGCATTACATCGCTTGACAGTACAACGCCGGGCACTTCCTCGCGTGACAGAGCATCGCCAGACAAATCTCTCTTCTTACATTAAACCTAACATGGAGAAGGCATCGCGTTTATGCAAATTTCGGTCACTGCATCGCCAGCCATTACCTCGCTGACAAGTACATCGCCAAAATTGAAATATCGGGCGTTGCATCGCCAGACAAGTCTCTTTTCTTACAATAAATCGAATACGGACAACACATCGCTGTTTATGCAAATTTTGGTCATTGCAACGCCGAGCTTCTCATCTCAACCACCAGGTCGCGACACTGCCCTCTCTTTTTAAATTTTTCAAAATTGGCTCTGTGCAACTGAATACAAAATGGAATTATACGGTTTTGCCACTGGGCTGGGGGTGAGGCGGGCAAGACCACCTTTACATTATTCCTAGGCTTGCATAGTTTCATTTTTGTAGGATTTGTACGGACCGTAATTAGATAGGGAAACTATGAATTCAACTGAATACTTATTGAAAGATCAAAGATGAGGCGATAGAGCGCTTCGATTTTTAGCCTCTCCCGCTCATGTTTTGAGCGCATATTCGGAGCACGCTCTTGTTTCGCTCCTCTCGCGATGTCATCTAAATTGTGTGTATCGTACATTTACATCATCAAGCTTGATAGGAGAATTGCATTTTTAAATAATTACTTATTTATACATAGGCTGTTAAAAAATTACCGTTTCAATTGGGCGGTGATATTGACTTATTGCAATGAACTACATAAAATATGTAACCCGGTAAGTAGGCTAATAAGTATACTAATTTGATAGTAAAGTAAACTAAAAATATTTATGAGCATAATATCTTAAGAGTCTTAAACAATAATGTGCCCAGACTTTCGTGCAATCGATCGAAATTGGTCGAAAACAGTTAACACATTACTGTCAGATTAGGTCAAATTGTTCGTTGGAGTATAAAATTATGGAAATAATATTGTCCTAAATGCACCGATAATTTTAAGGTTGCGCTTAACATCAATATGAGGGTAATAATCATAACATTGTAAAAGTAAAGCCTAGTTCAGCATGAATGTACCTCGCCTTCTCCAGGAGTTATAATTGCCTGCATAGGGTAGTACTGCAAAATTAAGGCTCTGCAAGCAATGTATACCACAGGCATTTCTATCGCGGTGCATGCGCATTATGATTTCTCAGAATCGCGCCGTTTTCAAATTTTACTTGCGCTCATTTCGATACTAGTTAATTTGATTTAATCCATTAAAAATCATCACATTTAAACATTACACAACGTGAGGTTCTTTGTTCTTTAAAGAGTACCGTACTATGTAAGTACAGGAAAATGGAAATGAATAAAATAGAAAATTATATTAGAAAATAACATTATTATTGCATTTCGGCTAATTTTTCCATTTCTAACTTGGGCATGCAGCATAGCCAATTTCTTTTGGATTAGCTAAGCCTTAAAAGTCTTTAGTCAAAATCAATAAATTCTTGGACTTTTGATATCCGTGTAGCCGTGTGCAGCTTGTTTCATTAAAGGTTCCCGACGCTTACTAATAACTATGCCCTAAGATAGTGAGTACGGTATGTTATCATTTTGCATATACAAGTTTTGGTGAGTTTCGAGGTTTAGCCTACAGCACTTAAGGGCTCGCCTAAATTTGAATCTGGCATGGTAACTATAGGCCTGAACATCAACCCTGATCGCCAGGCTTTTATATACAGTATGTACCGACTTCAATAGGTCATGTAGCCTAGTATTATCTTTTGTCATGTCATCTGGAAATAGAATTAAAATATTGCTTTTAGCAATCCATTCTATTTGACCTTTATTGTATTACCGTTCGATTGCCTGGTCAGGAGCAATCCATTTGCCAGAGAATTGGATGAATAGCTCTATGATACGGAAGGTCAAAGGTCAAGACTTGCCCAGCCTGGGTCCAGCCAACTTTAAAGTGGGTTCATTGGTAGAGGTCAGGGGAAGAACGCGGCTGTTGGTCATGTTGCTGACTGCAACTTCCCCAATAACGCAGTGGTCACTATTGGGATCAGCCCACATTGGGTTGTTTTTTGTGTGAACCCCTATAGTGTTAATTACACCAAAATTGAATACGGTATAGTCTTTGAATGCCAGAATTGGCAATTACTTTAAACTGATAACGGCACTTGACAATATAAATTATAATATGATGGCTCCTGAAAAAATTACTAAATTTCAATAGGCAACTCCCATAGACGAATAACTAATATGGCAACTCCGCCAACTCGTCTAGCTAGCCTACGCCCTACATAATACTATATTATATTCAATGCTATGTCACATAGGCCATATAGCGTATACGCATACGGTGCAAACCATTGACAAATAACTAACGGTGCAAACCCACCAGGCAGGCAGGCAGACACCAACGGCACCAGCAAATACAGCCAATGCTCAATACAGGTAAAAAGTAAAAAATAGGGATATATTGTTTCCATTGTACTTTGTAGGGTGTTGGCCTGGCCTTGAGGGTAGGAATGCGCGGCGCTGGTCCACTCCCTCCAGGCTCTAATTTTAGATTTTACCCTCCTGATTTTCAAGACGCGCGCGCCACGTTCCAACTTCCATGTGGCAAGTTCTCTGTGCTCCCTGCTCCAGCGCCCCAGCGGGCACTTGGCAGCCCTTCCTGAATTTCCATTCCCTCTGGCAGTCTGGCTACCTTCACAATCCGCAATTTCGCATCGCATTTATTTTTATATTGTAGTATTAACGTCTATAACGATTACTTAAAGCCGTAAGTGTGTGATGTGTTCTTTCAGGACAACTATTGCGCTATGGATATAATGGGAAAGTTGTTCGTTGGCATAAATAAAGGTAAGTTTTTTATCATTTTTTTATTATAAATATCCGGTTATACACGTAAAATATGTCATAGACCATATCATATAACTTATATAAGTTCTGTAGTCGCAGTCCCATAGACGAACAAGGATAGCTACGAAATTTTCTTTTATTTATCGTCTGTAGGCCACCCTTCATAGGTACCTACGCCTTGAGTCTTGACCGATGCAGGTTACATGCAATGGTCAAACTAGGTAAAATAAAGCCATCCAATGGGCAAGTCTATGGCCGCCTATAATTTCTTTATTGATTGAAATATAATAATAAATATAATATGAAATATATATATAAATAAATATAATAATAATAAATAATATATGAATACCAAGAAATGCTTGCCAAATACGATATAAGGTATTGTGGTCTGTGGGACGTGGGTCACATCCACATTTTCATTATCGTGCAGGGCCTTCACTTGGTCACTTTTTCAACTATTGGTTACTTTTTTTCAATCTAGGTAACTTTTTGGTAACTTTTTTCATATTTGGTTACTTTTTTGAGGGGTTTTTGATATATTTTTAATTTTTTCAAGAAATAAAAATTGTTTCTTGCAATCACGTGCAACTTAAAATTTGGCGTCGGCGGTAATATTTAAAATGGTATTGTGGGGTCTGCACACAGCAGTCTACACAAAATCCAAAAGCCAAACAAGGTCACGCAACGCCCATTCATAAGTGGCAACTCAGTACCTGGCGAGGCCTCGCTCCACCTCTCTGGAACTATCCCCTCGGCTTAACGCCTTAGCTTAGGCCGGTATTCCACATACGTACGTCAATGAAAATTATGAAATTGAAGGACATTTCAATTTCTCATTGATGGGGGCCATTCCATATGTTTTTTCAAAAATTGACAATTTTCAATTTTTGAAATTTGTTTGCATTTGTTTTCCTCGTCGCCTTATTATTTATTCCTTATTATAATTTTTATACAGAAATGCGTTCTTTTTAAAGAAATCAATTCAAATAGTTGTACTTGTCATATCCCATGACGCCATTTTTTAATTTTAGTTTGTTTGATTGTGATTTTACCAAAGAAGGAAATAACTTCTAATATTCTAATATTTTACTCTATGATCAATTGATAATTGATCAATTTTAACAATGGCATAGAGTAAAATTGAAATGTCCTTCAATTTCATAATTTTCATTGACGATGTACGTATGTGGAATGGGCGCCTTACGGACATGGACTGTGGATTATCCGCTACAGTAGTCAGTAAGTGTTAAGTCAGTAACTGCGCTGTACTGTAAGCGGAGTTAGGGCTATAAAGCCCTCTCTTACAATCAACTAGGAGAGCCCGCGACCGCCTGCTTTACATGCCCTCCAAAGCATTGCGAGAAAATGCAGTGTAGCTCCTGACATATAAAAAGAGCAAGGCCGCCAGATATCCGGGTTTTCGAAGGCCATAGCCAAGGGGGATGGGCTTATTGGGCTGCAGCCCCCCCCCCCAACAGAAGTCTTATTCATTGAAATAATATTGAATTTCACTCAAAAAGGGGAGACCCCCCGGGGAAAAATTTGAAAATGAAAAAGTGCAAAAAAGTGGACGGTTACATCAGGAAAGCTTGCAAAGGAATGGATATTCATATTGCTCCAAACAGGGGACCGGGGGTCTTCCCCGGGGGAATTTTTTTGAAAAAGTAGGTCCAAAAAAGTGAGGTTTTACGATTTTAACCGCAGTAAAGTTTATAATTTACTGAGGAAGACCCATTTATGTTGCCGAACTAGATTTATTTCATTCTCAACTTTTCATTTCGGGGGGGGGGGGGGGGGTGGAGGGGGCTTATTGGGCTGGAGACACCCAGTCCCCCTGTTTGGAGCAATATTAATATGCATTCCTTTGCAAGCTTTCCTTCTGTAAAACCCCACTGTTTGGCACTTACATTTTCAAATTTTTCCCCTGGGGGAGACCCCCGGGCTTGAGATAAATGCAATATTATTATAATTAATAAGAATTCTTTTGTAAGCTTTGTAAATTCCATACTTTACTGCTGTTAAAATGCGTAGAACCCCACTATTTTTCACTTATATTTTCAAAATTTTCCGGGCCCCCCTCTTTGTGTTAACAACGATTTATTCCGCATACCCCAAAATATTATTAAAATATTATTATAAGCCTGTGTTCGCACCGAAGCTAAAACCTCTAATAAATTGCCTATGCTAAATCATATATACGAGTAACACACAATAACCTCTTTAGAATACACGGGATACAATTAAATTCTCAAGAAATAAATTTACACCAGATAGGATCAGTCGCCACAGCCACCCCCGAAAAAACTTCTGGCTACGGGCTTGGGTTTTTCAATGGCTTGTCCGGCTGAAAATTTGTGGACGAACCGGACAATGCAAAAAACGAATAAAATTTATAACCAAAGTAATAAATAATTAATACAAAATTAAAAATGTTTTTTCCATTCGGCATTAACGTTGCAATTTTGATTTCAGTCACTTCATTAAAAGAAATACAGAAAATTCAAATTAAATTTCGTAAAATTGTTAGTAATTATTATTGTACTTCCCTGAATCTGACAACACTGAAGAAGAGAGTTAAATTTTTTAGGGCGTAGGTGTGCATGGAGTTGCAAAGTTTCCCAAAATTGAAACACTGTCCTTAATTAATATAGAATTTTATTGCCCTACAAATTTCAAGTTCATCAAAGTTCATTGATTTTATATTGCTTGTTAGCGTATGAAACCCCTGACCAGGTTTTACAGTGATGTAACCTGGTTACTAAAAAGTCACTTTTTTCAAAGTTTAGGTTACTATTTCAACTATTTAGGATCAATTTTACGATGGAGGCCCTGCATTACGCATGGTACACACTAACATACGGTATGTGAATATAGAAACATGAAAAAGGAACCAGCTGGAGCATTTGAATTTCCCCATGTTCCCAGAAATATGTTGCCTTTGCCACCAAAAGATTGACTACACCAAGGCCGTAGGCAAGGGGGCTTATTAGGCTGCTGGCTGTAGCTACCCTTTTCCGAAATTAAAAGTTGAGAAATAAATAAATCTAGTGCAGTGACATGAATATGCCTTCCTCTGTAAATTATAATGCTTTACTACTGTTAAAAAAGTAAAATCTCAATATTTTTCCTACCTATTTTTCAAAAATTAATATTTCCCCCTGGGTAGACCCCCGGGTAGCAAACAGGGGGGTTTGCATCAATATGAATAACAATTCCTTTGTAAGCTTTTTAAAATCTATACTCTGCTTACTGTTAAAATGCGTAAACCCCCACTATTTTGCACTAGCTTATAGTTTCCAATTTTTCCCCCGGGGGTTAAATCCAATAGTATTTCTATACAATCGAAACCGTTGTAATAATTAATTACACTACGTTTTACTGATTTAGTCCGCATAGCCGCAAAATATTATTTGCCTGTGTCTGCACCAAAGCTATAAGTCCGCCAATAAATTGACGTTTGATATGCCTTTCCTATTATACAATATATTCGAGTAACACCATAACTTTACATAGAGAATACACACAGGATACAATTGAGGTCCCAAAAGACTATTTTACACTAGATAGGATTGTAGTCACCACAGCCCCCCCCCCTCCCCCTCACTTTCTTGTTGTGTTTTTTTTTTGGCAAATCCGACCCTGTCGATTCCTAATCTGTCCGTCACCAGGTCAGATTTTAAGTTTGAAAGACAATTGTAGCCCCCGATTGCGCAATTAGAATGGTATTGATTCTGACGCTGTCTTGTTTGTTAAGGAGGGGTCAATTTAGTTTGATAGACAAAAGTCCCATAAATCCTTTTTCGGGGGGGGGGGGGCATGAAGTCTACTCAAACTCAAAGGTACAGTATAAAAGTAAAAGTAATGCTAGTGGCACGGACAAATAATTTTACTAGGTCTACTGTAAATTGTGTGGTGATCCCAATGCGTTTTTTGGCGTTGGTTTCAGTATAATTTGTAATGCCTTTTGATAAATACACGCATTATTATTATTATTATTATTATTATTAGTTATTCAAGACGAGGTCATTAAATTAGGCCTATATCATAAAAATATCTACTGAAATTGTCCCATTAATTCTAAATAAATAAGTGTGTATTTCTGTTAAATTATAAAATTATACTATCTAGTAATCAACACGTAGGCCTACCGGTTATTTTGGGGGGTTTCGCTCTCAAAAAAACTAAAAGAAAACGGCTAAAAAAATGTTTTCTCGAAAACGGCTCCAACGATTTTCTTTAAATTCACATAATTATATTGTAGTTTTCATTTATGTTAACAAAAGGCAATAGGCAGTAGGCCTGGGGGGGGGGGGGGCTCTCCCCCGCGTGAAACATTTTGAAAAATAGAGCTAAATTATTGGGGTCTTACACATATTGAGAGTAATACGTTTCATACTTAACGGGCAATGAATATATTGGCGAATAGGGGGAAGGGGGCCGAGGTCTCCTTTTTTTAATTTTTTTTTGAAAAATGGCTGAAATAGTGGGGTTTTACGCGATTTGAGTGACTGTACTCTAGTGACTGTACTATAGGATCGCATTGGCATTCCTCCCTGAAATGAAATCGTGGTTACGGGCTGCGTCTCATCGAACAATTCAGTGTGCTTTAGGATCAGGTATTTCGAGGCAATCGAGATTTAACCCTGGGAAAATTATTTACTATATAGACATATATAGACAGGTTGGCTTAGTAATAGAACAAAAAGAGTCCTTATTTATTTTATTTATATACCGTCATACTGAAATCGTTGATATTTGGTCCGCATTTCGGAAAATTTTATCTGCCTGTGCCCGCGCGAATGCTATAAATCCGCCAATAATTTGACGTTTGATGTGCCTATTCTATCATGTATCAAGGCCGTAGCCAAGCCCCAAGGGGGGGGGGGGCTTATTGGAGTGCCCCCCCCCCCCGAAATGAAAAGTTGGGGGAATTAAATAAATTTAGTTCGGTAGCATGAGTACGTCTTCCTCAGTAAATTATAAACTTTACTGCTGTTAAAATCATACAACACCACTATTTCGGACCTATTTTTTCAAAAAATTTCCCCCGGGAGACCCTGTTTGGAGCAATATGAATATGCATTCCTTTCCAAGCTTTCCTGCTGTAAAACCCCATTGTGTTGCACCTACATTTTCACATTTTTCCCACGGGGTTAATTTTTATTAATATGCATTCTTTTGTAAGCTTTGTGAAATCCATACTTTACTACTGTTAAAATGCGTAAAACCCCATTATTTTGCACTTATATTTTCAAATTTTTCCCCCGGGCCCCCTCTTTGGGTTAAATGCAATATTATTTCTAAACTATCTAATCTATCTAATGATAACATTACGGTTTATTCCGCATATGCGCAAAATGTTATTATATATAGCTTGTATTCGCACCGAGGCTAAAACCTCCAATAAATTGCCTATGCTATCATATACTGGATAAGAGTAACACCATAACCAATACACTAGACACAATTGAATTCTCAAGAAATAAATTTACACTAGATAGAATCACAGTCGCCACAGCCACCCCCGAAAAAAAAGTCCTGGCTACGGGCTTGGTCATGTACCTATATACGAGCTAGTTGCACCATAACTCGTAAAGAAGACACAGCATACAATTGAGTGATCAAGAAAACAATTTACTCCAAATATAGTATTATACAGTCACCAAAATGGCAAAAATTCCTAGTTACGGCCTTGGCTCGACCTGATCATCCTGGCAAGAGGCATTAAAAGAAGGAGAATATATTCGAGGGCGCAAATTCTTCAACTTGCCACCAGGGCTAAAGTACCTCGGCCCGGCACTGCCCCTAGGCACAGTTCTCTGTAGGGGCCCTCCCAAAAGAAGCAGCTCCATTGGCTTTCCTTCACTGTTGCACTGCAGATGTAGAGTACAGTAGGTATTAGGAAAAGAGGGAACAATAAAAAAAAGAGCATACGAGTAATTCTCGTAATACATGTCCTTACATTTCATTTTTGTAACGGTAACTTGTCACTGTCACGACACTAAATTTCCCACCATAATAAAAATTGAAAATTATTTTTGTCATAAGAAATTTACTTATTTCATACTTTTTAAATTCGCTTTTTTTAATTTTGTGGGCCCCCTTCGTGTGGGGGTCCCTAGGCAGCTGCCTACTCTGCCTATTCCTAAATCCGGGCCTGCACAGGCAGATAATAATTTGAGACTGTGCAGACTAAATCGTAATGTTATCATTATAACGGATTTGATTGTATAGAAATAACGTTGGATTCAACCAAACAGGGGGGCTCCCCCGGGGGAAAAATTTGAAAGTACGTATAAGTGCAACATAGTGGGGTTTTCAATAACAGTAAAGTATAGCTCTAGATTTTACAAACCCCAAAGCTAAAAAAGGAATGCCTATATATATATATTGCTGTAAATGGGGGATGGGGGGGGGGGGTGTCTCCTACGGTGGAAATTTTTTGAAAAATACGTATGTCCGAAATATTGGGGTTTTACGATTTTAACAAGTAAATTTTACAATGTTAGGAAGACATATATAGGTATTCATGTGACCGTACTAGATTTGTTAAATTCTCAACTTTTCATTTCGGGGGGGGGGGGGGGGCTGCAGCCCAATCAGCCCCCCCCCCACCTTGCCTACGGTCTTTTAGGGCCTATTGTATTTATTAGGCGGCGAAAAAGTAAGCTTGTTTAATTTACATCTTTCGATTTAATATCAGTTCGGTTATTACGTGGAGTTTAAATAAATAAAATAAATAAATAAAGGTTACCTCTTCAACCAAAGTTAATTAAATGTCAGTGTTGTATACACCATATAATACTGCAATATAATATGTAATTGCATGTCCCTTTGAGAAATGTTATGAAGAAGTTATGAACCACGTTTTACAAATTCATTTGGGTTCAAAATCCAAAAGAACTCGTGTAAGATGAGGATTGAGGTTGAAACTAGAAACTGAATGTTGGGTATTTCAGAGTTCAGGTAGTTGGTACTTGTTAGGTATACATGAAGCGTAGCAACGGCGCAACGCAGGTCAAGACCATTCACCATTGTACTAATTGTTTACCGTTATCCAGCTTGGCAACACTGCAGTACAAGACTACAAGATTATATATACCAATTACCAGGGGTATTTGACAAAAAGGAGGGTGCTGGGTGGCGGGAGCATTGTGCATTCCTTTTTGAAAACATTGTATCCGGCGTCACCTGACACCCTAGATAAACAACACCTTGGCCCTTGTTTCTACACTATTAGGGCTCTATATTAGACAGGTATTGTCATCCGCCATGTTGTATCCATTATAAGTCTTGTGTATAAGCCAAGCATTGGGTGTTTACCTATTTATTTTTATAAATTTATCGTTGTTTATTTATTTTTATTTAAAAAACGTGCTACCAAGTAGGGAAGTTTGTAATAAAAAATTACTAAAACGTGTATCAGTTTTTTTCAATATTTTTCAATCTTTTACTTTACTTAAAATACTTAACATATAGGAAATATGGGATACAACATGGCGGATGACAATACCCGGGTATATAGTGCCTTATACACTATATATCGTTGTACATGTACTGTCCCAGTCATGATCGAAAATCGAAATTAAATGTTTGTTGAAATGGAGTGTAGAACCGAAAATAGATATTTCGCACACACTCCAGGCCCATAGACAAGATTAGTGTCCACTACCCACCTTCTTTTGAGCAAGGCCCGTTTTTACAGATGAAGGAATCGTTGGCAAGGTAAACTAATAATGAAATGGCTGAGTCAGAGGAGGGACGAGACGAACGGGGGAGTCCCAAGGACGGATACAGGGGGTAGGGGGTAGCTGCCCCCCCCCAAAATTTGGTAAATCGATTGTAAATTAAGTTATTACGCTCTAATTTAGTCGATCCTACATAAGTTTTTCCTATTTTGACCCTCAGCTACCCCCCCCCCCCCAAAAAAAATGGGCTGGATCCGTCCCTAGGGAGTCCGAGACGTCAAGTGCGTAGACAGTTCTCAGGCTAGGGGCAGGGGCACCATTAAGGGTCGTTGGTTATCAGCTCAATAAGAGGGGGGTTTTGAGTGTAATTTATGATGAGGGTACCCCCCACCATACAATTGTATGCATATTGTATAGGCGCGCCTACACAATTTGAAAAAAGAACATTCCAAGGAAAGTCTTTTAGAAATGCCAAGCAGGGAGTCCAGCAGGCCCGTTCCCAAGGGTGAGCCAAAGGGGCCATGCCCCCCCCCCCCAAATTTGATAAAAAAAATAATTAATAATGTAACGGTTTTAGCTAAAACTACTAAAATGACTACGGATGTACCTATCATTTATAAAAAAAATTGTACTTGCCCCCCCCCCCAAATTAAATTTTGGGTACGGGCTTGAGTCCAGGGTACGCCTCTCTGATTTTTTTATTTATTTTTTGCTAAATATATGATTATGGAACAGTGGGGTTTTTCGGATGTTGACATCATTTTTTAAATAGACCTGAAATGGTGGGACCTAACACATTTTGAGAGCAGTTTAGATTTGAGTGACGAAGGGTTATGATAAAACGATGTTATGATCAGCGACTTCGGTGGCAAGGTGGTAGCATGCTTGTACTTGTGCGAGTCTCTACACACCTTGCGGTCGGAGACGTTTCGTGACTCGACACAAGTACCTACCTATCAGGTGACTTAGTGAGGCTATTGAAGAGGTTAATCGAATACATTCATTAAATTGCTTAAGTACGCGATTTAACCTTTTTGTAAAAAAATGCCAAATCATTAGAATAGTCCTGAAGCAGTGGGAGTTCGTTTGCACATTTCAAGTTTAGATTTGACAGATGACTTATTAAAATATTTTAAATAGGGGATTTAAAACAATAGTGGGAATTTGCGCAATTTAGTAGGCCTATAGCAGTAAAATGTATATTTTACAAGAATTTTATTTTATTTTACCATTACCCAGAAGCACTAATTTTTCGTTTGTATGAATTAGGCCTATTTGTAAATTTTATCTATGCCACATTTTCGGGGGAGGGGGTATAAACTCCCAGAACCCTCCTAAACCTACCAATACATTGAGAATTGATCCCCATCCCAGCTTTAGAAAAATACAAGTACCGGTATTGGGCTCAAAGCATTTATAATAACAAGTATAGGCCCTACTACAATAAAGGAACTTCGAAAGTTTTAATTTTAATCAGTCAATAGCAGTATATTAGGCCTACTGCAAAATCAAGGGAGATCTGGAGTATTGCTTCCTAAAAAAAGTTTGGAAACAGTAAACATGGGGTCGACTGACCGATTATTTCATTCGTAATATACGCATGCCGCATGGTTGCCTACCAGAAGGGCAGTTCGAGTCCCTTTAGGGCAATTTTTTCATTCTGCACTTAGAACGAGTTCGAGTGAACCCGTACATGCTTTCTTATACATCAATTAGTGTACTGCCGGTACCGTAAATGTAATGCATAATATGAGTAGTTCCATGGTAAATAATATTGCATTTGAGATAAAGTTCGGTTGCCTCAATTCCCCATATCCCTAAATCACTGAATCACGATATTATTGTACATAGACGAGCAGATCAATGTAATAATACGTAATGATAATACACAGTGACAGCAAGCCAGGGTAGGCTATGTCATATGAATTATCCATAATTTCATCAACAAATTATTTTTTAATGATAACCAAATTTGGGCAAATTCATCAAAGAAACCTTATCTAGTGTTAACTCGTCAAATCTTTAGGGGGGGGGGGTCGTGTTAATTAATTGTAAATACCGTCATTAATTAATTTGATTACCGGTACTGTAATCATAATTATTATCAAACACATTATTGTACAAAAACTATTAAATAAAACTGCTCGGTATACCTAATTTATTTTTCTTTTCCTTGCAGGAATCACCGGAAGAGACCAGGACATGATTGTTTTCCTCAATGTTGAAGAAATTAATACTACCTATTCGGGCGATACAGCTTACGAACATACGAACAAGTTATTTAGGGAAATGAAGATATGAAAAATTTGGGGCCAGATTGGAATTCTAACAGCCAAGCCCCCCCCCCCCCTTGCCCGCGAGAGAGTGAATGGACAAAATATATACAGGTTAACATTAACGGGTAAGTGATGAGCGTGACATTAACAAGTCCTCAGATGGGACCCAAAGTATTTCAAAATAAAACGAGTGACATTAAGTTTCATAAAGTTAATAAAGTGGTTATTGTGTATAACTGCATAAATTGCTTACACAATTATTTTGTTCAATATTCGATGTTAGCATTTTCATTGATATATGCCAGTAGTTCCCAAACTGTACACCGCGGTGCCCTAACTATAAGGCACCGCGACAACTTGCTAGGGGCACCGCGGCGCCATGGGATAAATTTAATTCCAATGTTAGAATTTAGACTAGGTGAAACATTAATAATCGATAATTTAAAAATATAAAAGTATTTTCTTTTTCTCTTAATCTTTGCCTCTAAAATCAAAGTGTTACTGCACTCAAAATGCGTAAAACCCCAATATCACAGCCCTATTTTATCAAAAATTTCACCCGCGGGCGACCCCCGGGCCCCCCCACCCTCCTTCGCAATTATACTATTTGCCTGTAAAATGATGTTATTGCTGCTATCAAAATGCTTAAAATCAGACTAATTTATTTCAGGTCTGTTTTCTCCAAACTTCTCCCCCGTCTCCCCCGTGGGAGACCCCCTTCATATCTCCCGAACCCTCTGGCTCCTGCGCTAAGGACACTAAGAACATTAATTTAAAAGCTGCATACGTCCATGAGGCTCGTAAATCCCATTAAAATTTGATAAAATTAAATGGTTTTGTGACAATATAGTTCTGTGAGAATAGAAATAATTATACTCTCCAACTTGCAAATGCAGTTTAGTGTAAGAAAGGGCCATTGGCGCTATCTACGCTGTTGAATAAAGACGATTTGTTGTTATTTTTATTATTATTTAAGCCCAAGTTCATGATATCGAGGTGTTACAAGTATTTAGGATAGGTTCAAAAAGGTAGGGTCGGTAGGATTTGTTCGTATGTAGACCTACATGTACAATAAAGAATATATGCATTCGGGCCATGCTGGGCACCGCTTACTAAATTCCTGTAAAAAAGGGCACCGCCTTCAAAAAAGAGAACCACTGATATACTGTAGGCTAATAGCTTAGAAGCTTACACTGCAATACACATTCAAAATTCTTACTCTCACCCTATTATCCCAGTAAGGCTGCATTTATTGTCATTACGTTAAAAAGTATAGGCTAGTATGCCATATCCATAGATGCTGTCTTACATTTTTTTCACGACGAACAGTACCGTACTTCGAAAAGGGTGAAATTCTCTAAGCTAGTGTATTTTTGCTAGGCTAGGGTGTAAAAAAAGAGTGAAATTTGATTTTTCTAATTTTACTGCAACCTTATAAATAGGTCTACAATGGCACCGCTAACAATTAAGGTAAACTTTTTGAAACTTTGCTATTAGGTATACTGCTTACGGCCATTGAAATAGGCTATACTGACATTAATAATGCTGGAATTGCAATTGTTTCAGATACTTGGATTGTCATTTTAGAGCTAGAATGGAGGACTTCAGGCGGCAAGGAAGACCACGGAACCTGTGGAGAGACGAAGTGGAATGTCAAAAGATTTCAGTTGCGGCTATTTTTATTGTATTGTAGAAACCATCAGACCAAAGTTTTGAGTAAAATATTGGATAGGACTACTGAAATTGTAAAAAATATTATTGTTATTAGCCAATGCGGTATACCGAATGAAAACTAATGTATAATTAAACTACAAATAAAATTTGCGCGCCATGAACAATTACCCGAAGGGTGTATTAACTTTAAACAAGTTATATTATGAGACTTCTGAGTTGCTTAAGACTAGCCATTACCCCGTAGAATAAAATTAAGCAGGCATCCAATGCCTTGCCCAGGAATTTGGAAAGGGAGATCTGTCAATAGTACAATACTTATACGAAATGTTGTAAAATTATAGCCTATGTAGTTAAGTTTCAAGTATAAGTAACTGATACACGTGTTAAACCTGATTGTGTTTAACTCATTTTGAAGCAGTAACGTGAGGTTTAATTTCTAACAAATGAAGATTTGTATAACCAAACACGAGGGCCCGATGCCCGATGGTGCCCCTGGAGAAATTGTTTGAACAAAGTGGCCTGAAATATTTTTGTACGCTTTTTTTGAAAGAGGAATGGGGATACACAGCCATCACCATTTCTTTGTGTAACCTGTTTACTCTAAGTTATTTTGAACAAACTGTTATCCGTAGCGCATTGGGCCCGTCTAAAACAGTTCACTTATATCTTCCTGCTAGGTACTTTTTTTTCTATGTTAATAAGTTGAGAAGTGGGTTAAATTATACATCATGCATTAAAATCAGTTAATTGTAAGAGTGGGCGGAAATGACGAAAATGCGCTCATAATGAAATTAAAAATAATGTTATTTCTTTCTAAAATGGCATAGCCTACTTTGTGTACTAGGTGAACGCAATAACGTAAGAGCTGGCCAATACTGCCGTGCTAAGCTACAAGACCCTGATCTATTTTCCATTTTATATTTTGGCATCTTTTAATTCCGATGAGGTATACACATCTTTCCAAAGCGCAATAGTAGGCCATAAATAAAATTATTTCCTGACACATTCGACAATTTGTGTTTCCCCTAACATGAGTATCAGATTGTTAATGTTGAAAGAATACATTATGAATCAAAAACAACGCATAGACACCTTATGTTTGAGACCGGGAAAACATTCAAGCGTTTAAATTAAGAGTCATTAAGCTAAACCGCTGATTATTATTGAAGCAATCATAATTTAAAACCAACTCTTGACAAAACTTTTATAAATAAATCAGATATTTTCATTTCAAATAGAATGACCGATACATGGGGCTTCTTTCTCATTTAACGTGGTTATAGTTGAGTTAGCGCATTCTCCTCTACTTCGACATTGCATTAAAAAATCATGGGTAATATCGAAAGTTAGTGTGTTCACTGTTCAGTCCATATCTCGCAGCAAGAAATTGTACAAAAATTCAGTCAACGTACCCTAACTCCATTTTCTTATAAAAAAAAAACAGTACATTCATGATTAAAAAACTATTTCCACCAACCAAAAGTCCTCTCAAGTGTCAAATCCATGATTCATATTAACAAAAACGTTTTTTTCGTTTTTATGGTTAGTGTTAGGTTAAGTTTAGCACGGCAGAATAGGCCTAGGTAAATCTTTTTTGCTGCAGTAATTTTTTTTATAATGAGCTGTTTAGCCAACAGTATAATCTATGTAATTGTCTTTAACATGTAAAGTTGAAAGTGTTTTTGGGTACCCTATCAAGTCTAACTTAGCCAGACTAGCTTTTAACATAAAGTCAAAGATATTCGAAGCTAACAACATCGACTTGGAAATAAGGAAAAGACTTCTCAAAACTCTAGTGTGGAGTGTGCTCTTGTACGGAAGTGAGACATGGTGCATTTACGAACATGAAAAAAAAAGCTGGAAGCCTTTGAGTTGTGTTGATACAGAAGAATCATGAAAATCCCATGGAGAAACCACATAACCAACGAAGAAGTGCTCCATAGAATAAACGAAAAAAGAGCTATTATGGCCACCATTTCAACAAGAAGAGGCAAATGGATGGGGCATATTCTGAGACACGAAGGGCTCCTCAAGAGCATCATTGAGGGTATGGTTGAAGGCACCAACTCAAGAGGACGAAAGAGGAAGGAGTACCTAGAAGATGTCATGAAGGACCTAGGGTGCGCCACCTACAAAGAACTAAAAAGGACCGCACAAAACAGACAAGAGTGGAGGAGAAAAATAAAACATTCGCTGCAAACCAATCCTTAGATTGAAACTCAAGAATCAAGTCTCCTGAAAAAAATCGTGTCAGACTTTTATGCGGCCGTCACAGAACGAGTGTATTTTTGTAAGGTGTATGATATGCTTTCTACCCACCTTTGCTTGATGATATATCTTGTTATTCTTGTTTCTGTTCAGTGTATTTTTAGGTTGCTCAAATTGAACTTATGTAGGCCACCTTACGCTCTGGTATAGGTAGGTCCAGTCAAAACAACAAACATACAGTAAGTTACAATATAATATACCGCAGAATTATAAGAATGCATTTTTGCACTATTTACAGTATCTATGGCGAACAAGGGGAATTTAAGAATATATTTGAATAGAAAAAAAAACAGTAGTGAGGGTAATGTTAACAAAGAGGCTACTTGACAATGTTTGAAAATCTATTTTATCCCCTTAAAATTATTTTTTTAATAAAAATGTCATTGTTAGTAGTAGGGAAAAGAAAGATTTCTTTCCATGAATTTAAATTTGTTTGTTAAAATGGGTGAAAAATGACAGTAGAATGTAACTTCATGTATAGTGATGCCGCGATTAGCAGTACTCGTATTATTATAAGTAGTAATAGGATGTCTGTTGGCGTTCTGGCTTTTGTAATCGACAGCTAAGACACTCATATTTATTTATTTAATTCATGAACAATACAAAACGTATTGTATTATTATTAACCTATATTGCAATTTTAAACTGTTATTGATATGTACAGTTAGGTGAAGGAGAGGGCCATAGGCTCATAGCTCATAGGCAGTATATTATGATTACTATGATGACGTGGAAAACTCAATCGGTAGTTCAAATAGAACTCAAAAAGCAAATAAGCTCAATATGATTTCATTTCCACTCTGGGCTAATATATCCAATTTAATAATATTTAAATGGAGTCCCATGTGGTAAAGTGGGAAATAAGCTAAAATGAAACTTTGAAAGAGGGAGAATCATTATAGGAATTCAGTAGCCTTACGTTTTAAGTATAACATCTGTCATCTTCATTATGTCATATGTTTTACCAACACTGGTATAGCCTACCTTTAATAATTTATTGTCAAACAATAGAAAAAAAAATACCGAAATATTTGTTGTGGCATGCGTATTTCTCGTACCTGCTATGTAAGAACTTATACTGCTGTATATACTGTAAGTAAGATTTTTTTCAGTATTTCAGGTTCTATTTATTTGTATATATTGAATATTAAAATGTCATGTAGGCTTAATCTGTTTTAGGGAGATTTATCTAGCCTACCTATTGAGATGGCGACCAATGTTCGGCAACTTTCCAAAAATATCATCACAACTTTTCATTTCATGACCCCCTGAGCCTAAAACCACCCTCCGTCGAAAATGTTATATAGGCTACAGTATATATAATATGTACTGTATATGTATGTTTAGGTAACACTCTAACTTCCGAAAATATTATCTGACTTTGATGAAACTTGGCACAAAAATTGATCCCACAAATTTCTTGATAGATTTCGTTAACCAGCTACAGTAGATCCACTATTAAGTTACAAGATGGTGGCCGATTGAAACCTCATATAATTCATATCTCAGTTAATTGGTCGCAAAGGAATGAACTAAAATCTGACAGCAACTCGTATTATTATCTACGATAATGGTTATCAACACTTTTTACGACAAATCAACGATTTCAAGATGACGTCCATTCAAAGTAAAAATAATTTAATGAGTAAAAGTTCGTAGTCGTCATTGTTTGGAACACAAGAGTGTTTATGTTGTGGTTGGGAAAATAATGAAGTACTTTTAATTTTTTATTGCATACATAGCGTAGTAGGTAGCGTAGACGAAAAGCAGGGTCTGCGGAATCTCACTACTCCTGATCGGCCAGAGCCGAAAGGGATTTTTTATTGCATACCGTAATAAAACCATATTTCAACAGTTTTTTGTAGTTATTGAAAATCCTACCATCTGCATGACAGGATTAAGGCAGGCTCGGAAAGCGATTAGAATAGGTACACATTATAGTCAAGAGAGGGTCATACTAGCAGCATAATATGATTAAAATAGCATCGCGAGTCGCTCATAATTGAAGACCCTATCGTAACGAAGCATAACCCTGATGGGACCCCCACCAGAAGCGTTACGCAATTTATGGATCTTCTTCTTCTTCTTCTTCCGGCTCTACAGCCCTTGGTGGGCTTTGGCCTGCTCGACAACACTCCTCCATTCTTCTCGGTTTTGCACAACGCTCCACCATCTGGAGACTCCCAACTCGCGAAGGTCATTCTCTAACTCGTCCTTCCAGCGGTTTCTTGGCCGTCCTGGCAGTCGTCTTCCCGTCATGCTTGCTTTGTACATTTTTCGTGGCATGCGTTCTTCAGACATCCTTACAACGTGTCCCAGCCACCTTAATCGTTGTGCTTTAATGAACCTTACTATGTCTTCTCCGTTGAGAGCGGCGTCGATTTCAGCGTTGTGTCTTATACGCCATTCTCCGTACTCGTAAAGGGGTCCATATATCCTCCTTATTATCTTTCTTTCGAGTACACGTAGTTTGTTGGCATCGTTTACAGTGAGATTCCAGGTTTCCGATCCGTATGTTGCAACTGGTCTTATAAGGGTTTTGTATATTCGTAGTTTTGTGGCTCTAGAGATAAGTCTTGACTTGAGCAATTTTAGGTTGGCAAAATATGCTCTATTGGCTGCTGTTATTCTTCTGTCTATCTCTGCGCTAGTTTTGTTTTGGTTGTTTACTTCTGCACCAAGGTAGATGAAGCTCTTTACATTCTCGAAAGCCATTCCTTGTACAGTCAGGTTGTCACTTCTCCGTCTCCTTTCTAACGCTGACATTACTAGATACTTAGTTTTTGAGACATTTATTTCTAGTCCAGCTCTACTCGCCTCTACACATAGTCTAGCAAGTATCTCTCCTAGTTGCTTCTTATTTTTAGTGATTATGACTATGTCATCCGCATATGCGCAGATCATTTGTGACTTGTATACAATTGTCCCACTCTCTACTATATTCTGTAACGCTGCTTGCAGTGCCAGGTTGAACAGTGTAGCTGAGAGGGCGTCTCCTTGTCGTACCCCTCTGCCGAGTGGGAATTCTTCTCCACATCGTCCGTCTATTATTACACTGGCTCTGGCGTTTTCCATAGTCATTTTTACTAGATTAACTAGTTTTTTTGGTATTCCTTGTCGGATCATTGTGTTATATAGGCTGTCTTTCCAAATAGAATCGAAAGCCTGTCTAAAATCCACAAAGAGCATGTGTAGGTCCGTATTATGCTCGTAGCATTTTTCCATAGTTTGCCGTACAACGAAGATTTGGTCAACAGTTCCCCTGGCTGGTCTAAAACCACATTGGTACTCGCCTATTATTTCTTCTGCATACGGTGAGATTTTTCTTAATAGAAGATTTGAGAAAGTCTTGTAGGCAGTATTAAGGAGTGTAATTCCTCTGTAGTTATTGCAGTCCAACTTGTCGCCTTTCTTGTAAATCGGTACTATAGTTCCTGTTTGCCATGCTTCCGGCATACATTCGTTTGCCCAGATCTTTGTAATAATGTCATGTAGTTCTTTTACAACCTCTGACCCAGAGTATTTTAGTATTTCACTGGTGATGCCATCTTTGCCTGGTGCTTTATAGTTATTCATCCTTTTTATGGCGTTTTCTACCTCTATTAGTGTTGGTGGGGGTATAAGCATTTCCGCAGTTTGTGGTAGTGGTTCTTCTTCTGGTGTAGTGTCGCTCTCTTTGTTGAGTAGTTCTTTGAAGTACTCGGTCCATCGTTCCATAATACTCTCCTCTTCGCCAAGTAGTTTCCCATTCTTATCTTTGCAACCGCTTAGTCTCGCCTTGTATTCTTTCCTGAACCAGTCTGTGTCTTTATAAAATTTCCTGGTCTGATTTTGCTGCCTTTTGTTTTCTATTTCTTCTAGTTTTTTGTTAATCATTTCTTTCTTCTTTCTGCGGCAAACTCGGTTTGCTTCTCTTCTGAGTTCATCATATTCTTCCTGGGCCGACCTGGTGTTTCTTTGTAATTTCCTCTTTCTGGCTTCATTCTTCCGTTGTATTATTTGTACACATTCATCATCAAACCACTCATTTCTTACGCGCTCTTTCTCTCCAATAATGTCTCTAGTCACTGTTGTCAATGCTTCTCTAAGTTGTTCCCATTTATGGTTTATATCATTTACATTCTCGTCTTCTGCTCTTTCTTCTCTTTGTTCTTGCAGCTTATTTCGTATCTCACGTTGAAAATTATCTTTTACATCTTGTACTTTAAATAACTCTTGGTTCCACACCGTACACACGCAATTTATGGATGCTCCCTAAAATGAAAACCTGATATATCCCAAGTATATTCCCGGTATGGAGTTATGAAACATTATAAGAAGACAACATTACAGGCATGTTTTGGCTTAGGATTAGACTGCCATGATCCAAAATCGTGCGACAGCCCTTGTTTAAAAAAAAAATGTAAGAAGAGAGGGCAGTGTCGCCACCTGGTGGTTGAGATGAGAAGCTCGGCGTTGCAATGACCAAAATTTGCATAAACAGCGATGTGTTGTCCGTATTCGATTTATTGTAAGAAAAGAGACTTGTCTGGCGATGCAACGCCCGATATTTCAATTTTGGCGATGTACTTGTCAGCGAGGTAATGACCGGCGATGCAGTGACCGAAATTTGCATAAAGGCGATGCCTTGTCCATGTTAGGTTTAATGTAAGAAGAGAGATTTGTCTGGCGATGCTCTGTCACGCGAGGAAGTGCCCGGCGATGTACTGTTCAGCGATGTAATGCCCGGCGAGGTAATGTCACTGTCTCCATACGAGTATACAGTGTACTGTATACCTACACACTAATATTTATTCCATCGAACAAATATTTGGATTTTTTTTTTAGACACTGTACGATTTGAATCTGAATTTTTGGAATATTGTTATTATAGGTAGGGCCTATAGGTCCAATAAATAATTCTTCTTATTAGACCCATACGCGTATTGAATCGAATATTGGACTATTATTCTAAAAGTACAGTACACTATGTAGCCTAAACTTGCATATACATATACTTTATTGAATTTTGGTGTAGCACTGTAAATTCACCAAAAACAACCCAATGCGGTTGAGGCTAAAGACTGGTGGAGGTTCGTCTCACTACTCTCACTTGACAACTGCTCTATTTGGGTTGTTGTGGTCAGCAACATGTCCGGCAGCCACGTTTTCCCTAACAATGATGTTAAGGTACCTGGAACCCATTAAGGCTAGGTGGAACAGGTTAGGTCATGGGTGGAAGAGGCTAGGCGGAAAATGTTTCTTGTCATAGTCTAGTTTTCTGCCAAATTGACTAACTATGGTATCCTATTCAAATTTAGACCAGCCTTTGACTGCTATCGACCAAACCCAGACACGTACAAAAACTTGTATATGCAAAATGATAACATATCGGTTCATACAACCTACTGTACTGGGCCTAAGTAAACGTCGAAAAGCTTTAAATAAACAAGTTGCACGCGCTTTGTACCCAAAAGGCACAGAATTTATTCATTTGGACAAACAACGCTTAGGCCATAGCTGAATCGGTAGATATGTACCATGTGGTATGTCCAAGATACAAATCGAAACATGGAATATTATTAGGAATCCAATACCGTAATAATTTTTCTTATGCAGTTTTTCTAATTTATTTCATTATCTAAAGTTACGTAGTATTCTTTTATTGTTTCACAATGTCAAATATTTAAATTATAATGTTGAAGGGATAAAATCAAATCGAGTAAAAATTAAATTTACTTGAGTAAAATTTAAAAAAGGCGCGAAGCTGCGAGATCGCAATGCGCACACTCGTCGTTAGAGCCGACTCTCACATTTTCATTGTTTGCATAACCATAATTTCACAGTATTCGAATTATAAATTTATTACTCCTCAGGAAGTTAAGTTATGCATCCGGCATAATAGGCATTCTTTTGCAATGAAATTAGCTAGTGATATATTGATACTAAGCTAATACTTACATTATATGTTCAATCAAAAACGGATACAGGGGGGCAGCTGCTCAAAAATGTGAGTAAATCTGTTTTAAGTTTATTTACACGTCAATTTAGTCGATACTAGGCCTACAGTTTTTTCTGTTCTATTTTGAACCACAAATACGCCCTACCCCCGCCAAATGGGCTGGATCCGTCCCTGCGTTCAATCAGGACCATATTTTTAGAGTAGTTTGATAATCCTACACGAAATTTGACCTAATCTGATGTGTAACTGCAAAGGCTTTCACGGCCGGAGTCAAATGATCAACCCCCCCCCCCCCCGAAATGAAATGGCTTGATACTAGATAGAATCGGATTTTGAGAGGAAAAATAAAAACCAATATGTAATACCCAATGAAATATCTAATCCCCCCTCCCCGAAAAAAAACTGGCTACTGCATTTGTGTCATTTAGTATTATATTGGCTTATTGAAGTTGGCTCATTGCATTGAACTATATAACCAGGTACGGTAAGTATAATTCCAGAAATAAATATATGTTTGAACACAACATCAAGTCACAATGTCTCCAGAGATTGTTTTGCAATCGCTTGGTCAAACGCAATGATCACATCAGATTAGTTGAAGAACCAGTAGAATCCGGGCTGATGGGCCGTGGTCGAATTGAAAGTGAACTTGGAAGTTCTAGTATCAAGCCATTTCATTTCGGGGGGGGGGGGGGTGGTTGAACCCCCCTTGGCTAAGGCCTTGAATGACACTATATTTTATACGGTACTGTATAAATTATTAATTTAATAAAAAATGTACCTATTTTACCTATTAAACTTGGCGATGTAAAAATTTATACCGTAAAAACTAATGATAGATTCGATAGGACTCATCTTAAAAAATTAAAAATTCGAGCCGCACCTGGTTAAACTTTTAATTTCATGGAATAACTTTTTTATACTACTGTGGTCTATATCTTTTGCAATCCATACAAGCACGGGCCAGCGTAATTTCTTGATTTTGGAGGGTGTCTGCTGGACCCCCCCCCCCCCCCCCCGACATAAATTTCTGATGGCTATGCTGCACAACACACATAATGTAAAAAAATAGGTACCAAGGATGATTCGAACTTATATCTTCTGTTTGAAAAGACCACTGCGTTACCTTGCGACTGTAAGGTAGTCGCGAAATAAAGGAGCAGCATTTGCTGATATTTACCCGAGGAAAAGAAGTCAATTCACTGGAAATTATCAAGGAATAAGCGGGAAGATTGGGTCAATTACTATCCGGCAATAAGACAACAATTCCCCGTATTTTAGAAGTAAATTGTCCGACATATGTCCCGGTGAATAATCTGTAAATTGTCGTCTCACTAGGTATCGGATTAGAAGGAAATTCGAGGCGAATTAGAGGTAAATTACCGGCTCACCAGAACTGGTTATTTGCTAGCAGGCGAAAAACAGGCTAAACACAGGCGACGGATATTTGATCCTGTCTTTCGCCTCAAATTCGCCCGTCTTTTCCCTGCGTGTGCTGTACGGGTTTTTTTTGTTGAATATGCATATTTTTGTTATAAACCATTGTACTACCGTGCCATATAATTTATTGTGGGTAATTTGTCCCATATGAAAAAAAACAATAATAATATTAATGATATAGAAAATGTACCTTCCTATTTTTTTGTTGAATATACATATTTTTGTTGTAAACCATTGTACTATGGTGCCATATAGGCCTAATTTATTGTGGGTAATTTGTCCCATATAAAAAAAAAACAATAATAATATTAATGATATACAAAATGTACCTTCCTATTTTTTTGTTGATTATGCATATTTTTGTTATAAACCATTGTACTACCGTACCATATAATTTATTGTGGGTAATTTGTCCCATATGAAAAAAAACCAATAATAATATTAATGATATACAAAATGTACCTTCCTATTTTTTTGTTGAATATGCATATTTTTGTTATAAACCATTGTACTACCGTGCCATATAGGCCTAATTTATTGTGGGTAATTTGTCCCATATAAAAAAAAACAATAATAATATTGATGATATTCAAAATGTACATTCCTATTTCTTTTGTTGAATATGCATATTTTTGTTATAAACCATTGTACTACCGTACCATATAATTTATTGTTGCTAATTTGTCCTATATGAAGAAAAAACAATAATAATATACATATTATATTATAGATTATATTTACAATAATCTAATCCGTACAATTTTTGTAATATTTGCTAGAGAAAGAGAATGTTTTTTCCTTACTTCCTTTCTTTTTCTAACACAGATTGAACACAATTATTGAATTTGAGTTTTACAGCGGAAGTCCCAAGGAAGGAGTTCAAGGACTGTGGCCAATTTTGGTGTTAGAGCATTGAATATACTGTATATCACTAAGGTAGAATGACCACCATCATGGTTAGGAATTCCAAAGTGGTTTTTCTGGTGAAATATCTGCAAACTGTTCGGCAGGTGTCAGCCCATTGTTCGGTACAATGTTCACATCATTACCAGGGATGGTCAAAATTCCCTCAACACAATGAAATAGCCTACTCTGAGTTTGTTGAAAGCCCAGTCTTCCTGTCCTGTTTTATAAATTTCAAGAAATTTGACCTATCATTCCACCAGGCAAGTGCTTACCATTCATAGCGTGTCGTAGATGATTTAATAACACTTAAAAATCTACTGTAAACTACAATGGTTATTTTGAAGCCGTATATGACTGCTCCTAGCAATTCAAATTGGAATTATGCTACCTGTAGAGGTAGTAGCAGTAGTGTTCGTCGGGTTAATAACAACTTAGGCCTCATATTTGGGCCCATAGAGCGACCCCGACTTGACTGTCCTATGCCAGCCCATAGGACAGTGGACCTCCTGATTATAGTGGATTCCGAACCACTTGGGAAACACAGTGAAGTCACACGATATTAGTTCGGAGGTGACCATGACAAATCCTACCATGTTTCCCTACCGGCACTGCGCACACGACCAAGTTATCACCTATAGGCCTAGAGGTATGGTTATAAATATAAAACTGGTACCTACTGAATTAAAAGTATAAGTTATTTTCATGGAGTATGCATAGTATTGCATTGGCTATCGCTATACTACTACTAGTCACATAGCCAATTTAAAAAAGTTTTTTTTTATGTAGAATTCCCTAAAATTGAGTTAGCTGTAACCAAAAATAAAATACACATTCCGAGGCATGATTTTTGTGTACTAAGTTAGTAAAAGCGGTCCCAAATATAGGCTACTACTGCTGAGCAGATTCTCATGGAACGGCAGCCTAATGGACGTTGGACTTCAAACCTAATTAAAGACTTGGGACCACGGATGAGCAGAGTTTCTATACTGACGGTAACAGTTTCATAATGAATATGGCAGTTTTCGTGCTTTCCTTAGTAGGTTGGTAATACAAGCCCGTGCATATACGACAGAGGATAGGCTAGGTACATATTTTCTTCGACTGCCGGCGGCTGAAACGGCGAGAGTGTGACGCCCAGGCCGGATTTCTAAATGTGAACATACTGCAGAAAATGTTTCAGTAAGAGGCGGCTCTGTCCGCTGTGAAGGAGCTGGCATGGCTCATCTTGTCTTAAGCCGCAAGATAAAGGAGGAAAGACCTTAACTTTAGGGACACAGCTGTATTACCTACAGTATAGCTGCAAAAAAGACAAGACTATTTTGAAGTACCGTAATTCTGAAAAACAGTTCCCGAATAGTTTGCAGAGAAAAAAAGCGGGAAATATCAAATGGTGGGGTTTTAGACGATTACCATATCGATTGATTCGATAATAGAAAACTTTGGCGCCAGCGGTAAAAACATAATAATAATTAGGCAGTTAAAGTTTTGGAACCTATTGACCTTTTAATAGCAAAATTTAACAAATGATTACTGATCTTACACAAGCGTATATTGGATTAATTGCATTAGTCCTATCCATCCTAGCGAGGGCTTAAGAAGGCTTTTTTATTATCTGAAGACATTAGTGTTCGGTCAATGATGCTATGTTAAATGCTCGCTGTTTAATAGGCTACAAAGTTGCATGCTAAGGATTCAATGATTTACAAGATTTAATAAATTAATATATGCATACCTTTGCGACTTCTACAAATGATAACTTTTAACAACTCATTCATCAGCTTCATTAGCCACTCGATGGGGCAATGGTCATGGAAATTTGCAACGCTTCATCAATTTCACCTTCAAACCACAGTTAAACAATCCCTATTGTGACAAAAACTGAACTAGGCCTAGTTGGTAGCATTTTTTAATGCTGGTAGACTTCAATTCTACCATCCTAACCAAGAAAAGGCACACATATTCATCACCATGGCAAAATGCCCAAAACTTCACAACCGAATGCTACCAACATCAACCATCAGGTTTGAAGGTCGAGCCTGACTGGCGGCCGGCCGCCGGGCCGGCGACAGCCTCTGCCAGAGACCTTGAGTGCCTACAGTGTTGCCAGATGCTGGAAACCGAAATGCGGATGGCCGACGTTAAAAATGCGGATTTTGAAGAAAAAATGCGGTACATTACTTATCCACTATAAATTATCACCTGCTGGCGTTAAAGCTAGTCACCAGTGTCCCCCCCATATGATTTTCATTAAAATTTAGAAAAAAGGGAAAACCGCGTTCCCATGGACCCACGCAGCTTTTAGTAATTTGTACATAAATTTAAAAATTCCTATTAGGCTGCTGCAAGGCCGTAGCCAGGATTTTTTTCGGGGGGTTTTAGAAATTTCATTGGGTGTTAGGCCTACGTAGTGGTTTTTATTTTTCCTCTCAAAATCCAATTCTATCTAGTATGAAGCCATTTAATTTCGGGGTTTAACCCCTTGGGCTGCTGCTTCAATTAGAAGGGAAACAGCGGAAACAGTTCCAACTTTGAAGGACTATTAAAATTCGTCGTGTTTAAAAGTTATAATTGAAAAGATTCAAACTACGTCTGATAAGCTAAACATGACAAAAATTTTGAATGGAGTTCTTGCGCAGGTAAATCCAACAGGGATGCTATACATGGAGTCAATGTAGACGTCATCGGACAACTATTGGGTGCTGCTTATGTAACTTTCGGACAAAAAAATTATTGGTGATCATGTGACGTCACTAAGCAAGTACTCCATTCAAAATATATTTTGAAATTTAAAAAAATGCGGTAATTTTGATGTGCCCGAAAAATAAATGCGGATTGCGAATGGAGTTCTTGCGCAGGTAAAACAAAGATGGCGGGCTGTCGGAAAGGGAGGGGGTACCCCTGATTCTCGGACATCACTCCCTCATTTTAACATGGAGTATAGGCTTTCCAATGAAAATTATTTTATTTTAAGAAATTTTCGCTTTTAAACGGCAAATTAGTGCTATTTATATGTTCCTTTAATACTTGCGCGGGTACTGACAAACAATGCAACTGAAAAACAAGCAAAGTAGCTGCAAATAATTGTCGAAAAATATTATTTACTAGTGTACGGTATCTAATATTATTTCATTGGTTCTGATACTTCCGCGAGGGCAGAACAGATTTTTAAATGGGTATGTGAGCCTAAGCTTGCTTATACATATTACAATTAATGTATTAGTAATGATTTATTACCATAACCATACAACTTTACTGCATAACTACCATGAAATATAGCCTAGTCGGCTGGGCTGCCGACACGCTAGCCTAACATGTTGTTTGTAAATATTAGTAGCGTAAAAAGGGTTATTGTCTCTCCATAATACTACCACTAGAATTCAATTTAGTATCTGAGCACCAAAGCAGTTAATTTTCGTAGGGCCGCAGGCCGTGCCCAGCTTTTGTTTTCGGGGGGGGGGGGGGGGGTGTCCAAATTTTTTTAACGTAATTTATTATTGAATTAATGATCATCGAGCAATACAGGTTTACATAAAAAAACTATTTCAACGACTATATATATTAATATACATTATTGATCCCAATCAAGGCCGTAGCCAGGATTTTTCGGGGGGGGGGGGGGGGTTCAGAAATTTAATTGGATATTAGATATATATTATAAAAGAAAATAACTGGAACGAGTGAACCCATACATGCTTTCCTATTTATGAGTTACTACAGATAGAGATAGATAAGATAAGTAGGCTAGTTCCAGGGTAAACCATTGTCTGCCATTTGGTAGGCCAACTCAGATATCCCAGTGGCAAAATTAAAATAAATACAAATTTTCAATTATTTATATAAATTCTAATTTAACATTATAACCATGGGATTCGGGAGTATTATCTCGCATAGGAACAACAATACAGAATCCTTCACGAGCGGATGAAAGTGTTAAGTGAATTTTTCTTCTGTTCCTCATTGCATAAATAAAGGAGTTGTAAGTGAAATCAGGACCACTCAACATAAATTATTCAGAGTCAATGAAGTAACATACGATAGAATGTAACACAAACTTTAAATGTGATCTGCTCAAAACTAAGATAATGCAGCTAGTTATCACCTTCATCTACCGTACTCGTATCTTCAATTTTATTACATTCTGCATAAACAATTGACAAAACAGACAAAACCGCCATATTAGGCTTAGGATGGATACAGTTAAGCAAATGTGAAAAAGTCTTTCAGTGTCAGTATCTCATATACAATACAACATAGTAGGCCCTATAGTATTTCTGCATTTAACACATGCCGTTGCACAGTATAGACCACATAAAAAAAAATCTACGCTGTGCGTTAATAATTAGTCAGTAATATCGTTATTATCACATAGGTACTGGAAACAAAAATAAAAATATTACAGCTTTAATCAAGTTACAATATACAAGAATAAAGAAATTTTCATTTAAGTACATAAATACACCGTCCGCGATAAGAAAAAACTAAAAAAATGTCATAATGTCCTCTGCTCAATAGAGTTTAATTAGAGCAGCAACACGAGCACAGGACGCGCGGCGACGATTAAAATCGAAACAAAAGGATTAGGACAAATAGTGGCAGGACGAGCAACATTCAGACAGAAATGAACGACTAATAATTAATAGCCATGTAAATTTATTGCGAAAACTTTCATGTCATGTGGCTTCCCCGAATTTTTCAAATCATTCAATTTTTTTTAAATATTTTCTCTCCAAATACTGAAACAGAAATGGCACCTGTCAATAAGTTACAAAATTTAAACGGTGTTTCCAATTTGTTACCATTTGCTCCCAATATACAAACCGCAGTAGTATTAGTATATTAGTAGTAATAATAATTTTATGGACTTCGGCCCATATTCTTCAATGCCAACGACCCCGAAAGTTATTCATATTGTTTCTGTATGAATTTTTGGCCATTGGCAAACTGGTATATATACGTCTTCGATGTCAACGTACACTGGCTACAAGTGATAATAAACAAGCTGAGAGTAGCTTACCATTGACGTATAATGAAATAGGCAACAGCATGACTTATCCAAGTACAGATACGTATGTATGTATGTATGCTAAAAAACCATGTCAGACCTATTACTAAAAGACTCACTAAAACAAACCCTGCCCATCTCTGCAAAACTGACGATTCGGTCTGTACATATTTTATCATACTTTTAAACTAATTGCACCATAGCATGGAACCACCTCCCCCCGAGAAATATTTCTGGGTCCACCCTTGCCTTGATCTAAAGCTCTGTAACAAATCTAAATGTACAAATCTGATGTGCAAATACTTAATAAATTCAACTCGAAGCCGATATCTTGAGAAATTAATTTATACTGAATTAAGTTTGTTCATCAGCAGTTGATTTTTTTTTTTATAGAAAAGATAGGTGCAAATGGCTTTTACTTCTGTTAACTGGTAAGGGTATGGATTTCCTTAATACTTTAGACTCTAAAGATTTAATACTGCCAGCAGCCAATATTATGGTTTCATCGATGTTAAACGAAAAAGTGGCTAAGGAAATAGCTGAAATACCTCTTTCAAATAGCACGGTAAACAGGCGAATTGAAGCATTGGGAAGTGACATTAAGGAGCAGCTGTTAGCAAGAATAAGCAAGTCCTCATATTTTGCTCTTCAGGTGGATGTTACAAATCAGTCCGTTGTTCTTTGTTTCGTAAGAGGGTAGAGTTCTGGCAAAGAAGGATGAAAAAGCAAAATATATTCAAATATATAGTGAAGCGGAAATCACCAGCAGGATCGGTCCGATACCCCAGCAAACACCGAGATTTTAGTAACCCTGAATACTGTAGTTATTAAATATAATAACAGATAGGATATGAGAATGAACCTAACTCTGCTGACTTTGTTTTACTTAAATTTATTTCAACAATTTTCAATTTTAGATGCTTTTCAATTTACCGATTGCAAAGTGTTCATCAACAAATTTGTATCAGCGAGTTAAATGTTGTTCTTCACTATAAAATAGGCAGAGGGACCACATATTATGCAACTTAATACGCAGAGGCGTAAAGTTTTAGAATGATGGCGGGGGCAAAACTAGGTAGACCTTATGACGTCATCAGGCCGGAATTAAGGCTGCGGTATAGTAGCATTGCCATCATATTTGAGTTATAACTTTCTTAATTTTATAATTAAAATTGTGAAAATTTTTAGGATAGTGTATAATAGAGTAGTCTAAGTGCCCAGTACATTGAAAACTAAAAATTAGGCCTAACTTACCTAATATGGCCTATTTACCTTGAATTTTACCACTTTTTGCCACTTCTAGGCTTATAACAATATTATTTCAGCTCCTAAATTTCTAAAATTGGTAATGATTATGGAGAATCATCTGGGCTATATGCCCAGTATATATGAATACGGTACAGTAGATCTAAATAGTACTTTTCCATTTTTAGTCTGAATTTAGCCACTTTTTGACATTTTTGCCCCGTAGAATTTTTTATTTTGAAGATAGAGTATAAAAATTTTACCCGTAGATTCATTTCATCTTAAGAATTAATTTGCATTCATTTTTGTTGGTTAAAAAAATATATATGTTGCATAAAATGTCAATTACAAAACCATCCTACTAAACCCGCGAATATGCAAATAGCAACTTGAAATAAATACAGATGTTATAGTGTTAATACATCTTTTTGCTCTCAAATTTTCATATCAATAACTTAGAAACTTATTACGTAAAAAAATAAAATTAAAATAAGCCCGTGCATTCAGGCAAGAAAGGCATAACAAATGAATTGGGGTTGGTACCCTAATACGGTTCAGCGCATGGTTTCACTGGGCCTAGGTTCAGTGTTACCAGATTGGGCGGAATTCCGCCAATTGGGCGGGTTGAGACGGTCATGTGGCGGGCAAAATTTTAAAACGGCGGGCACCCGCCAATTGGGCGGGTTCGCGCCCTTCAACTGGCGGGTATCGGCGGATTTTTTCCGATTCTAAAAATCTGTAAAAAAATTCAAAACCTGCTCAACTAAAAAAAAAAATTAAATTTTCCGCCAAGTTTTCAAAGGTACCACCATTGGAGACGTTGAAGGACAAAAGTGGTGTCATGTTGGACAATCGATATTCGATAATCGATACGACATTCGCAAATCGCCCGCATCACATGATATTTTGTTTGTTGTTCTTGTTTGTCACTTTGTTGATTTTGATTTTTCTGTAAATCTGTACATGGACCTCGTGGCTTGTGCTTTTTTTTATTAATTTCTCTTTTATTTTTACTTAATTTTGCATTTGCAAATTGCAATTTTATAAAGATTAAAGATGCCTAAATCAAAGGGTTCCTGGGCGAAGTATGCGAAACATTATAACACCAACTGGGAAAATGAAGCTCAATTTAAAGGTAAGACCGATTTGATATTTGACAAAACTTTCCTTATTCATTTGCTGTATGTAGTATGTACCTTTTACATAATACCTACATACCTACTTTACCTAGGGCTAGTAAATCAATATATTATCCAGTTAACAATTAGCAATGTGTCGGATTCGTCAATAGTACATGTTAGTGCATAAAAACAAAAGTTATACAATACATAATGATAATAATTAATGAGCATTATATTATAAAATTCTGAGCAAAGCTCTTCGTACAACAGGAAATTAAAGTAATTAATGTAATAGACCTAAATATAAATTATATAGCATTAGATAGGCTAGGTGTGATGGTCATTCTTATATTAAATTGGTTGCATAAAATTCATCAAGTGAGTAGAAAGCATTATCTATTAAGTATTTTCGCAATATCGCAATATTTCTTCATATGATGACTTTCTTACATGACTCGGTAAAACATTAAAAATGCTTTAGTATCTCGTAGTCTCATGTGTACGCGAATGGTGGTGTAAATGAAAAATATGACGTTAAGTAATAGAAAAGGAAACATTGAAAATTAAGGATGACACGGGTGAACTTAACTTTAGTTGTGGAAGGAATAGTATTAAACCGTAGTAGATAGTAAAACGTACCAACAACGACCCCAACCGCGTATATATGTAAATGGCCAATTCTCCGTGAAATCGGTGAATTATGCTGAAAAAAGGCAAAAGGGTATGGTTCAATTAAATTTGGTAAAAATTGCCAGTCAAAATCATCAAATGGTCTTTGACCCACCATGGTGGGATAGACTGTGTCAATAATTAATAAATACCCCAAACACCTATTAAGTAAAATCGAGGAATTATGCAGAGAAAATTAGGTTTGGCGGATTCTAAGAAACATTTCTTAAATACTGAAATCAAATCGATTTATAATGTAGACAAAGGTAATGTTTACCCATATTGATCTGATAACCTGTCATTAATGTTTATTGGTCGTGTTTTTTTAGGTTGGCTCTCACGGGCACCTGATGATTTAATTGCAGCGGGACGCGGAGAAGCCTTCTGCACATTGTGCAAATCAACGATTCGTGCACAAAAAAATGATATTAAAACCCATGCGGATTCAAAAGGACACAAGTTAAAGTTAGAATCATTAAATAAGACGAAACAAAGCACGTTGTCTTCATTCGGTAAGTTATTCGTAATATTTAACGAATTAACTTTAAGCTGGTGATAAGCCTATTTAGCTGCTCTAAATAATTCTTAATTTTGATTTAAATTCCTTTCAAAATTTGAGAAAACACATTTATGAGGAAAGGCAATAGTACAATAATTTGTTTGAGAATCAATCTCCTGTGAAGAAATACTTACACCTAGGTATAGACAATTAACTAATATTATTTTAAACATTTGCCAAATATGATGAATTGAAGCTCAGGAATTTATTCATCACAAAATTGGTCAAATTTCATCATTTTATCTCTTTTGTAGGCTATACATGTATAAGATCACAAAATTCCATACTATACGCCTGATAATAAATTGATAATAATAATAATTGATTACTGCATAATGATTGAATGAAATTTAAAATATTATACCAAGTACTATTTTCACTAAATTGATTAAACGCTCAAATTTAGGAATGTCGCTGCAAGTCCAAAATAATCACAGTTTCGTTTTACAAAGCAAACAGTACAATATTATCTAGACTCATAGTTTCACAGTACACGGTTTTATTTTTATAAAATGCTATATGTAATAATTTAAGTTTGCTTTGTAACAACAATTGTTTTAATTGTTTTTATTTAAAACAATGCTATTACTAAACTAATAAAAGTGATCCAGGGCAAAATTTATACTCTTCTGAGTGCCGAGTGTATTTTTTATATACATATATGCCATACTCTAAAATAATCATTTTTTATTTTTAATAATGTTCTAAAATTAATCAATTTGGATAAGTGTAAAAGAAACAGTTTTAGTGGGCCTAATTATATTATTATTTTTTTTAGTGACTTCAACGAAGGCAGAGAAAACCAATGATCTTCGATTGGCTGTTTTTATAGCCAACCATTCATCTACAAGGGCCATTGACCACCTTGGGGAGATGATAAAAGACATGGGATCGGGCAGCAGCTTATCAAATTTGCGCCTGCACCGGACTAAATGCGCCAAGCTTATAGAGAACGTCATTGCACCGGCACTGTTAGAAGAAGTCCTGCACGACCTCGGCAACAGGCCGTTTTCGATAGTTATCGACGAATCAACGGATATTGGCTGCGAAAAATATATGGCGTACGTAGTTGTTTATTTCAGTGTGGCTGAAAACAGAATTATCAGCCACTTCTTGGGGTTCCAAGAAGTGGAGCGGGCCACAGCTGAGGACTTGTTCACAAATTTTGTTAATTTTTTTACCGCAATGAAAATTGACCTGGCCAACCTTATTGCCATTGGCACAGATGGGGCCAGCAATCTGTGCGGGGTAAACAACTCTTTATACACCCGACTAAGGGAGAAATTGCCTGATTTACAACTTATAAGGTGCGTTTGCCACTCATTAAACCGCTGCTCTCAGAGGGCTTGCGAGGAGCTGCCAACAGCCCTTGAGTTTTTATTACGAGAATCAAGGAGCTGGTTCTCGCACAGCTCGCTGAGATGCAAGGCATATAAAGATGTATATGCCTTGATAAATGACAGCAAAACACCGCCTAAACTTACGGCTTTATCGGCCACAAGATGGCTGGCCCACCATTCTGCGGTTAAAAGAACTAGCGAGCAATGGCTGGAGTTAAAAACATTTTTTCAAATGGTGGCCAATACAGAAAAATGTTACACGGCCAAAACGCTTTCACAAATGTATGCCAATGAGGCACATTACTTGTATTTACTTTTTTTAAGGCAGGCTTTGAAAGATATCACCGATTGTAATATTGTTTTTCAAGCCAGCAACTCTGACCCTAGCAACGTATACCGGGATTTAAGGGGGTTGCTACTTTCATTTGCGCGACGCATTTTTAAGCCCGCGTATTTACAACATAGACTTGACGCCAGCAAGGCAAAGGGAATGTTGGAAGAGGCCGACATCAACGCAGTGGGCTTCGCAGTTGAGAAAGCAGGAAACTGTTTTGACAACAGTTTATTGGAGCTCACTGACGTTGATTTCGGCACAACATTTAGTGAGCACGCGAAATCATCCAAAATTGGACGCGCTGAGTTGAATACTGTAATGGAAAGATGTTGCAGGTTCATGCTTGTGTTGTGCAGAGAATTAGTACAACGCATGCCTGGAAATGTTGCAATTATCCAGGGGTTACGGCATTTAACACCATCCGCGGCCTTATCTCTCAGCAGGGCACCATTTGTAGACTTACCCTTAAGTTTGGCTGGCAAAAATCGCGACATGGACGCCATAGAGAACCAGTGGCGATTGCTTGGAACGATGACTTTGGCAGACATCGTTCCTGGTGTGCCTGCTCCGGGAGTCACTATGGGAAAATTTTGGGCTAGTGTCGCGCAAATGAAAAATGCTGGAGGGCAGCTCATTTTTAAAGATTTATCTGACTTCGCTTTGAGGGCACTTTCATTGCCGACTAGCAATGCAGTGGTGGAGAGAGTATTTTCTGTAATGGGCGTAGTTAAATGCAAATTGCGGAACAGAATGCAACTGTCCATGTTGATTGCAATTCTACGTATTCGGCTATACCAGCAGGTGCGGGGAGACTGTTGCAAAGAGTTTTCCCCCACCCAAAAAATGTTTGAATTATTTACTTCAAAAATGTACAGCGATACAATAAATGAACAAGATGTTTCTGGAGAATCGATGGATGAAATTATAAGTTGGTTAGAATAGTAAGTAGGATAAATATTTCAATACCCTTTTTAACCTTTAATTTTCTTGTGTACATAAGTTATGTTTCTGTAATATGTAATGGTCAATTTATTGTTTTATGGCGCAACCTGGCCGAATGCCTCCGTCTTTTTCCGGGTATGTGTAAGTGTAATAGTAAATTGGATAAATATTTCAATATCCTTTTTTAACTCATAATTTTCTTGTGTACATAAGTTATGTTTCTGTAATATGTAATGGTCAATTCATTGTTTTATGGCGCAACCTGGTCGAATGCCTCTGTCTTTTTCTTGTGTAGCCTACATAAGTTATGCTTCTTTAAAATGTAATTGCAATTCATTGTTTAATGGCACAATCGAGCCGAATGCCTCTGTCATTTTCCAAGTATGTGTAAGTGTAATAGTAAATTTGATAAATATTTCAATGTCCTTTTTTAACTCTTAATTTCCTTGTGTACATATGTTATGTTTCTGTAATACGTAATGGTCAATTCATTGCTTTATGGCGCAACCTGGCCGAATGCCTCTGTCTTTTTCCGGGTATGTGTAAGTGTAATAGTAAATTTGATAAATATTTCAATGTCCTTTTTTAACTCTTAATTATCGTGTGTACATAAGTTATGTTTCTTTTATATGCCAACTCAGCCAATTCATTCAATTCTGCACAACGAACTAGAATAATTATTGCTTACAGTTACTAGAGCAATTCTTATGGTGCATTAACACAGCAATCAAAACTCTGACTCAGAAAAATGTTCTTAGGAGTCCATGAACAAGGTGTTTTTAACTTCATGTAGGCCCTGTAATATGTCGAATAAGTAATGAATTTGTGGTGTTGATAAATTTCACTGTATTTTTTTTAAGTTAGTGTAAATGTATATTGTGTGTATGCTAATTTTAAAATATGAGTCCATTGACGGGGTATTGAATAAAAATTGTCAGGACCTAATTCAATGATTTTTTGTTACTTATTTGTGTACCTATTCTGATATGTCCTAAGTGGGGGATTGGGCATAGTTGGCCCCATACATAGTCTAATTATTTTCTATGATATATAAAATAGTAAATGTGACATTTGGCAAGTTCTAAGGGTGACTTCAACTATATATGTAATTAGTGGGGTCGGTAAATTTTTGTCAAGGTCATACAAAAAATGTGGGAATAATAGCAAAGTATATAAATTATATAGACCTATTCATATGACGTCACAAAGCATGTTTGAGGGGTAATATATGCGTGACGCTACTGTATTTTTATCTACATATCAAGATTGACAACTCCTAATGTATTTTATAACTTAAAAAATGCGACCATTATGGGTTTTAGACTAGATAGAATAGATTTTAAATTTGGGCGGAATTGGGCGGGTTGGCACGCTCCTACTGGCGGTTTCAAGAAATATATTACTGGCAACACTGCCTAGGTTAAAGGTTTCAGTACCTTCCCAAATTTTGAAGGGAGTGGTGTTTTGCTCTCGCCGGTGAATCTCGCTCGTATTTATTTTCTATCGCGGAATAATTAAGTTATCAATAGGCTAAGGTATCTGTTGCTTTTGTGTATATTTGTGCATTGTGCTTATCATGGGAAATAAACGAGATGCTTCGAGAAATTACTGGCGTAAAAACAGAAGGTATGTATTTCTTAACAGTTATTTCATTTTAATATAACTTGTCTGAATATGTAAAATTTAAAATAAGCCTTACGTTTGTTGGTATCACGACTTCACGTACCTAGGGCTAGGTAATAATCCTAGGTAACATAGGCTACATAGCTATAGGTATTTCTTTGTAAACTATGTAAAATAAGTATGCGAGGATGCGCACCTGTAAATGTTAATTATGAGTAGGCTACAGTACTTTCATAGTAGGCTAAAAGTGCAGCAATGGGTTACTTGTGGAATAAATGGTCTTAGAAGTTACTGTCAACAGTGTCAATATTATACTGGAGATACCATTGCATTACTATGAACAGCTGTATTTATAGCCTACACCTTACTATTCCAGGAAAGGTGGACGAGGGAAATTCATTCGATTACCACAAAGCAGTACCGAAATATCTCTGGAGCCAGAAACAACAATAAACGTTGATACACCCAGTGTTTGGCCCATTGATCAGAGTACGCCCATCAGCACTCGGTGTACCGAAGGGGTACACGAAGATTCCACTTCAACAGTCAATAATATTCCTCCTTATACCCATAGTGACGGTGAGTGTACCTTTCAATTATTTAGGGCCATGGTATTATATATAGTATGTATTCAACCGCGAGTAGGGAAATAATAACAATGTTAGCAAGTTGCAAGTAATTCCTGTCTCCCTGCGTCCCCTGACGAAAATATTCAGGTTATAGGACATAATTAATTATAATTGTTGTGTTTATCATTCGTTTTCATTCAGGGCCTTCTCACATAAAGTCCTTTTCGTAAGTTTTGCCGTAGTTAGGGGCGCCGGCCCGACCCTTCCATGCTGCCGTTTCAGGCCCCGTGCTCTGCGTTACGTTGTCCATCAAGAAACACACTAGACCTGATTATTGAAATACTTTTCTATTTGACCAAAGTCATATTCAAAATTAAATTTACTATCGAGATCTCCTCTCCATATTGCCTTTCAAACCCCCGCGATGGTGTCAAGATGCGGGGGTGATTGGGAACTAAGGTGATGCCCCCTCCTCTAATTTAAAAAGCTGCGCACGCCCATGATCGCGCCCATTCTATATAAATGTGGTCAGAAAAAAACTAAAAAACGTAGACGAGCGTTTCCTCTAGAATGAGTGCCACAGCTTTCTTCGTAGAGAAGAGCAGCCTCAAAAGATCTCAACACATTTTTAATTCTAGGTACCATATAGTGGGGTTTTACTTTTACTTGTTTTGGCAGCGAAAAACATTAGAGATTCTACAGACTAAGACATATTTAATAGAACTGTAAACAGTGGAAATTTTTTATTGATATCTCCCCTATTACATACAGGCCTACTCGAATATTCGATCCAATAAATATTGGTGGACTAAAAATTCGAAAGTGCAAGGTCTAAATTCAGAATCAAATCGTATAAGCTATTCAATATAAATATTTCTTGGATCGAATTTTCATTCGAGGATGTAATCATGGCCTGTATGTTCGAGATAGTCTGATTTTCTGTATTTCCCCTGCAAAATACTTCAGATTTTACTCTTTTATTTTAAATTGCAAGTATAGAATATTCCAAAAAATTCGATATAAATAAAATATAAATATAATAATATAAATAAATTCAATGTTGAAAACCAAAAATTAGATTCTACAGACCTTGACTAATTCCTATAAATGGCAGATTTTTCTGAGTTCAGGTGTTAATTTGTTGTCAAGTTCGTTTTTTTCGGCCTGACTGCGGCATGTTGTTTATCTTCTAGGGCAACCTACAAACTACTTAGTTCCATTTTGTGAATGCGGTGCAATGGTATAGATTGTGGATGTTGAATGCGACAGGTCGTTTTTAATTGTACTAAAATTCCCCCCCGGTCTCCAGGGTATAGCCTAGCATGTGTATTGGTTTCTTATACTTGGAACTTGAATACATAGGTTCCAATTTTAGGCTAAATTCTCCCGCCCCCTCCGAGAAAAATTCCTAAATCCGCGCCTGGTTGGTATCACCATTCTGCAATTTGGCCGTCATGCATACATAACTAGGTCGCAGAGCGGGTCAGAACTTTAAAAAAATTTCAAGAGATAAAAAACAACGTTATTTTTAATTTTTAAAATGTCGAAAACAAAAGTTGCCTTTTTACTTCTTTTGTTTTACTGAACTTGAATAGTATAGTCAATAGTGTATATAATGTATTTCATACACATTAAAAAAAATTAAATAATGAAAAAGTCATATAGTTTGCTAGGTAGACTTCAGAAGTGAATGAGCCATGTATCAAAATCTTGGGGTCCTAAAGCCCTCCCCCCAGAAATTTTGGGAATTTACGCCGATGACATGTACTGTAACGTATACAGTAAGAAAAGGGAACTCACATCCTAACGCATGGTGTCCCTAATTTAGTTATACACAGTTACAGCATGTACTGGATTTAAAAATAAAAGTAGTGGCTTGCCAACATGTTAAAACCATTGGCGTAAAGTCCCAAAATTTCTGGGGGGGGGGGGGCTTTAGGACCCCAAGATTTTGATTCATTACTCATTAACTTCTGAAGTCTGCCCAACAAATTAAATGACTTTTTATTATTTAAATTTTCTTTATTATTTATTAATTTTTTTTATGAAATACATTATACACAAAACTATTCAAGTTCAGTAAAACAATAAAAATTAGAAATAAATTCGTTTTTAATTTTTTGAATTTTTTTTACAATTTCTGACACGCTCAGCGACTTAGTTGACTCATTCTCTAAATGCACGACGGGAAAATTGCTGTCCTAAAATTAATAATGGTTCCAGGCGCGGAGAAAGAGGGGTCCGGGGGCAATCCCTGGAGAAAAAATTCATTAATAGGCCCAAATTAGTGAGGATTTACGCATATTATACCCTGGGGAAAGGGGGTCCGGTGGTCTCCCCCTGAGAAAAAAAACTGATAAATGGGCCCAAATTAGTGAACTTTTACGCATGTTTTACCCTGGAAGAAGGGGGGCCAGGGCAAGGACGGATATAGGGGGTAGGGGCCCCCCAAAAACTTAGTAAATCTATTGTAAATTAATTTATAACGCTGTAATTTAATCGATCCTACATATGTTTTTCCTATTTTGACCCACAACTACCCCCCCTCCCAAAGGGCTGGATCCGTCCCTGGGCCCGAGAAGAAAAATCGATAAATAGGCCCAAATTAGTGAGGTTTTACGCATTTTGAAAGCATCACAGTTGAGATTTTACCGACGAATAAACCTACCACTGAGGGGGCCCGGGGGTCTCCCCCGTAGAAAAAGCAATTTGAGTAATATATTTTTTGTGAAAGTACTTGTAACTTGGTCAATATGTAGATTTTTTTATGATGTCTTCCATGTAAAATAAGCATACCAAGAATTAATTTCCCTTTCGATATTGTGGATACTATGCCTTTCGCCTCCATAGCGTCTATGTCACCCCCCCCCCCCCCCCAAGGACCCCCTATTTATGCCAATGGTTAAAAAGTCATTAGTACGAACAAAGTGAATGATAGTCATACCTCATAATTTTATTTTATTTCAGGGAAGAGGCGAATATATCTCGTCGACGTACATTGCCTACTTCGCCAACTCCAGGAAACATATTCCCACGGTTCCTGCGACTGTTCTTTTCGGGACATGGTAATTATAAAAGAGAGTAAAAGTTGTCTATTGAACGCTTGGACCTTCAGGCGCAATATGTGTAAATTGGAACAAACAGTTAAGTCAGAAAAGACGGAAGGGTATAATTCAAGCAATTTCAAGGTGGCCAATGCTGCGATTGGTGCAGGAATTCATTTTACGCAAGCCATGGATTTTCTTTCTGGCATGGACATCACGTCGTTAAGTATTAATACCTTTCAAAAAGGTTATGAAGTGGTTTCTAGGCAGTTAATGAAGACCACCGAGGAAAGTCTGGAACTGACAGCAGGCGAATAATGGCGTCTAGCAGAAGAGGATGATGATGATGATGGTGTCGCAAATGTAACTGTGGAAGTTGATGGAGCTTGGTGTTCTCGTTCCTACCAGGGACACTACAAGTCGCTTGCAGGTTTTGCTTGCATAATAGGTGAAAGAAAGAACCGGAAAGGTTTTAGACTACGGGGTAAAAAATAGATACTGTGTGCTTTGTGAGAGGGCAGAGAAAAAACGTCTCAAACTAGGCCAAGAAGTGTCACCGAAATCACATATATGTTATAAAAATTGGTCTTTACCCCCAAATGGAATGGAAGCAGCCATACTGGCCGAGTGTTTCACAAGAAGTGTCGAAAAATACAAGCTCCAGTATGTGAAGTTCATAGGAGATGGTGATTCCTCCACCTATAAGACAGTCCTAGATGCCGAGCCATATGGGCCTTCCATAATTCCAAAAAAACTGGAATGCGTTATACACATAAGCCGGGTATTTTATAGAAAGTTACGAGAGTTAGGGATAATATGTTACCTATTGTCTGTAAACATATGTATGCATGATACATTAATTGTAAATAATAATAATTAATTGAATACAATGCTGTGGTACTGTAGGCCGTACCGACAATAAAATAGCAGGCTGGTACTGCATAGAGTGTAAGCTATAGTTGTTTTTGTTTGCTTGGAAACAGGCACGTAGGGAGGGGGCTTTGGGGGCTGGTTTTACTGGGGATATTCCATACACCCCCCCCCCCCCGGCCCCTTAGTAGTTAGCCTCCTCCGAAATAAAATCCTGGCTACGTATTTCTAGTGAATAGTATTTATAGTGAACAATGTCCACATTTAATTTGATAATTTTGTGATGGTGGGTAAAACATATGGTATAATCGTATGTTTTGACGGGGGAACGTAAAATATACCTAGATAATATTGTAATTCTGTATTGTTTTCTGGTTTATCAATTAATTTTTTTTAAAATAGAGCACTGTTACCAATTCACACCGTTTCTCAGGAGTGAAATATGTATATTTGCCAACCTTTAAACAAATATGGCGGACGAGTAAGTTTCCTGTTTTTAATCAGCGTCTTTAAAATTAATTTTAAATACCTTGTGCCTTATTTACTAGCTGAAATTTACGTTATTAGTCTTCAGTGCCATTCAAATTATAAGGTATGGATAATTTAACAGTCCTTATCAATGAAATTAAGGCAATGCGTAATGACATTGATGAGGTCAGGAAATCTGCACCTCCAAATCCTGTTGTGGACAGTATCGAAGAAAGATTTGCAACCTTCATGGATAAAGTAATTACTTACATGCAGCATAACACAAAGAAGGTACAAAATCTCAGTTATCAAATAGAAAAATTAGAATGCTACTCTCGACGAAATAACCTGCTGTTGCATGGCGTAGACGAGGCTAGTCATGAAAAATGTGAAGATGTTATCATAAAGGTATTGACTGACCGAAACATTATTATACAGCGCTCGGATATTGAGAGATGTCATAGAATTGGGCCTGTCAGGCAAGATGGGAAATCGAGGCCTATAGTCATAAAGTTTACCAATTACAAACATAGATCTCAGGTTTACTACAGTAAACGAAACTTTAAGGGAAGCAAGTTTACTATCACCGAACAACTCACCAGTAGCAGAATGCAAGTGCTAAATGAAGCTAAACAACATCTTGGAAAGGAAAAGGTTTGGACAACAGATGGCACCATTGTCATTCTCCACAACACTACAAAGTACAAAGTTACAACAGACGAACAACTGAAGGCTCTATGCATCAAAATTTGCCCACCTGAACCTACTACAAACAGAATTCTCCGTAGTGGAAAATCAAAAGCTAAGGCAGTAACTATTACGCAGTAACGTACATGCGCCTGCTTTCATACGTAGTTTCAGAGAGACGACCGAGTGAGTACTTGGCCTACTGATCAACCGACCAATGCAGCAATGTGTCTGTATGGACACGGTTCTTTCATTTCAAGTTTTGCCACTAAATAGATATCATGGTCTGTATACGTAGTTTCTATTTCCTTAAAAATATACTTATGCCTGTACGTTTCCGCTTGTACAATAGTAGGCCACATTTGCATATTATTTGGGTTTCAGTTCGCACTTTTCCCATTTTCAATTTTTAATGATATATATATATATATATTTTTTTTTTTTTACAACAAATCGTCTCAATACTCTACACTGGTTCTGTTTTTTTTTTTCACTCACTTTTGGTTCGCATGTTCATACTTTTGATTATAAAATCATTACATGACTTAGAAATTTGCGCTGATTAAAATAGTCAGGAAACAATGTATTTTTTTCTCGTGCTTTTTTTTTTTTTTTAAAGAAAGTTTTAGCACCTATTGCTTATTATTCCATTGTATTTGTTTTAGGATATTTATGAAAGAAATGTTGTTCTCTTTATGCCATAATAATTTTCTGGTCTTTTTTCCCCTAGGCTGTACATCCATTGTCCTCACTATTACGAGCGCTAGGGGCGAGTTTGAGCGTTTTCCACACAGATGACTAGCAGTGACCTTGGCAGCTCTGATCTCCAGTTAACGTCTTCCACTACACACACATTACACACAACTCTACAAAATACTTTCCTGGCTAACCCAAAGGCTCTACATCTCGTACATATCAATGCTCAATCTCTTTCAGGTCATTTTGACTACTTTGTTCACGTCTTTGATAATTTGAATGTGCAGGTAATAATAGTATGTGAAAGCTGGCTGAAACCAACCTTAACTTCAAACTTGGTGAACCTCCCCGGTTACAATATCTTTCGCAATGATCGAGTCGGGAAGGGGGGTGGCGGAGTTTGCATTTATGTCAGGGATGACATATCTGCTATCGTCTTAGCCTTATCGGCGTCGTTATATTCAGCAAAAGCTGAATTCATTCTTTTAGAGGTGCAGTGCAGATCCCAAAAAATTTTAGTATGCGGTATTTATAAACCACCCCTTGTAGATCAGAATTTCTGTGAATTTGAGGGGATATTGTCGGAATGGGCGCCTAAATATCAGCACGTAATTATTGCAGGAGATCATAATGCTGATCTATTAGTAGTCAAACCAGAATCGAGCCACATTAAACAACTCTATAGGGCATTAGGACTAAAGTTATTACCTCTAAAGGTTACTCATAATAAAGCTTTACTTGACTTATTAGTGGTGAGAGAAGGGAACAAGGTACTCAAACATGGCCAGCTCCCTGCCCCAGGTTTTTCCCATCACGATTTGCTTTTCTTGTCATATGAGATAAAAGTACCCAAAATTAAACCTAAATTCATCTCTTTCCGTAGTATGAAAAATATTAACGAGCAACAATTTTTACATGATGCCGAATCAATTCTATGGCTTTCTGAAATTGAAAGTCAAAATACTTTAGATGAAAAAGTTGACAAATTTAAAAATTTAATTACAGAGTTCTACGACCGTCACGCCCCACTCGTTACTCGCAGGGTGAAACGTCCAGCGACACCCTGGATGACTGTGTCGGTTAAAGAAAAAATTAATAATCGTGACAAAGCGTACCTTAAATACAAAAAAGGAAACCTAACGGTACAAAATTATAAAATAATTCGCAACCAAACAACGCAAGCTATTCGTAATGCAAAGCTACAGTACGCTCATTCCATCTCCCAATTACCAAGAAACAAGTTGTGGAGTAGCTTAAATAATTTTGGTATCAGTTCCAAAAAGTCCCGTACACCATTACCCAAGGTCGATGTTAATACCCTCAATACTACCTTCGCAAAACCACATCAATGTAAGGACCCAACGCCTCATGAGACAATAAAAGAAATTTTATCTGTACCTAAACCAGCCTGGCCTGAATTTTCCTTCAAGCAAATCACGGAACAAGAAGTCATCGCTGCTGTCAAATCGGTGAAATCTTGCGCCAGGGGCGTAGACCAACTAAATAGTAAACTGCTACTTAAATTACTACCATTTATTTCTCAAACGATCACTCATATTTACAACTTTTCATTTACAATTTCCAGTTTTCCAACGGCGTGGAAGAAGGCTCTCATACAGCCTATAGCTAAAAACCAAAACCCAGCCACCGAAAATGACTTACGCCCTATTAGCCTGTTGCCTTTCCTGTCCAAGCCACTGGAGAAGATTGTGTTGTCACAGGTTTCGAGCTATATGGCTAGTTATAATCTAGCTAATCCCCTGCAATCCGGTTTCAAGAAAAACCACAGCACTACATCAGCATTAATTCAAGTGGTTGATAATTTAAGTGGTGCTTACGACAGAGGTGACGTATCCTGCATTATTCTTTTAGATTACTCCAGTGCGTTCTCATGTGTAAAACATGACATCTTCCTTGCCAAATTAAAATCTTTAAACTTCGCTGATAAGTCAATTTCTTGGTTTCGCTCTTACTTAGAAAATAGAGAACAAGCAACGAGAATAGGCGACCAAACGTCTGAGTTCTGTAACCTCCCTAACGGATTAATGCAGGGTACGATTTTGAGCCCTTGGTGTTTCTCCACTTATACAGACTTATTGTCACAGTCATTGAACAAATGTTCTTATCACGTATATGCTGACGACTTTCAATTATATACTAGTTTCAAGTCTAGTAATTGTGAACAGGCCATAGCTGATATTAATGCTGATTTAGAGAACGTCTTAAAATGGTCAATAAAACATGGTCTCAAGTTGAACCCGACTAAGAGTCAGGCAATGCTGATAGGCAGCCACAATACTGTGGTAAAATTACATAATACCTTAAGGTCAACCATTATCTTAAACGGTGAAGTAATACCCTTTAAACAAGAAGGTGTGAAAAATCTAGGAGTGTATTTAGACCCACAACTCAACTGGTCAGTCCATGTAAACAAAACCTGTAGGAAAATTTATAAATGTTTATATCCCTTGAACAGAATTAGAAATTTTTTACCAATTAACATAAAGAAAAACATTGTTTCCACGCTAATTACCCCACTATTTGATTAATGTATTGTATTATCATCCAGTCGCACGGATTATCTGTCACACCGTTTGCATAGGGCAATGAACAGTTGCATCCGATTTATTTTTAACTCTAAGCGTCGCGATCATATTAGCCCACAGTACAAAATACTAAATTTCCTAACCACTGACCAAAGAACACAATACCATGCACTGTTGCTAATGTATAAAGTAACCCACTCAAACGCACCTTCCTACATTATTCAAAAATATACAAAATTACAGTCACAGCGCAATGGCACAACATATGAAATACCACTACATAAGTCCACAAGACATGGGCAATCTACGGTATTATACTCGATTCGTCACTGGAACCGCCTACCATTGGAGATCAGGGCAGCTAATTCACTCAGTAGCTTTAAGAAAATAATTAAACAGTATATCTTGGATAACGCTTAGACTCTCTCCGGTCCTGTAATGGTGATGACAATGGATTTCCCCCCCCCCCCCTATATCTTTTATCCTTCTTTTTTACTACTCCTCTGTTTCCTTCTTCTCTATTTAATTTTAATTAAGTTATAATAGTTCACAATGGTTTTTTTTCTGGTTTTTAAGGTTAGCATGAAAACAAGACTTTATAGTCTTATTGTTCGCCTTTTGTTTTGTTTACAATAAAGTCGTATTTTCATTTCATTTCAACCTTAAATGTTCTGTACAATAGCCTTACACTTCACAGTTATAATTATAACAGTAGGTTATACATTACAATGCCATATTATGTTACTAGTAGTATACAAAATAGGTATCCTCCCCATTTTAGCTAACTGAAATGATTATTATCGAATTGCATTCATTAATCACTATGCAACTCAGCCCAGCCAATATTATTGAATAGAGAATAAGAGAATGCTGAAGTAATGAAATTCAGGGCTGAAGCCTGTGCGCTCAGGCACCGCAGAGTAACCAGGTCCAGGTATGGTATACAAGCTGTTTCAAATTTCAAAAGGTTGGACCAGGGGCGTTTAACTTCAATGGAGGTTTTCGTTATACGCGGGAACTGTTCTGATTGGCCCTGATCCAAACCCACGATAGCCAACCGTGAAATTGTATTTTTTTTTAATTTTATGTTGGTAACACCTGTTTGTGATTTACTACAAACATCCCGTGGCTGCAGATCCTTGTCAACATGGCGGCTAGTGTAGCCTCTATAAGCTAAGTACAGGGTTGAGACTGAGTCAGATATCCGTTCTGCAATGTGTAAGACTTCGACATATTTAACGTTGATACTTATCTCTGATATTTGGCTTATGGTTAAGGGGTGCCCCGTAAGGGTTACTATGCCTCCCGCCGTTCTAGTTAATATATTTCTATGAAAACAACGGACATTCCGACATTGGACAACACACAGCGGCCTTTAATAATATTATATATTTTTAATAAGTTTTGTGAGCCAATATAAATTTGAACTACGACGGGAAGTGAGGTGAGTAAACATATTTCATGTGCCTGTTTTTTTAAACATTTTCAGTTGTATACCATCCAACACCTTACATATATTACATGGTTTTAATTTTCAAAATGGAAAATCGTTAGCATGTGCAACTCATTTGTGTAGCAAAACAACTAAAATTTGTTTAATTCATCATTCATTCCTTGTTTGTGAAGTGTTCAAGTGAGAAGGAAAAATCGTAAAAGGTACATTTGGTAAATTACAATTTTTTAAATAAAATTTTTTAAAACCTACGCACTCACTTTGTTAGATCTCTTGTCAGTGCTATGAGATATGCCCGTAAGATGTTAGCACAACCATATATGCCTAGTTAACAAAAAAATGTGAAATGTGTGACCTACAATAATTTAATCACGTTAAGTTGGACACTTACGAGTCAGTTTTGACCATGTGTAAGAGGTTATTTGAACCCACAACGTGGAAGTAACTGTTTGAAAAAGGAAAATTACGTTACAATTGCATTTTAATCTACACAATAACTTGATACACAAATTGCACCTTAATGTAGCTGGCATATACAACCTAACTTGTGTGTTGACAGTGACCTTATTCCACTAACATTTTAACTGTGGAATGGATGAAGAAACTCTTGAGCATATTCTCCTGCAATGGTCCATTCCAAGCAGGGAGAAGGACTTACTCGTGACGGCATTGGGAGGAGGAGGAATAGAAAAAATTCTGGGACGGAAGAATCTTTGGGCACTGGTGAATGAATCATCTGGCCATCGGCATCACCTGAAGCTGGAACCCAGTAGTAAGAAGTAAGAAAATGGCAGTCGTCGGTGCTGACAAGTTGAACTCCATAGTGCCAAGTAAGTATTTTCTAGCAATCTCAGATAGGGGTGACGATAGTATATTAAGGGTGTACAGCCCGTAGGAAATTGGCAGCCCGAAATAATTAACTAATCATGTTATTTAACATTTGTCTCATTAAAGTTGTAAAAGACTACTTCATGCATCCTATGATAAGATATAGTATTTCTAATATTTTAAATTGTAGCTTTTTCATCGACATGATAATATTTTGTAAAAAATAACCTTATTATATGATGCATAAAGTAGACTTCTACAACTGAAATGAGCCAAATCTTTAATAACTTGCTTAGTTAATTAAATAAAAAGTTTTAAATTTCGGGCTGACAATTTCCTATGGGCTCTTTAACTAATCTGCTATTTTTCCTATTATAACGAAAGCATTGGCATTTCGAGTACCTATTCGACAGATTTACATGCTGCTTTTACGGTTCCAGAAACAGGAAAAGTGACACTATCTATGTTGTTAGATTTGTGGAAATATCCTTGTGTAACGGACTGGTGCGAGTTTACCCAAATATGCTTTCATTTTTATTAATTAGTGTAGGTAATGTCAAATTTCCATGGTCAGTAATTGTACCATGGCTGCCTACTCATGTTCCGATCAATTAGAAACCTATAATGGAAATTAATATATAAATGATCAATTACGGTACCTACAGTATATGAAGTGGCAAGGTATTAAGATGCGCAGGTCTCTACACACCATGTGATCGGAGAAAGGAGAAGCATCGCTACTTTTCTTCTTCATATTTGTGCGGGTAGTTTGGCTTATCATATCATTTGAACTTTCAGGAGATGTCATGTCAGCGATTTATTAAGAGAATCTAGTTCGGGATGAACATGCATGCCGCCTTGATAAGGAGGAGAAAGATAGACGTGATGCTGGAAGAAGAAGACATTGTTCGCTATGCAAAAGCCTGAAGGATTCGGTTTATTGGCGGCGAATGGCTCATCACCGAGCAAGGGAAGGCTCGCAACCGATGAAGAGTATAGGTGGAACCTGCACAAGATGTCAGTCTCGACTTTCCAGAAGAAGAGCAAGGACGAGAATGTATTCCTATTTCCACATAACAATCTATATCGACGTGTTGATACATTACATTTCGAGCTATTCACGTTATCACAAATAATTTGTAGATGGATTTTGTATGGACTGAGTTCAATTTAGTAATAAAAAGAAATGTATATTTCTTAATAAGTATAATGTGCGTTGGTCATTGAGTATTTCTTAATTTTGTATTTAATATGTTAGGTACGGCTTAGTGTGGAACTATGAAAAAAAAAATAGTTTGTTTAAAATAAGGTGAATACTAACAACGTTGTCAGAGTACATACCAGAGTAGTCATTAAAAATCAATTATATAATACAAAATAGGTCAATATAATATTAAATAGGGAGGGAGCACGAGCCGGGCCGGCCGGGGCCCCGGCCACACAAAATTTGAAAAAAGGAGCGAATGATTCTGACGCGGGAGGGCCAACGTTATTATTATTATTTTTTTGGCAGTTGGCAGTCTTTCCCTAACAAAATATTACCATTGAGTTGACGTTCTTATATATTATGTTGTTCTGTGGGTTGGACCTCTCACCGCGGGCCTCAGGGACAATTCGGATTTCGGACGAAGGATGAATGAGGCGACATCTGTCTGTGTCACATGTGGTTGTAGTTTCTTCTTTCAGTATCAAAAGCCGATATCTCCACTTTTTCCAAATTCAAATACTATACCGCAGCCTTAAGGAAAAATTGAAAATATAAGAGCAAAATAGTAGGGTTTTACGCATTTTAATAGTTGTAAAGTATAACTGTAGATTTTACAAACCTAAAAAAGGAATGCTTATATTGATATTGCTGCAAACGGGACCATGAAGTATGAACCATTGTCTTACAATGCTCGAGGCTGAGGGGTTTGCCCCCCCCCCAAATGAGCGGGGGGGGGGCAAGTTGGACCGTGCCCCCCCCCCCCCCCCAACTTTACGCCCCTGGTAATAATACGTATTACTTTATACACCATAATTTTTTGTACTCTTTTCTGCACCTTGCCTCCAAAAATGGCTGCACAATGGCAAGGGGCCCAAAGAAAAAAAACTTATGTAACCGAATTTATTTTGGGAATTAAACTATTATTATTATTATTGTTTACATTTATAAGAAGGAAATACTTGAAGACCTACTTTTCGTCGATACTGTGATTCACTCAACTGCTGATGAAATAATTCAGAAAATTAATAAATTTCTTCTCTGCCACCAAAACTTTATGGTCTGTTTCAGTCATTCTACAAAATGAAAAACCAATGAACCTTTACGTTTAGCATACAAGACATACCACAAGTTATTTTAACCGAAATTTCACTACGGGTTCACCAAACCGAAGACAGACGTATGCGACTACTGCGCTGAGTGCAAAGAAAAACTTAAAGCCAACCCTGGTGATCCGTGTGAAATTGAATACAGACTTCACACCATGAAGTTTAAGGCTCACCATAAAATAAGGAACGACTATATTGCATTGGCTAAAACCGATCCTACAACATTGGTACTCGAATTTGATTACGGTCAAAACCATGCCATTCTGAGATTCAGTTTTACCAACGACTTTTATGGTTGTACATTTTCAACGTTCATGTGTTCAATGATGATTCGTCGTTTGTTTACACTTATATGGAAAGCGATGGAAAGAAAAATGCAAACGCTGTTTGATCGTTACTGCATGACTACAAAAATGAAAATGTCCAGTGACGTTAAGAAGATAGTTTTACTGTCAGATGGAACAGGTGGGCAAAATCAGAACATTTTCGTTGTAAGGTTTTGCGCTTATATTGCTGCTGAGTTTACTGTTTTAGTCGAATACCTCTTTCCCGTGAGAGGGCACTCTTTCTCACAGTGCAACAGAAATTTTGGTTTAATACGAAAAAGTTTACGGAATTTCGAAACTATTGGGACAGCTAAACCGTATCTGGAGGCTATAGTCACCTGTCGTACCAAGCCAGAATCTTTTCAGCTCATCCACAACAGCTCCATCCTGTTCGAATGGGATGATATCCTTCTACCGTTTTTCCAAGTTAAACCCACCGCGAACAAAGGTCCATTTAAAATACAACATACAGGCGTTTTCTTTACAGACCAGATGGTCTACTGTTAGTTTCAAAGACCTACCATGGTACTTATTGACCATTTCCAATATGGGCCAGACGGCCAATGAAGGGGCTGTCTCTAACCGTGGTTCAATCTCCACCTGGGGAATTAAGCCAAGCCAAGAAAAAGGATGTTTTGGCGCTTCTCAAGTTCTTACCGAAGAAAGATAGAACATGGTTAACACGTTCGCGGACAGTGCCTGAAAAAAGGGTGTTCCCAGAGAGGCACATCGTAAAACTTTTTCTTTCGCATATTGTCAGGACCGCTATTGCAGTCCATGCTCCTGGGGCAGGACTGCTATCGCGGTCACTTCTCAAGAGTCGATTTTGGGGCTAGACTGCTAAAGCAGTTTTATTTGCCATTAGATGAGGATAGGTTGGTGTTTCTGCCGCCCCACACAATTGAAATTTTTAACTTCCCTCCATTTCAGCGTGGCAGTAGATACAATTTTAGATGATGGTGCGTTGGTGCCACACCCAATGTTTGTTTATGTTTACTTAATTGAAAATGGAGTATAACCAAGCAATGCACCGGCAAAAAAGGGGCGTAAATTTGTAAATTTCGACGAATTCGAAACATTTGAAGATAGTGACGAGCCAGAAGAATTTCGGGGATCCGATTCCAGTGACCCGGACTATGAACCAAGTGATGAAGAGGATAACAGAGCGATGGAAGTGGCTGTTTCCAGTAGTGATGAAGAAGAAATAGAAGGTGAAAATCAAATGAGGCAGGAGTCAGAGGTACTCGCAGAACTCCTAGCAGTGATATAGATCAATGGGAAGACACTATCGCCACCATTCCTGACTTTCCATTTGAAACTGCACATAGTGAAACGATTTCTGGTAACGATGAATCAGATTACTCTTTTGGACTCTATACTGAAGAGGCTTTCAATATCATTCTGAAATCCTCAAACAATTACAGAGAGAAACTTATGAACAGCAATAGGCCAAAAACGCGAAACAGTAGGTCTTCTGAAATAAAACCAATACAGTTGGAAGACATGAAGAAATTTTTTGGGCTATGCCTCTTACAGGGACAAGTTAAAGCCCCTTCAATAAGAAAAATGTTTAGTAAAGACTCCTTATATTATCACCCCATTTTTGGCCAAACCATGAGTGGCAGGCGTTTCGAAAATATTTTACGGTGCCTCAGTGTGGAATATGCGGATTTCGAAGAAACAGTCACTGACGAAAGAGATTGGTTGCGCAAAGTCCGGCCTCTAATGTCTATTTTGCTGAACAACTTCCAAAGGATGATGGCACCAACAAAGAATTTATCTTTGGACGAGTCCCTTTTGCTCCATCGGGGAAAATTAGTCTTTCGGCAGTATATCAAAAACAAAAAAGCACGCTATGGTATAAAGTTTTATGAACTGTGCACGCACGATGGCTATGTTTTAAACGCTGAAATATACGCCGGCAGAGAAGACATCCATAATGAAGAAGAAGAATGTGAAGAAGGAGAAAACTTGGGCAAGGTGGGTCAATTAGTGTTGCGTCTTATGCATGGGTATTTAGATAAGGGACACCATGTGTTTATGGACAATTACTATAACAGTGTCAGTCTTTGCAACAAATTGTTAGCAAGGAAAACACACTGTACCGGCACCCTTAGAGCGAATCGAAGAGGTAACCCTATTGGTGTCATAAAGCCAAAACTCAAGAAGGGCGACCACATTTGGAAAAGAAAAGGGCAAGTGTACGTTTCCAAATGGAGAGACAGGAGGGATGTACTATGTATAACCACTGGCATTGCGCCAACGCTGAAAGTCACGAAGAATCGTTATGGGGTGGCAAGAGTTAAGCCTGCCGAAATAGAGGCGTACACTGACAATATGGCGGGAATCGATCGAATAGATCAAATGATCTCATATTATTAAAGCCCCCAAAAAACCATTAGGTGGTACAAAAAAGTGATTTTCCACCTTCTCGATTTAGCGATGTGGAATTCGTTTTATTTGTTCAAGAAGAACACGCCTAAAAAAACCTTCCTAAACTACAGAGAAAATATTATAAGAAAACTAATTTCACAAAATGTTCCTCTTGCACAGGCAAAAATTCCAGCAGACGCCGACGACAGTGAATGTTAAGAAAAATCTAAGCACGTACTTGAAGAAATTCCAAAACCGCTGAGTTATAAAAGATATAAATATTTTTTTTAATGTACACGGTAAAGTGTAGTAAAGTACAAGGCAAGTGCAAAGGCAACAAAAAGCTACAACGTTCAGATGCCGAAACTGCAAAAAAAAGCCCTCCCCTGTGCCCGGGAAAATGCTTCGAGGAATGGCACAATAAGTAAAATGTATGTTTTCATGTTCAGGACATTAAAACCTGTTATTGTGGCATTATAACAGTTCGATTTGATAACCCAGGGTAGTTCTTTAGCGTTAATTCTCTGAGAAAATTGAATCTACTGCTACTGCAGTCATGCCCCACTTCTATGACATAAGTTGTTCAGGAAACGCATGACTGCTCTAGCAGTCCTTAGATTTTAGTTTTTTATCGCACGCAGCTGGAATTGAGGAACAATTTGGTGTATTTAAATCCAAAATCGGACCAGAAACAAATATTTAATGTTAGTGATTTTCTGAGGACCCCCTCGGAAAAATTTATGCAAGTTTTGAGGAGGACTGCTATAACAGTCATGCACTATTTTGAGGAACGCTATAGCAGTCCAGTCCATTAACGTGTTAAGAAACTATCTAAAATGAAGACTAGTTTCTTTACGGTCATTATTTTCTTCTTTATTTTTTTTATTTTGGAAAAAAAAATAAAAAAAGCGAAGTTTCCAATTACTTGAAGGGGTTCCTCACTCTAGCCTCATTCAACAGTCCTACGCCGTAGAGTGGGGTATTAGTCCGCCAGAATCAAACTGGGATGTGATTGACACAATGGAAAAGAAATTTATAGAAGTAAAAGTGAAAATCAACACCAGGGATGCAATCGAAGTGAAGAAAAGAAATCGAATAGGGGAAAGCTGCCTAACTTGGACCATTCCCTAACTTGGACCACCCGCCTAAATCACCCGCCAATACAAGCAGAGGTGCCAACACAAGTAAAAACAACAATTTTCATAACAAATCATCCAAAAAAGCAAATGGCGATTTCGAAAACTAAGAATTACGCTTGTTAGAAGGTAAGTTAAAATTTTATGATTGCAACAGCTATTTTACTCACTTGTGCCATAAAAGATTGTGGCTTATGCATTTACTTTACCTTGGATTTTACTTATGGCTACTAAAATACCACTAATTAGCAATAAATAGGCATTTCAAAAATGGAAGATCCCACCATCAATATTGCTTTAATCATCAAAATGTTAAACAGCGTGTAGTCACTTAACTTGAACCACCAACTAGTTCCCTAAGTTGGACCGGTCCAACTTGTGTACCTATATACTATATTTTTTAGCTACCGCGATGGTCTTAGTATTTTTGCGTATTTGCATTGTTATAGGCTCTTCCTCATTTTTTTTAGATGTCACCAGCACGGAAGAATGGCAAATGGCACAACAACAGCCTCAAAATGGCGATTTTGGACGCTAAGTCGGGAAAGGGAGTCAACGCGTCAGCTAAATTGCACGGAATTCCCGCAGCTACGCTAAAACGGTATCTAAAGGGTGATAACAAAGAAAAGGTCAACCAGGGAAGGCCTACCATCTTCAATATTGACATGGAGAGAGAGCTTGCTGCTCATATATCAAAGTTCGAGGAAAGGATGTTTGGGCTAACGATTAAAGACGTCCGAAAGCTTGCGTACGATGTAGCTAAGAAGCAGGGGCTCGACTTTAAATCAAAAAATAACACTGGTCTTGCGGGGAAGAAGTGGTATTACGGCTTTTTGGATCGCCATCCATACTTGTCTTTAAGACAACCGGAATCCACTTCTCTAGCGCGAATGAAAGGTTTTAGTCGTGAAAGGGTTGCCATGTTCTTCAACATGCTAGAAAAACTCGTGGATGAACATCAATTTGATGGGACACAAATTTTTAATGTCGATGAGAGCGGGTTCAACCCCGTGCAAAAAAAAACCCCAAAAGGTCGTTGGTCTGAAGGGTAAGCACCAAGTCGGCGGTGTCGCAAGCGGTGAAAGAGGCGTGAACACGACTATGGTCTGCTGTTGTAGCGCAGCTGGGTTTTATGTCCCTCCAATGTTTATTTTCAAGCGAAAAAGGCATGACGACGCACTGTCTATTGGGGCACCTGAAGCAGTGTGGTGACTATATCCGACTCAGGCTACATAACTTCTGAGTTATTTTTAGAGTGGCTGCAACACTTTCAGCGGTCAGTGGGCTGCGGCAAGGACAAGAAGGTTCTTCTATTGCTGGACGGCCATTCTACCCACAGCAAGAATTTAGACGCCCTCCTTTTTGCTCGCAGCAACGGCATAACAATTCTGCAGCTGCCCAGCCATTCCACCCACCGCATGCAGCCTTTGGATGTCGCTTTTTTCCGCCCCCTTAACTGCTATTATATTCAAGCTGTGGAGACATATCTTCGATCTCACCCAGGAACTGCTGTCAAGCCATGCAACATTGTATCTCTTCTGGCGGAAGCTTATGGTCGCGCGGCCACAGTGGGTACAGCAGCAAATGCATTCAAGTGTTCAGGTGTATGGCCTGTGAATCGAAATGTGTTTCCGGAGCATTTGTTCGCTGCTTCTGACGCCTTACAAGGAAACCCGGCCCCAACTTCTACTGTTGCTGCTACTGCTGTGGGTGGAAAACTGGCCTCAACTTCTAGTGTTGCTGCTACTGCCATGGGTGGAAACCCGAGCCCAACTTCTACTATTTCTGCTGCAGCTGTGGGTGGAAACCTGACCCCAACTTCTATTATTGCTGCTACTGCTGTGGGTGGAAATCTGGCCCCAACTTCTGCTGTTGCTGCTACTGCTGTGGGTGAAAACCCGGCCCCAACTTCTACTGTTGCTGCTACTGCTGTGATTGGAAACGCGGCCCCAACTTCTACACAAACAGTGGAACCTATAGCAACAGTATTTCCTTCAGTTGCAGTACCATTAACTCCATTTGCAAAAGACCTGAATGACATTTCTCCACTTCCTACCCCTGAAGTACCAGCCAAGGCAATACGGTACCAAAATGCTGCAGTCCTTACTAGCACACCTTACAAAGAAGCTTTAGAGGCGTCCAAACTGAAGTCAGAACGACGGAAACCCGTGAAGAGGTCTTTGTTTTCCAAAAAAAGTAAGAAACTTGTGGGAGGGAAAAAACACCAAAATGAGGTTCCCAAAGAAACGAAAAGCAAATGCAAAAGTGAGTTTGTCGTCGTAAAGTTTCAAATGAAAGAGCAACAGAGGATTAAATTTTACATCGGTGAAATTTTGGGAGAAGGCGACAATACAGGTATTGAAGTAAAGTTCCTGCGGAAAAAAGGTGGGAAACATGGAATTTACTTCAGTTTTCCCGAAATCGACGATACCGAACATGTGCCGTATTCAGATATTGTATTGCTAATAAAAAAATACAAAGAAACCAGAGGTCGATACATGTTTCGGCTGACAAATTCAGAAATAGATTTTTCAAAAAATTTTTAACATTTTTATTTAATCTAGTAGGTAAATAAACATTTTGTCCTGGCTTTAACGTGTTATTACTTAACTTTACCATACCAGTGGTAGCTTCCTAAGTTGGACCACCTGGTTCAAGTTTTGGGACTGATGGTCCAACTTAAGCAACGTGTTTCTCAACTTGAAACAGTTGCAATAGGCAAAGAAATGACTCTTGCTATTGCTACTTGATGTAAAATCCCAATAAAAAATTTGTTAAAGATGCGCTACGGATTGAGCTTTAAACCAGTCTATCTATTTTTATTCTATTGATAAAATAACGGCGTAAAAAAAATAAAAACTCCAAACTGGTCCAAGTTAGGCAACCTTCCCCTATGCCTGATCACTCCGCTATGCTACTAGTAAATCCAATAACAGCAGAGATACGATGGATAGATTATCCAGGAGGAGCACATGGCGAGGAGAAGAGCTCAGGTTCTGAGCTTAGGTATAAATGAGACTGAGATCAGCGACATCAAAGGTTTGAGTGAGCATGGGTTTTGTGACTCTCAGTTTCTGAAAGTGGAGGAAAGAATGGTCTAACAGCTGGAGAGGTCCGATCTACACCACAGAACCTATTAGGCCAGAGCACAAACAGGTTCACGATGTCAAGCTACAAACCATCTTCAAAGAGCTCACCCACTTACAAGAAGCGGATAGGGTCAAACAAATAAAATGGAAAGGCCTCCTCAGCCCTGAGGGGTGGGTACAGAACATAAAGATGGAAGGCGACACTGATATAGATTGTTTGACCCAAAAGTTGCGAAGGGTGTAGGGGGGGAGGGGCTACCAATCAACCAACCAACTCTACGTTCAATTCGACGAGAAAGAAATTGTTAACCCCGTTGCCTAATTTCGAATCTTTGGATTAAAATTGCCCGATTTTTTTTTTAATTGGTGCCAATTTTTAACATAGCTCCCATGTCTTGTTTAGGCAATTTAGTCGAAACTTGCATTTATATTATTTTCAGACAATAGTGCCAGAGATACAAATTGGTAATTTTTTTTTAATGATTCTGCCTATTTTACTGATAAGACTTATTCCTAAAAACGTTATCTTTACTATTAACAAGGTCGGTACTTAATATTACGTGCAATATGCTATATATTCCATCGATCCAAACCCATTAATTTTCTCTCGGCTTGTAGTCTTTTGTGTATAGGCGCACTTATATTAAGGACTTTAGAATATTGGGAAACAAAGAAGAGGTCTGAATCTGCTACGCAAACATAGTCTTAAGTTGGATGGAGCTGTTGAATACATTCATGCCGTACAAGTCGGCAAAGAACTGGCTAGAGTAATGGAGGAACCGAACAAAGAAAATAAAGTAGTACTTGGGCTGGCGAAGAACATTCAGAACTGCAGATTTTGTGGGGGGCCCACCCGGTTAGAAAATGTCCTGCTTTTGGAAAGACCTGTTTGACATGTTTAGGCCTAAACCATTTTTCACCTTCATGTAGAAAGAAGCAAGTACCTCCAAGAGAGAGGCGGGGGTAATCAACCTTCAGAATGCCAGCAATTTAAAGGACTCGTTAGTGCAGTACGTTTGGACAAGGCCGCGCCCAGGTATTGATTTGGGTGGGGTGGGGGGTCCAATTTTTTTTTTTTTAAAGTAATTTATTAATAAAGTAATGGGTGAATTTTTATACTGATGGGTCAAAAATAGAAAACGGAGGTACAGGGGCGGGGGTTTATGGGCCACGACTCAACTTAGTCATCCCCATGGGATCCCAACCCACAGTCTTCCAAGCCGAAATACATGCCATACGCGCATGTGCGGCGCACTGCATTAAACGTGCTTACCGCCACAGCAAGATATTCATTATCTCCGACAGCATGGCTTCCCTACTTGCGCTGGACTCGAATAGCTACGAGTCCAAGCAGGTGTGGGAATGTATGCTTGCACTCAACGCATTGGGGGTGACGAATAAAGTCACCCTCATGTGGGTTCCAGGACACGCCGGGATCGAAGGCAATGAAAATGCCGACGCCTTGGCGAGAGAAGGGAGCGCGCTACCCTTCATTGGGCCTGAACCCTTCTGCGCCTTCCCGAGAAACCGCCAAACCCTAGAGATTGGCCTATGGGAAGAAAAGAGAAAGGAAGCATACTGGAAGTCTGTCACAGGCCACAGACAATCCAAAATATTCCTTACTCACTCTAAGAGCTATACCGCCAAAGCACTGAACCTCAGCAAGCCTGAACTTAAGGTACTTACAGGTGCACTCACAGGACACTGCCACGTGAACTACCATTTAAAGAACATGGGTAAAGTCTTGAATGACACCTGCCGATTCTGCAAAGAAAAGGCTGAGACTGCTGAGCATATCATCTGCTCGTGTCCGGCAGTAAAGAACAGACGACTGCTAGCAACGTCCTCTTGGTTTCTATCACCAAGGGAGGCTTGCCAGTTGGCCCCTGGGCAGTTGTGCAGGTTTTTACGGGACCTGCTGACTGACCAGGACTAAAAGTACGGGGATTCACAATAGATCTTTAAGGTCAAAGTGAGCCAAGCTCAAGTAGCAGCATCGCCCCATTACTAATCTAATCTAATCTAATGGGTGAATTCAGGGTGAATTCATCAAACAATACAGGTTTACATAAAAAAATAGATTTCGTGGGGGGAGGTGTCCGGACCCCTTGGTCCACCCCCCACCCCCCTAGGCACGGCCATGGCTGTGGTGCAAAAAAGCGAGAAATCGTCAGAGAATTAGTTAAACATTAACAAGGACACTAAACTGATAATTATTCGACTTGTGAACACAATTACATTGCAATTTTTATTTCCTCAAGAAACTGTGACGCTCTTATACGCCACTTGGTTGTTTTCCTCCTTCATTTGGTCATAGCATGATCCAAATACGTTAAAAAAGTTTAATAACGACTTTCCGAGCATAGCTGGGCTCAGCGGGAGTGAGATCGGTCTACAGCCAAGCTAAGCATAGGAAAACCGATACAACTTAATTTCTTATCGGTTTTCCTGCTGAAAGCTGTAGACCGGTCTCGCAATCGGCTGAACAGCCAACATTGAAGGAAGGTGTGGAGAGATTTCACTAAGAGAAATTGATAACCTCTATGGAGGAGTGCTGTGCTAACTTAAATATGAAAAGTAATAAAACTGTAAGTAATTTAAAATGTGAATAAGAATAGAAGTGGCTAGGGGGAAGGATGGGGTGCCTCCTTCCTCCTCCTCCCCTTTTGTGTAAATCTCATAGTGAGTTACCGACCTTATGTAAACGCCGACCTTAGAATAATTACTGATTTCCTAATTTACCTGCATACGATGATTGTATACAACGATTGATCCACTGCTAGCGAAGGAAGAACGGTACCACGAACGACTCGGAGAATCGTGACGTCCTGAGGGACTATTTATTGGTGACAATGTAATAATATATGGTTTTCTATCATGCGGTCATTGTGTTAATGAGTTTTTCCTTAGCAGCAAGTCCTGAATCCACTGAAAGTGTTGAAGCAGATCAGCTGATTGCACGGGCTAGTTGTAGGAATGTAAGGTTGAGCATTCTCGGCATAGGTGAGACAAGCGAAGATGCTGGCCTTACAAAACCCAGTTTGCTTCTATTTTTAAAAAAAAATTCTTTTAAAAATCTTTGCGATTTTATATGAATAAGCCTTCTTCTGTAAAATTAAATGGTTTTTGCTGTCAAAATGGGTTACATATTTTTTTTTAAATTCCTCGGGGACAAATTCCTGATTGGAGTAATTTCAATGAGTTTTGGTTTGTAAAATCTGACCTGTCAAAATTAGTATACCCGATACAATGACTAACTGGGCGGTTCGCCAGGGTTACATGATCATATTAGTATATTCGGATTTCGGAATAGAGGACACATTTCGACAGAAAAGGAGGACTTTTATGAAAAAGAAGGACATATTCAAAAAATTGTCTGTTCATTGAATATTGAAAGAAGTGACTGAATTATTACTCGTATTTTGCTTTAGAAGCTATTTCTTTGAGCAACAGCGGTTCTTTTATAGATATATATTTATATAAATAAACATAAATTAAATTCAGAAAGTTGTACTTCACAAGTAACAATCCCCTTCAACGACTCAATCAGAAGTTTATTCCTTTCATCCATCCACTGGGCATTTATTCTATTTATAAGAGAATACATTTTAGTAAATAGTAATACTTTCAAAAGTATTTATGGTGCGAAAGGAGTATACGCCCTCCAAAGGGAGTACGTCTGGCAACCCCGGCGGTTCGCAGACTTTTTAGGAATTAGGAACCACAGCTGTACTGTATTAAGACAACACATGAATCTTTTAAACGCCACAACTTAAAGCATCCAGATTGGTCGGAAAACTTAACTGGATAGAAAAGTCCTGCGGATCCGCAAGCATACTTTGCACAACCCATGTTGGATGCCAACGGCCTTACCATGTTGATTCCATTAGAGCAGAGCATGTTTCAAACTGCGGCAACTTGGTAGTGTGCACAGCGTTGGCAGGGGAACCTGGTGGGACATGATAACGCGCTTTGGCAGTATAAGTCGAGTCCTGGTCACCTCCGATTTAATCGTGTGACTTTACCATGTTCCCCAAGTGGTTCGGAATCCACTATAATCAGGAGGTCCACCCTGTCAGTCAACTCCCCATTCCCCGAGGTGAAAGAGTCTGCCCTTAGGGTGCCTCAAGTTAACAAACAGACTCACTCCCCCCGCCAGGCTGACAGGCTTGCTTAAAAAGCGGAAATGCTGAAAGCAGGCGTTAGAAACAACAACAACAACAACCCATGTTGGTTGAGCAATAATATGCATATACTCTACCCTTAACCAGCAGTGCACACTGCCTCTGGGTGCACCAACTTTAAAAGCTACACTCTTCATTCTTAGCGTGCTGAATTTAAAGTCCCTTACGAGCTAAAGAACTATTAATGATAAGCATCAGCTCAGTAACGAATTGATTCACCAGTTGCAGACCAACTTCCCAAGAAGCCAAGTAGTTTTTTAAAAATGTGTTTCCCAAAAGTTTCACAACCTTAACTCTAGCAACGTAAGAGCTCTTCAAACGATAAACCTTGGTATCTGTGATGAATCTAGAAGACAACCAAATGCATGCATTCACACGGTTGTCAGGTAATCGTCTCAGATCTGAAGCAACAACTTTATGGTCCAAATTTAGTTTGGAATGGAGTGAGTGAGTATCATATTGGAATTTGCCTGATTTACCAGTGAACGGACGAGAGCCATGGTCACTAGACAGTGCAGCGGTGAATAAGGAATGACGATTCAGTGTAAGAGTTGCATAGCAGGCCAAGGATCGCAGCTGAGTTCAAATCAAGTCGACTTTGGTGTCCAGAACACATTGATAGCGCATACCAGACAGAAGAGCGGAGAGGAAGGAGCCCTGCCTATAAAATGTTTCTGTGAGCACTGCTGTCGGAAAAAGCAGTATAGAGTAGTCCGCGAGGCAGCTGCGTGGCGGCGGGTGTCAAAGCCTACAATTCAAATTCACTTCACGGCACATCACTTCACCACAGACCTAATTTCAGCTTAAGCGCTTCACAATGTCATTTCTTCATCTTCTTCCCGTTTCACAGTCACTTCACTTGACCCTAGACTAACCGACACGCAGCTGCATGAAATCAATCATTGTTTCGATTAATAACGAAATAAACGTGGTAAGTCATACAGTCCTTCGAAGTTCACCTGTTTGGCATTATCTAGGTGAATTGTTATCCAAAATGTCTACTTTCCTTGCGCTCAGCTGTGTTCATTAGTTCACCATACAACTCTTGCACTTGACTGTCTTATTCCAATAATCCATTCCAACTAAGCATTCCAAACTAAAGTTAAACTAGCCATTGAGGTGCTTATAGAGCTGTTATTAATTTTGCAAGCAATCTTTTGGAAAACACTTTAAAAGATCTTCCTCAGCCCCTAAAAAAGAGGAACTTACCCAGCCAACAACGGAGGCTGCATGTAACAGCAGCTGATAAACCAAATCGGTACTGACTCTTTCGAATTTTGGCACCAATTGACAGTAGCTATGGGCGCACAAAATTCAGCAAACCGAGAGTGGCAGCGCAGCCTTCAAAGCTGGTAAAATCCAAGAACAGTGTGAAATGCTGATGAGAAGTAGAATTTATGTATTATGTCATACATAACATGCACTGTGTAACATAATGCTGTAAGGCCTGCCGAAATTACTATGTCAAGTTTCCTACTAATCTACTGTAGATGTTTTGCGGAACCTTATTTTGCGCCCCCTCAAAAAACTCCTCAAGAAATGTTAGGGCAAAAGCACCAAGGTACACCGTGCCCAATAAGTCCGGCTACGATTGTACAAACCTTCGTAATAAACCCGTACGGGATTCTTCTAAAAATTAATTATTACAAATTGGCATACTAAACATTTTAGATCGCAATTATAGGGAGATTCATCTACATATTGAGATTGCGACCAATGTTCGACTTCTGGAAATTTTCTTCACAGCTTTTCATTTCAAGACGGCCCCTGAGCCTAAGACCACCCTCCGTTCAAAATGTACCTGCTACCGTTTGCTCACTCAATAATTAATGTGGATTAAATGTTACAAAATGAAGCAGGTAGCAAGTTAAATACATACACAAAACAACACAGTAAGGAATTAGGTCTTCTGCTATAAATATTCCGTTCCCGCGTAAATATAATCTTAAATCCTATCTCACGGGAAATATCGATCGATCGTAGAGCAATAATCGACCCATATTAGATTAGAAATACAGTTTTTTAGCCCTGTCCACCTGTCATCCATTTTTATGACATGTGATAGTGACACACTACAATATATAAAAATGCAATAGAATATAAATTAAAGTTTGGAATGACATTTATTTCGGCACGGCTGCCAGACGTATAAAGTCGTGGCAGGTGAAAGATTTGGCGGGATGACCTTGAAAACTAAAAACCACCCTATTGGCTCTCATTCATCCGGTTCGGTCATTGCTCTTCCAGTGCTCAGGCCGAGAACGTTGTGTATAGTGATATCGTGTACGCCTTCGTGATATTTCGCTATTTTTGGACTTTTGATTGCTTGGACTTGCATTCTGTTCCTGTGTTCTGGTGAACATTCCGTCCTGTGTCTTCCTCCTTGGAGAGTAAGTAACTTACAAAAATATCTTATCTATAACTGGTGCAACTTACAGGAACATATTGTAGCGTTCAGTTTTGAATATAAAACAGTAGTATTGTAGGTATTGTAGGGAACCTCAATATCCGGGACGGATCTATAGGCGTTTTTATAATATTGCGATCGTGACACACTACAATATACATGAACGTGAATATACTGGAACGTGTGACGCTTTTATGCGCCACTTGGTAGTTTTCCTCCTTCATTTGGTCCAAATATGTTAAAACAAAGTTAAGTAACGACTTTCCGAGCATAGCTAGGCTCAGCGGGAGTGAGATCGGTCTACAGCCAAGTTAAGCATAGGAAAACCGATACAACTTAGTTTCTTATCGGTTTTCCTGCTGAAAGCTGCAGACCGGTCTCGCAATCGGCTGATGGCCATCACTTGCTGAACAGCCAACATTGAAGGAAGGTGTAGAGTGATTTTCCTAAGAGAAATTGATAACCTCTATGGAGGAGTGCTGTGCCAACCTAAATAAGAAAAGTAATAAAACTGTAAGTAATTTGAAATGTGAATAAGAATAGAAGTGGCTAAGGGGAAGGATGGGGTGCCTCCCATCTCCTCCTCCCCCTTTGGGTAAATCCCATAGTGAGTTACCGACCTTATGTAAACGCCGACCTTAGAATATTAGAGTATTAAAACGAGAGAAACGCCAATACACTGACAGGAAAGTATGAAACCAACCGGCTAGCCAACAACTGCAGAGAAATGTATCGCATTGTGAAAAACATGAGAGGTCAACAAAAACAGGCAGTTGTGATAAAAGATGCAGATGGAAAACTTCTGACTGACCAAAGTGCCGCATTAAGTCAATGGCGAAATTACTTCCATAAACTACTGAATGTGCAAAGTGACAATGAACCTGAACAGGAACTAATCTTTCAAACAGCGGACCCGTACATAATTGAACCTAGCTTAGAGGAAGTCAGAAATGCAGTTAGTATGCTAAAAAACAATAAAGCCGCTGGGGTGGACGACACCCGCACAGAGCTACTAAAGCATACTGTACAGTATATCTCACAGGAAATATCGATCGATCGTTGAGCAGTAATCAACCCATATTAGATTAGAAACCCAGTTTTCAGCCCCGTCCACCTATCATCCGTTTTTATAATATGTGATAGTGACACACTACAATATATATTATATAAATGAAAGTTTGGAAAGACTTCTTTCGGCACGGCTGCCAGACGTAAATAGTCGTGGCAGGTGAAAGATTTGGCGGGATGACCTTGAAAATAAAAACCACCCTATTGGCTATCATTCATCCGGTTCGGTCATTCCAGTGCTCGAACTGTCTTCAACCCATTGTAGTTAATAGTGATTTCGGCTAACGCGTGCGGTACTATTGAGCTTTTTGGACTTTTTTCGATTGCGTGCTGTGCTTACTTTGTTATTTTACTCCTTAATTGGATTCCTTTTTTGTGCTTATAGTTTATTCTTGAGAACTTTGTGAACTTTCCAATCTGTGTTTTCCTCTTTGGAGAGTAAGTAACTTAAATAAATATCTTATCTATAACTACGGCAGCTTTCAAGTTACTTGAAAGTTTACCCCTACAAAAGAGCGATTATATGTCAGAGGTTCTTTGTGCTAGAAGCACCAGCCGGTAACTAAGTTACCCGCCAGCAGCTTGAAGCTGCATTGAGGACGCTCGGGGTCAGCTGCGGCCACGACAGCTGCCCCCACGACAGCTTCGGCCACGACAGCTGCCCCCACGACAGCTGCCTGACAGCGACGACAGCGATGATGAACCCTCCCACAGGCGCTCAGAGCTCGAGCTCCTACTTGACCACGGCGACTGGCTGTGGTGGGAGGACGTTTACGTCATCGTAAACGGTCAGCCAATTTCAGTCCTCCCCCCCGTACGGGCACGACGCCCTCCCCAACGCTTCCCAAATTAATTTTTTTTTTCATTTTCAGCCTCTGAATAGATCAATATTGCCATTGTTACCTCGTCCAATCATCCATCGGTGTACGGAGTACCTACTGTGATTCAACTTTAACAAATCGCATTGACATTGGTATAGTAGGCAATGAGTTGGTATAACGCATTATATCATAACGTTTTTGATCTTATGCCCTAAAGGCCTATGAAAAAAAAATGGGGCCTGTACAAGTTTTAAATTATAGAAACAGCCCTATTTCCAATTTTTAACAGTTATTTAATATTTATTTATTATTTGCAGCAAACCAAACTGTTTTCTTACCTAAAAAAATTTACATTCTACTTTGCCTGTGTCGGGAAAACTCAGTCTCGCTGATTTGGGTCCCGGCGCACTCGAACTTTGATGGGAATGAAAGAGCCGACGAGCTGGCTCGAAAAGGTGCAGGAACGCCATTCATTGGTGCAGAACCTAAGTACGGGATGGCTTATTGCCAGGCCCGTACTTCTGTACAAAAATGGGTGCAGAGAAAAACTGCAGAGGAATGGAAGAAAGTCCCGGAAAGCAGATTTGCTAAGAAGGTTATTCCGGGTCCTAGTAAAAAGCTCACCGATCAGCTTCTCTCTTTAAGTGGAGAGCAAGCTAGAAGGGTGGTTGGCACGCTTACGGGCCACGGCCACTTCAACAAACACATGCATAGAGTTGGCGTGAAAAACGACAGTAGATGCAGACTGTGTGAAGTTGAAGAAGAAACAGCCGAACACATTCTCTTTGAATGGGAAGCGCTGGGACAAACTCGATATCAAGCTCTTGGCCACCCTAGGTCTGAAGAGGAAACCATCCGATCTAATCCCATCACAAAAACAAAAACACTAGAATTCATCAAAAAGACTGGTGTTATAAGATGGGCGTAGACGGCAAACGTGGAAGCAAAAGACCTTCTAGGTCGACGCTTATAGGAACTCAAACGAGTAGACCCCACGAAGGAAAAAAAAAAAATTCGGCAATCGTATTTTTTAAAGTTTCAATCTCCTCGGACAGGACAATTTCTCGGAGACCTGCCAAATTTTCAGGCTCAAAGCTGTAATTTAAGGGCTCCGAGATTGAGTCCTCTTTATTATTTGCAGCTTGCAGCTTTTCACAGAACTCCCTTAATTCGCGTAGTTCATGCTTAAACGCCGTACATTCGAATGCAAGGGTTTCATTTCGAGTTGAATATTCTTTTAGTTTCGAGCTGGCATCCATATACTGACCATCTATTTCTTTTATCTTAATTTGTAGGGTTTCATTCTGTTCCAGTAACTTATCCCGCTCTGCAATCGCAGATTTCGCATCCATCTTAAAATAACTTAAGTCATCACTTAGTATGTGGTGCTCTCGCTTCAAATTTCGAATATCCTCTGATAGCGACGAATTTTTTGCTTTAAAATCAGCTAGTTCTTCGGACAGGTTCTGCAAATCGCTTGTGAGAGATTGGCTTCTCACCTTCTCCAACTCAAGTTTCTGCACTAGTTCTTCAGTTGCCTTCGTTTTCTCTCGAAGTTGAATGGTGAGCAATGTTTTTTCCATATCATCTTCTGCCAGTTGATTTTCTAGAGCTCGAACTTTTTCTGCTCCCCGACAAAACTTACAATTTTGGTCGATGCGACTTGAAACTCGCAGGCGAGGCGTTCGAGTTGGTGTCTGAAATATTTGAAGGAGTGGCGAGCAGTTGGAACTGCATACGCTCTGGTTCAAAACAGGAGTGGTACACAAAGTAGAAGAATTCCTAGAAGTTCCATTTCGGGCTTCCTTCAGATCATCAATCGTAATTTCATTAAAATTAATGGAACGAAAGTGTTCGAGGAACTGGAAAACCTTATGTTGCACATCTTTGTCCATTACCGTCATAACCTCCCGAATATCATCGAAGCATGTTCCCTCTGAATATGAGATGTAGATAAGTAATAGACAGACTGCCATTGTCGGGGACTTCCTCACGTTGAATTTGCAGCCAATAAAAATTTTCTCCAGACACTGCTCAAGATTGGTTTCCTTAGCCTTTGTCAGAATTAGGGCAATACTATTGTGGTCAAGAAGTCTACCGGGAGAAGCAGTACTTGGCGCTATGGCGTTTAGCCATTTCATTAACACATTGCTCCAACTGTCCATTTCTATACTTTGCTTTTAGAACAATACACAAAATCTAATATTCTCTAGCTCATTTTGACAAGTGACAACGTTCATCCGTCCGATTCACAGTTTTTCGAACACCCTTGATGGCATTATTCGAGCCTTTGGAAGGTCCCCCATTAATTGACTTTGTGTTTGCGCACGCATACGAGTGCATTGAACACATGTTCGGGTCAGTCTTCTTACAAAATTCCTTAATCCTTTCAAACAGCGGACCCGTACATAAGTGAACCTACCTTAGAGGAAGTCAGAAATGCAGTTAGTATGCTAAAAAACAATAAAGCCGCTGGGGTGGACGACACCCGCACAGAGCTACTAAAGCATACTGTACAGTATATCTCACAGGAAATATCGATCGATCGTTGAGCAATAATCAACCCATATTAGATTAGAAACCCAGTTTTCAGCCCCGTCCACCCATCATCCGTTTTTATAATATGTGATAGTGACACACTACAATATATATTATATAAATGAAAGTTTGGAAAGACATTTCTTTCGGCACGGCTGCCAGACGTAAAAAGTCGTGGCAGGTGAAAGATTTGGCGGGATAACCTTGAAAATAAAAACCACCCTATTGGCTGTCATTCATCCGGTTCGGTCATTCCAGTGCTCGAACTGTCTTCAACCCATTGTAGTTAATAGTGATTTCGGCTAACGCGTGCGGTACTATTGAGCTTTTTGGACTTTTTTCGATTGCGTGCTGTGCTTAGTATGTTGTTTTACTCCTTAATTGGATTCCTTTTTTGTGCTTATAGTTTATTCTTGAGAACTTTGTGAACTTTCCAATCTGTGTTTTCCTCTTTGGAGAGTAAGTAACTTACATAAATATCTTATCTATAACTACGGCAGCTTTCAAGTTACTTGAAAGTTTACCCCTCCAAAAGAGCGATAATATGTCAAAGAGGTTCTTTGTGCTAGAAGCACCAGCCGGTAACTTAGTTACCCGCCAGCAGCTTGAAGCTGCATTGAGGACGCTCGGGGTCAGCTGCGGCCACGACAGCTGCCCCCACGACAGCTGCGGCCACGACAGATGCGGCCACGACAGCTGCCTGACAGCGACGATGAACCCTCCCCATCCCCATCCCCGGTCTCCTCCCCCTCCCCCCGCAGGCGCAGGCGCTCAGAGCTCAAGCTCCTACTTGACCAAGGCGACTGGCTGCGGTGGGAGGACGTTTACGTCATCGTAAACGGTCAGCCAATTTCAGTCCTCCCCCCCCCCCCCCGTACGGGCACGACGCCCTCCCCAACGCTTCCCAAATTAATTTTTTTTTTTTCATTTTCAGCCTCTGAATAGATCAATATTGCCATTGTTACCTCGTCCAATCATCCATCGGTGTACGGAGTACCTACTGTGATTCAACTTTAACAAATCGCATTGACATTGGTATAGTAGGCAATGAGTTGGTATAACGCATTATATCATAACGTTTTTGATCTTATGCCCTAAAGGCCTATGAAAAAAAAATGGGGCCTGTACAAGTTTTAAATTATAGAAACAGCCCTATTTCCAATTTTTAACAGTTATTTAATATTTATTTATTATTTGCAGCAAACCAAACTGTTTTCTTACCTAAAAAAATTTACATTCTACTTTGCCTGTGTCGGGAAAACTCAGTCTCGCTGATTTGGGTCCCGGCGCACTCGAACTTTGATGGGAATGAAAGAGCCGACGAGCTGGCTCGAAAAGGTGCAGGAACGCCATTCATTGGTGCAGAACCTAAGTACGGGATGGCTTATTGCCAGGCCCGTACTTCTGTACAAAAATGGGTGCAGAGAAAAACTGCAGAGGAATGGAAGAAAGTCCCGGAAAGCAGATTTGCTAAGAAGGTTATTCCGGGTCCTAGTAAAAAGCTCACCGATCAGCTTCTCTCTTTAAGTGGAGAGCAAGCTAGAAGGGTGGTTGGCACGCTTACGGGCCACGGCCACTTCAACAAACACATGCATAGAGTTGGCGTGAAAAACGACAGTAGATGCAGACTGTGTGAAGTTGAAGAAGAAACAGCCGAACACATTCTCTTTGAATGGGAAGCGCTGGGACAAACTCGATATCAAGCTCTTGGCCACCCTAGGTCTGAAGAGGAAACCATCCGATCTAATCCCATCACAAAAACAAAAACACTAGAATTCATCAAAAAGACTGGTGTTATAAGATGGGCGTAGACGGCAAACGTGGAAGCAAAAGACCTTCTAGGTCGACGCTTATAGGAACTCAAACGAGTAGACCCCACGAAGGAAAAAAAAAAAATTCGGCAATCGTATTTTTTAAAGTTTCAATCTCCTCGGACAGGACAATTTCTCGGAGACCTGCCAAATTTTCAGGCTCAAAGCTGTAATTTAAGGGCTCCGAGATTGAGTCCTCTTTATTATTTGCAGCTTGCAGCTTTTCACAGAACTCCCTTAATTCGCGTAGTTCATGCTTAAACGCCGTACATTCGAATGCAAGGGTTTCATTTCGAGTTGAATATTCTTTTAGTTTCGAGCTGGCATCCATATACTGACCATCTATTTCTTTTATCTTAATTTGTAGGGTTTCATTCTGTTCCAGTAACTTATCCCGCTCTGCAATCGCAGATTTCGCATCCATCTTAAAATAACTTAAGTCATCACTTAGTATGTGGTGCTCTCGCTTCAAATTTCGAATATCCTCTGATAGCGACGAATTTTTTGCTTTAAAATCAGCTAGTTCTTCGGACAGGTTCTGCAAATCGCTTGTGAGAGATTGGCTTCTCACCTTCTCCAACTCAAGTTTCTGCACTAGTTCTTCAGTTGCCTTCGTTTTCTCTCGAAGTTGAATGGTGAGCAATGTTTTTTCCATATCATCTTCTGCCAGTTGATTTTCTAGAGCTCGAACTTTTTCTGCTCCCCGACAAAACTTACAATTTTGGTCGATGCGACTTGAAACTCGCAGGCGAGGCGTTCGAGTTGGTGTCTGAAATATTTGAAGGAGTGGCGAGCAGTTGGAACTGCATACGCTCTGGTTCAAAACAGGAGTGGTACACAAAGTAGAAGAATTCCTAGAAGTTCCATTTCGGGCTTCCTTCAGATCATCAATCGTAATTTCATTAAAATTAATGTAACGAAAGTGTTCGAGGAACTGGAAAACCTTATGTTGCACATCTTTGTCCATTACCGTCATAACCTCCCGAATATCATCGAAGCATGTTCCCTCTGAATATGAGATGTAGATAAGTAATAGACAGACTGCCATTGTCGGGGACTTCCTCACGTTGAATTTGCAGCCAATAAAAATTTTCTCCAGACACTGCTCAAGATTGGTTTCCTTAGCCTTTGTCAGAATTAGGGCAATACTATTGTGGTCAAGAAGTCTACCGGGAGAAGCAGTACTTGGCGCTATGGCGTTTAGCCATTTCATTAACACATTGCTCCAACTGTCCATTTCTATACTTTGCTTTTAGAACAATACACAAAATCTAATATTCTCTAGCTCATTTTGACAAGTGACAACGTTCATCCGTCCGATTCACAGTTTTTCGAACACCCTTGATGGCATTATTCGAGCCTTTGGAAGGTCCCCCATTAATTGACTTTGTGTTTGCGCACGCATACGAGTGCATTGAACACATGTTCGGGTCAGTCTTCTTACAAAATTCCTTAATCCTTTCAAACAGCGGACCCGTACATAAGTGAACCTACCTTAGAGGAAGTCAGAAATGCAGTTAGTATGCTAAAAAACAATAAAGCCGCTGGGGTGGACGACACCCGCACAGAGCTACTAAAGCATACTGTACAGTATATCTCACAGGAAATATCGATCGATCGTTGAGCAATAATCAACCCATATTAGATTAGAAACCCAGTTTTCAGCCCCGTCCACCCATCATCCGTTTTTATAATATGTGATAGTGACACACTACAATATATATTATATAAATGAAAGTTTGGAAAGACATTTCTTTCGGCACGGCTGCCAGACGTAAAAAGTCGTGGCAGGTGAAAGATTTGGCGGGATAACCTTGAAAATAAAAACCACCCTATTGGCTGTCATTCATCCGGTTCGGTCATTCCAGTGCTCGAACTGTCTTCAACCCATTGTAGTTAATAGTGATTTCGGCTAACGCGTGCGGTACTATTGAGCTTTTTGGACTTTTTTCGATTGCGTGCTGTGCTTTGTATGTTGTTTTACTCCTTAATTGGATTCCTTTTTTGTGCTTATAGTTTATTCTTGAGAACTTTGTGAACTTTCCAATCTGTGTTTTCCTCTTTGGAGAGTAAGTAACTTACATAAATATCTTATCTATAACTACGGCAGCTTTCAAGTTACTTGAAAGTTTACCCCTCCAAAAGAGCGATAATATGTCAAAGAGGTTCTTTGTGCTAGAAGCACCAGCCGGTAACTTAGTTACCCGCCAGCAGCTTGAAGCTGCATTGAGGACGCTCGGGGTCAGCTGCTGCCACGACAGCTGCCCCCACGACAGCTTCGGCCACGACAGCTGCCCCCACGACAGATGCGGCCACGACAGATGCGGCCACGACAGATGCGGCCACGACAGATGCGGCCACGACAGCTGCCTGACAGCGACGATGAACCCTCCCCATCCCCATCCCCGGTCTCCTCCCCCTCCCCCCGCAGGCGCAGGCGCTCAGAGCTCAAGCTCCTACTTGACCACGGCGACTGGCTGCGGTGGGAGGACGTTTACGTCATCGTAAACGGTCAGCCAATTTCAGTCCTCCCCCCCCGTACGGGCACGACGCCCTCCCCAACGCTTCCCAAATTAATTTTTTTTTTCATTTTCAGCCTCTGATTAGATCAATATTGCCATTGTTACCTCGTCCAATCATCCATCGGTGTACGGAGTACCTACTGTGATTCAACTTTAACAAATCGCATTGACATTGGTATAGTAGGCAATGAGTTGGTATAACGCATTATATCATAACGTTTTTGATCTTATGCCCTAAAGGCCTATGAAAAAAAAATGGGGCCTGTACAAGTTTTAAATTATAGAAACAGCCCTATTTCCAATTTTTAACAGTTATTTAATATTTATTTATTATTTGCAGCAAACCAAACTGTTTTCTTACCTAAAAAAATTTACATTCTACTTTGCCTGTGTCGGGAAAACTCAGTCTCGCTGATTTGGGTCCCGGCGCACTCGAACTTTGATGGGAATGAAAGAGCCGACGAGCTGGCTCGAAAAGGTGCAGGAACGCCATTCATTGGTGCAGAACCTAAGTACGGGATGGCTTATTGCCAGGCCCGTACTTCTGTACAAAAATGGGTGCAGAGAAAAACTGCAGAGGAATGGAAGAAAGTCCCGGAAAGCAGATTTGCTAAGAAGGTTATTCCGGGTCCTAGTAAAAAGCTCACCGATCAGCTTCTCTCTTTAAGTGGAGAGCAAGCTAGAAGGGTGGTTGGCACGCTTACGGGCCACGGCCACTTCAACAAACACATGCATAGAGTTGGCGTGAAAAACGACAGTAGATGCAGACTGTGTGAAGTTGAAGAAGAAACAGCCGAACACATTCTCTTTGAATGGGAAGCGCTGGGACAAACTCGATATCAAGCTCTTGGCCACCCTAGGTCTGAAGAGGAAACCATCCGATCTAATCCCATCACAAAAACAAAAACACTAGAATTCATCAAAAAGACTGGTGTTATAAGATGGGCGTAGACGGCAAACGTGGAAGCAAAAGACCTTCTAGGTCGACGCTTATAGGAACTCAAACGAGTAGACCCCACGAAGGAAAAAAAAAAAATTCGGCAATCGTATTTTTTAAAGTTTCAATCTCCTCGGACAGGACAATTTCTCGGAGACCTGCCAAATTTTCAGGCTCAAAGCTGTAATTTAAGGGCTCCGAGATTGAGTCCTCTTTATTATTTGCAGCTTGCAGCTTTTCACAGAACTCCCTTAATTCGCGTAGTTCATGCTTAAACGCCGTACATTCGAATGCAAGGGTTTCATTTCGAGTTGAATATTCTTTTAGTTTCGAGCTGGCATCCATATACTGACCATCTATTTCTTTTATCTTAATTTGTAGGGTTTCATTCTGTTCCAGTAACTTATCCCGCTCTGCAATCGCAGATTTCGCATCCATCTTAAAATAACTTAAGTCATCACTTAGTATGTGGTGCTCTCGCTTCAAATTTCGAATATCCTCTGATAGCGACGAATTTTTTGCTTTAAAATCAGCTAGTTCTTCGGACAGGTTCTGCAAATCGCTTGTGAGAGATTGGCTTCTCACCTTCTCCAACTCAAGTTTCTGCACTAGTTCTTCAGTTGCCTTCGTTTTCTCTCGAAGTTGAATGGTGAGCAATGTTTTTTCCATATCATCTTCTGCCAGTTGATTTTCTAGAGCTCGAACTTTTTCTGCTCCCCGACAAAACTTACAATTTTGGTCGATGCGACTTGAAACTCGCAGGCGAGGCGTTCGAGTTGGTGTCTGAAATATTTGAAGGAGTGGCGAGCAGTTGGAACTGCATACGCTCTGGTTCAAAACAGGAGTGGTACACAAAGTAGAAGAATTCCTAGAAGTTCCATTTCGGGCTTCCTTCAGATCATCAATCGTAATTTCATTAAAATTAATGGAACGAAAGTGTTCGAGGAACTGGAAAACCTTATGTTGCACATCTTTGTCCATTACCGTCATAACCTCCCGAATATCATCGAAGCATGTTCCCTCTGAATATGAGATGTAGATAAGTAATAGACAGACTGCCATTGTCGGGGACTTCCTCACGTTGAATTTGCAGCCAATAAAAATTTTCTCCAGACACTGCTCAAGATTGGTTTCCTTAGCCTTTGTCAGAATTAGGGCAATACTATTGTGGTCAAGAAGTCTACCGGGAGAAGCAGTACTTGGCGCTATGGCGTTTAGCCATTTCATTAACACATTGCTCCAACTGTCCATTTCTATACTTTGCTTTTAGAACAATACACAAAATCTAATATTCTCTAGCTCATTTTGACAAGTGACAACGTTCATCCGTCCGATTCACAGTTTTTCGAACACCCTTGATGGCATTATTCGAGCCTTTGGAAGGTCCCCCATTAATTGACTTTGTGTTTGCGCACGCATACGAGTGCATTGAACACATGTTCGGGTCAGTCTTCTTACAAAATTCCTTAATCCTTTCAAACAGCGGACCCGTACATAAGTGAACCTACCTTAGAGGAAGTCAGAAATGCAGTTAGTATGCTAAAAAACAATAAAGCCGCTGGGGTGGACGACACCCGCACAGAGCTACTAAAGCATACTGTACAGTATATCTCACAGGAAATATCGATCGATCGTTGAGCAATAATCAACCCATATTAGATTAGAAACCCAGTTTTCAGCCCCGTCCACCCATCATCCGTTTTTATAATATGTGATAGTGACACACTACAATATATATTATATAAATGAAAGTTTGGAAAGACATTTCTTTCGGCACGGCTGCCAGACGTAAAAAGTCGTGGCAGGTGAAAGATTTGGCGGGATAACCTTGAAAATAAAAACCACCCTATTGGCTGTCATTCATCCGGTTCGGTCATTCCAGTGCTCGAACTGTCTTCAACCCATTGTAGTTAATAGTGATTTCGGCTAACGCGTGCGGTACTATTGAGCTTTTTGGACTTTTTTCGATTGCGTGCTGTGCTTAGTATGTTGTTTTACTCCTTAATTGGATTCCTTTTTTGTGCTTATAGTTTATTCTTGAGAACTTTGTGAACTTTCCAATCTGTGTTTTCCTCTTTGGAGAGTAAGTAACTTACATAAATATCTTATCTATAACTACGGCAGCTTTCAAGTTACTTGAAAGTTTACCCCTCCAAAAGAGCGATAATATGTCAAAGAGGTTCTTTGTGCTAGAAGCACCAGCCGGTAACTTAGTTACCCGCCAGCAGCTTGAAGCTGCATTGAGGACGCTCGGGGTCAGCTGCTGCCACGACAGCTGCCCCCACGACAGCTTCGGCCACGACAGCTGCCCCCACGACAGATGCGGCCACGACAGATGCGGCCACGACAGATGCGGCCACGACAGCTGCCTGACAGCGACGATGAACCCTCCCCATCCCCATCCCCGGTCTCCTCCCCCTCCCCCCGCAGGCGCAGGCGCTCAGAGCTCAAGCTCCTACTTGACCACGGCGACTGGCTGCGGTGGGAGGACGTTTACGTCATCGTAAACGGTCAGCCAATTTCAGTCCTCCCCCCCCGTACGGGCACGACGCCCTCCCCAACGCTTCCCAAATTAATTTTTTTTTTCATTTTCAGCCTCTGATTAGATCAATATTGCCATTGTTACCTCGTCCAATCATCCATCGGTGTACGGAGTACCTACTGTGATTCAACTTTAACAAATCGCATTGACATTGGTATAGTAGGCAATGAGTTGGTATAACGCATTATATCATAACGTTTTTGATCTTATGCCCTAAAGGCCTATGAAAAAAAAATGGGGCCTGTACAAGTTTTAAATTATAGAAACAGCCCTATTTCCAATTTTTAACAGTTATTTAATATTTATTTATTATTTGCAGCAAACCAAACTGTTTTCTTACCTAAAAAAATTTACATTCTACTTTGCCTGTGTCGGGAAAACTCAGTCTCGCTGATTTGGGTCCCGGCGCACTCGAACTTTGATGGGAATGAAAGAGCCGACGAGCTGGCTCGAAAAGGTGCAGGAACGCCATTCATTGGTGCAGAACCTAAGTACGGGATGGCTTATTGCCAGGCCCGTACTTCTGTACAAAAATGGGTGCAGAGAAAAACTGCAGAGGAATGGAAGAAAGTCCCGGAAAGCAGATTTGCTAAGAAGGTTATTCCGGGTCCTAGTAAAAAGCTCACCGATCAGCTTCTCTCTTTAAGTGGAGAGCAAGCTAGAAGGGTGGTTGGCACGCTTACGGGCCACGGCCACTTCAACAAACACATGCATAGAGTTGGCGTGAAAAACGACAGTAGATGCAGACTGTGTGAAGTTGAAGAAGAAACAGCCGAACACATTCTCTTTGAATGGGAAGCGCTGGGACAAACTCGATATCAAGCTCTTGGCCACCCTAGGTCTGAAGAGGAAACCATCCGATCTAATCCCATCACAAAAACAAAAACACTAGAATTCATCAAAAAGACTGGTGTTATAAGATGGGCGTAGACGGCAAACGTGGAAGCAAAAGACCTTCTAGGTCGACGCTTATAGGAACTCAAACGAGTAGACCCCACGAAGGAAAAAAAAAAAATTCGGCAATCGTATTTTTTAAAGTTTCAATCTCCTCGGACAGGACAATTTCTCGGAGACCTGCCAAATTTTCAGGCTCAAAGCTGTAATTTAAGGGCTCCGAGATTGAGTCCTCTTTATTATTTGCAGCTTGCAGCTTTTCACAGAACTCCCTTAATTCGCGTAGTTCATGCTTAAACGCCGTACATTCGAATGCAAGGGTTTCATTTCGAGTTGAATATTCTTTTAGTTTCGAGCTGGCATCCATATACTGACCATCTATTTCTTTTATCTTAATTTGTAGGGTTTCATTCTGTTCCAGTAACTTATCCCGCTCTGCAATCGCAGATTTCGCATCCATCTTAAAATAACTTAAGTCATCACTTAGTATGTGGTGCTCTCGCTTCAAATTTCGAATATCCTCTGATAGCGACGAATTTTTTGCTTTAAAATCAGCTAGTTCTTCGGACAGGTTCTGCAAATCGCTTGTGAGAGATTGGCTTCTCACCTTCTCCAACTCAAGTTTCTGCACTAGTTCTTCAGTTGCCTTCGTTTTCTCTCGAAGTTGAATGGTGAGCAATGTTTTTTCCATATCATCTTCTGCCAGTTGATTTTCTAGAGCTCGAACTTTTTCTGCTCCCCGACAAAACTTACAATTTTGGTCGATGCGACTTGAAACTCGCAGGCGAGGCGTTCGAGTTGGTGTCTGAAATATTTGAAGGAGTGGCGAGCAGTTGGAACTGCATACGCTCTGGTTCAAAACAGGAGTGGTACACAAAGTAGAAGAATTCCTAGAAGTTCCATTTCGGGCTTCCTTCAGATCATCAATCGTAATTTCATTAAAATTAATGGAACGAAAGTGTTCGAGGAACTGGAAAACCTTATGTTGCACATCTTTGTCCATTACCGTCATAACCTCCCGAATATCATCGAAGCATGTTCCCTCTGAATATGAGATGTAGATAAGTAATAGACAGACTGCCATTGTCGGGGACTTCCTCACGTTGAATTTGCAGCCAATAAAAATTTTCTCCAGACACTGCTCAAGATTGGTTTCCTTAGCCTTTGTCAGAATTAGGGCAATACTATTGTGGTCAAGAAGTCTACCGGGAGAAGCAGTACTTGGCGCTATGGCGTTTAGCCATTTCATTAACACATTGCTCCAACTGTCCATTTCTATACTTTGCTTTTAGAACAATACACAAAATCTAATATTCTCTAGCTCATTTTGACAAGTGACAACGTTCATCCGTCCGATTCACAGTTTTTCGAACACCCTTGATGGCATTATTCGAGCCTTTGGAAGGTCCCCCATTAATTGACTTTGTGTTTGCGCACGCATACGAGTGCATTGAACACATGTTCGGGTCAGTCTTCTTACAAAATTCCTTAATCCTTTCAAACAGCGGACCCGTACATAAGTGAACCTACCTTAGAGGAAGTCAGAAATGCAGTTAGTATGCTAAAAAACAATAAAGCCGCTGGGGTGGACGACACCCGCACAGAGCTACTAAAGCATACTGTACAGTATATCTCACAGGAAATATCGATCGATCGTTGAGCAATAATCAACCCATATTAGATTAGAAACCCAGTTTTCAGCCCCGTCCACCCATCATCCGTTTTTATAATATGTGATAGTGACACACTACAATATATATTATATAAATGAAAGTTTGGAAAGACATTTCTTTCGGCACGGCTGCCAGACGTAAAAAGTCGTGGCAGGTGAAAGATTTGGCGGGATAACCTTGAAAATAAAAACCACCCTATTGGCTGTCATTCATCCGGTTCGGTCATTCCAGTGCTCGAACTGTCTTCAACCCATTGTAGTTAATAGTGATTTCGGCTAACGCGTGCGGTACTATTGAGCTTTTTGGACTTTTTTCGATTGCGTGCTGTGCTTAGTATGTTGTTTTACTCCTTAATTGGATTCCTTTTTTGTGCTTATAGTTTATTCTTGAGAACTTTGTGAACTTTCCAATCTGTGTTTTCCTCTTTGGAGAGTAAGTAACTTACATAAATATCTTATCTATAACTACGGCAGCTTTCAAGTTACTTGAAAGTTTACCCCTCCAAAAGAGCGATAATATGTCAAAGAGGTTCTTTGTGCTAGAAGCACCAGCCGGTAACTTAGTTACCCGCCAGCAGCTTGAAGCTGCATTGAGGACGCTCGGGGTCAGCTGCGGCCACGACAGCTGCCCCCACGACAGCTGCGGCCACGACAGATGCGGCCACGACAGCTGCCTGACAGCGACGATGAACCCTCCCCATCCCCATCCCCGGTCTCCTCCCCCTCCCCCCGCAGGCGCAGGCGCTCAGAGCTCAAGCTCCTACTTGACCAAGGCGACTGGCTGCGGTGGGAGGACGTTTACGTCATCGTAAACGGTCAGCCAATTTCAGTCCTCCCCCCCCCCCCCGTACGGGCACGACGCCCTCCCCAACGCTTCCCAAATTAATTTTTTTTTTTTCATTTTCAGCCTCTGAATAGATCAATATTGCCATTGTTACCTCGTCCAATCATCCATCGGTGTACGGAGTACCTACTGTGATTCAACTTTAACAAATCGCATTGACATTGGTATAGTAGGCAATGAGTTGGTATAACGCATTATATCATAACGTTTTTGATCTTATGCCCTAAAGGCCTATGAAAAAAAAATGGGGCCTGTACAAGTTTTAAATTATAGAAACAGCCCTATTTCCAATTTTTAACAGTTATTTAATATTTATTTATTATTTGCAGCAAACCAAACTGTTTTCTTACCTAAAAAAATTTACATTCTACTTTGCCTGTGTCGGGAAAACTCAGTCTCGCTGATTTGGGTCCCGGCGCACTCGAACTTTGATGGGAATGAAAGAGCCGACGAGCTGGCTCGAAAAGGTGCAGGAACGCCATTCATTGGTGCAGAACCTAAGTACGGGATGGCTTATTGCCAGGCCCGTACTTCTGTACAAAAATGGGTGCAGAGAAAAACTGCAGAGGAATGGAAGAAAGTCCCGGAAAGCAGATTTGCTAAGAAGGTTATTCCGGGTCCTAGTAAAAAGCTCACCGATCAGCTTCTCTCTTTAAGTGGAGAGCAAGCTAGAAGGGTGGTTGGCACGCTTACGGGCCACGGCCACTTCAACAAACACATGCATAGAGTTGGCGTGAAAAACGACAGTAGATGCAGACTGTGTGAAGTTGAAGAAGAAACAGCCGAACACATTCTCTTTGAATGGGAAGCGCTGGGACAAACTCGATATCAAGCTCTTGGCCACCCTAGGTCTGAAGAGGAAACCATCCGATCTAATCCCATCACAAAAACAAAAACACTAGAATTCATCAAAAAGACTGGTGTTATAAGATGGGCGTAGACGGCAAACGTGGAAGCAAAAGACCTTCTAGGTCGACGCTTATAGGAACTCAAACGAGTAGACCCCACGAAGGAAAAAAAAAAAATTCGGCAATCGTATTTTTTAAAGTTTCAATCTCCTCGGACAGGACAATTTCTCGGAGACCTGCCAAATTTTCAGGCTCAAAGCTGTAATTTAAGGGCTCCGAGATTGAGTCCTCTTTATTATTTGCAGCTTGCAGCTTTTCACAGAACTCCCTTAATTCGCGTAGTTCATGCTTAAACGCCGTACATTCGAATGCAAGGGTTTCATTTCGAGTTGAATATTCTTTTAGTTTCGAGCTGGCATCCATATACTGACCATCTATTTCTTTTATCTTAATTTGTAGGGTTTCATTCTGTTCCAGTAACTTATCCCGCTCTGCAATCGCAGATTTCGCATCCATCTTAAAATAACTTAAGTCATCACTTAGTATGTGGTGCTCTCGCTTCAAATTTCGAATATCCTCTGATAGCGACGAATTTTTTGCTTTAAAATCAGCTAGTTCTTCGGACAGGTTCTGCAAATCGCTTGTGAGAGATTGGCTTCTCACCTTCTCCAACTCAAGTTTCTGCACTAGTTCTTCAGTTGCCTTCGTTTTCTCTCGAAGTTGAATGGTGAGCAATGTTTTTTCCATATCATCTTCTGCCAGTTGATTTTCTAGAGCTCGAACTTTTTCTGCTCCCCGACAAAACTTACAATTTTGGTCGATGCGACTTGAAACTCGCAGGCGAGGCGTTCGAGTTGGTGTCTGAAATATTTGAAGGAGTGGCGAGCAGTTGGAACTGCATACGCTCTGGTTCGAAACAGGAGTGGTACACAAAGTAGAAGAATTCCTAGAAGTTCCATTTCGGGCTTCCTTCAGATCATCAATCGTAATTTCATTAAAATTAATGTAACGAAAGTGTTCGAGGAACTGGAAAACCTTATGTTGCACATCTTTGTCCATTACCGTCATAACCTCCCGAATATCATCGAAGCATGTTCCCTCTGAATATGAGATGTAGATAAGTAATAGACAGACTGCCATTGTCGGGGACTTCCTCACGTTGAATTTGCAGCCAATAAAAATTTTCTCCAGACACTGCTCAAGATTGGTTTCCTTAGCCTTTGTCAGAATTAGGGCAATACTATTGTGGTCAAGAAGTCTACCGGGAGAAGCAGTACTTGGCGCTATGGCGTTTAGCCATTTCATTAACACATTGCTCCAACTGTCCATTTCTATACTTTGCTTTTAGAACAATACACAAAATCTAATATTCTCTAGCTCATTTTGACAAGTGACAACGTTCATCCGTCCGATTCACAGTTTTTCGAACACCCTTGATGGCATTATTCGAGCCTTTGGAAGGTCCCCCATTAATTGACTTTGTGTTTGCGCACGCATACGAGTGCATTGAACACATGTTCGGGTCAGTCTTCTTACAAAATTCCTTAATCCTTTCAAACAGCGGACCCGTACATAAGTGAACCTACCTTAGAGGAAGTCAGAAATGCAGTTAGTATGCTAAAAAACAATAAAGCCGCTGGGGTGGACGACACCCGCACAGAGCTACTAAAGCATACTGTACAGTATATCTCACAGGAAATATCGATCGATCGTTGAGCAATAATCAACCCATATTAGATTAGAAACCCAGTTTTCAGCCCCGTCCACCCATCATCCGTTTTTATAATATGTGATAGTGACACACTACAATATATATTATATAAATGAAAGTTTGGAAAGACATTTCTTTCGGCACGGCTGCCAGACGTAAAAAGTCGTGGCAGGTGAAAGATTTGGCGGGATAACCTTGAAAATAAAAACCACCCTATTGGCTGTCATTCATCCGGTTCGGTCATTCCAGTGCTCGAACTGTCTTCAACCCATTGTAGTTAATAGTGATTTCGGCTAACGCGTGCGGTACTATTGAGCTTTTTGGACTTTTTTCGATTGCGTGCTGTGCTTTGTATGTTGTTTTACTCCTTAATTGGATTCCTTTTTTGTGCTTATAGTTTATTCTTGAGAACTTTGTGAACTTTCCAATCTGTGTTTTCCTCTTTGGAGAGTAAGTAACTTACATAAATATCTTATCTATAACTACGGCAGCTTTCAAGTTACTTGAAAGTTTACCCCTCCAAAAGAGCGATAATATGTCAAAGAGGTTCTTTGTGCTAGAAGCACCAGCCGGTAACTTAGTTACCCGCCAGCAGCTTGAAGCTGCATTGAGGACGCTCGGGGTCAGCTGCTGCCACGACAGCTGCCCCCACGACAGCTTCGGCCACGACAGCTGCCCCCACGACAGATGCGGCCACGACAGATGCGGCCACGACAGATGCGGCCACGACAGCTGCCTGACAGCGACGATGAACCCTCCCCATCCCCATCCCCGGTCTCCTCCCCCTCCCCCCGCAGGCGCAGGCGCTCAGAGCTCAAGCTCCTACTTGACCACGGCGACTGGCTGCGGTGGGAGGACGTTTACGTCATCGTAAACGGTCAGCCAATTTCAGTCCTCCCCCCCCGTACGGGCACGACGCCCTCCCCAACGCTTCCCAAATTAATTTTTTTTTTCATTTTCAGCCTCTGATTAGATCAATATTGCCATTGTTACCTCGTCCAATCATCCATCGGTGTACGGAGTACCTACTGTGATTCAACTTTAACAAATCGCATTGACATTGGTATAGTAGGCAATGAGTTGGTATAACGCATTATATCATAACGTTTTTGATCTTATGCCCTAAAGGCCTATGAAAAAAAAATGGGGCCTGTACAAGTTTTAAATTATAGAAACAGCCCTATTTCCAATTTTTAACAGTTATTTAATATTTATTTATTATTTGCAGCAAACCAAACTGTTTTCTTACCTAAAAAAATTTACATTCTACTTTGCCTGTGTCGGGAAAACTCAGTCTCGCTGATTTGGGTCCCGGCGCACTCGAACTTTGATGGGAATGAAAGAGCCGACGAGCTGGCTCGAAAAGGTGCAGGAACGCCATTCATTGGTGCAGAACCTAAGTACGGGATGGCTTATTGCCAGGCCCGTACTTCTGTACAAAAATGGGTGCAGAGAAAAACTGCAGAGGAATGGAAGAAAGTCCCGGAAAGCAGATTTGCTAAGAAGGTTATTCCGGGTCCTAGTAAAAAGCTCACCGATCAGCTTCTCTCTTTAAGTGGAGAGCAAGCTAGAAGGGTGGTTGGCACGCTTACGGGCCACGGCCACTTCAACAAACACATGCATAGAGTTGGCGTGAAAAACGACAGTAGATGCAGACTGTGTGAAGTTGAAGAAGAAACAGCCGAACACATTCTCTTTGAATGGGAAGCGCTGGGACAAACTCGATATCAAGCTCTTGGCCACCCTAGGTCTGAAGAGGAAACCATCCGATCTAATCCCATCACAAAAACAAAAACACTAGAATTCATCAAAAAGACTGGTGTTATAAGATGGGCGTAGACGGCAAACGTGGAAGCAAAAGACCTTCTAGGTCGACGCTTATAGGAACTCAAACGAGTAGACCCCACGAAGGAAAAAAAAAAAATTCGGCAATCGTATTTTTTAAAGTTTCAATCTCCTCGGACAGGACAATTTCTCGGAGACCTGCCAAATTTTCAGGCTCAAAGCTGTAATTTAAGGGCTCCGAGATTGAGTCCTCTTTATTATTTGCAGCTTGCAGCTTTTCACAGAACTCCCTTAATTCGCGTAGTTCATGCTTAAACGCCGTACATTCGAATGCAAGGGTTTCATTTCGAGTTGAATATTCTTTTAGTTTCGAGCTGGCATCCATATACTGACCATCTATTTCTTTTATCTTAATTTGTAGGGTTTCATTCTGTTCCAGTAACTTATCCCGCTCTGCAATCGCAGATTTCGCATCCATCTTAAAATAACTTAAGTCATCACTTAGTATGTGGTGCTCTCGCTTCAAATTTCGAATATCCTCTGATAGCGACGAATTTTTTGCTTTAAAATCAGCTAGTTCTTCGGACAGGTTCTGCAAATCGCTTGTGAGAGATTGGCTTCTCACCTTCTCCAACTCAAGTTTCTGCACTAGTTCTTCAGTTGCCTTCGTTTTCTCTCGAAGTTGAATGGTGAGCAATGTTTTTTCCATATCATCTTCTGCCAGTTGATTTTCTAGAGCTCGAACTTTTTCTGCTCCCCGACAAAACTTACAATTTTGGTCGATGCGACTTGAAACTCGCAGGCGAGGCGTTCGAGTTGGTGTCTGAAATATTTGAAGGAGTGGCGAGCAGTTGGAACTGCATACGCTCTGGTTCAAAACAGGAGTGGTACACAAAGTAGAAGAATTCCTAGAAGTTCCATTTCGGGCTTCCTTCAGATCATCAATCGTAATTTCATTAAAATTAATGGAACGAAAGTGTTCGAGGAACTGGAAAACCTTATGTTGCACATCTTTGTCCATTACCGTCATAACCTCCCGAATATCATCGAAGCATGTTCCCTCTGAATATGAGATGTAGATAAGTAATAGACAGACTGCCATTGTCGGGGACTTCCTCACGTTGAATTTGCAGCCAATAAAAATTTTCTCCAGACACTGCTCAAGATTGGTTTCCTTAGCCTTTGTCAGAATTAGGGCAATACTATTGTGGTCAAGAAGTCTACCGGGAGAAGCAGTACTTGGCGCTATGGCGTTTAGCCATTTCATTAACACATTGCTCCAACTGTCCATTTCTATACTTTGCTTTTAGAACAATACACAAAATCTAATATTCTCTAGCTCATTTTGACAAGTGACAACGTTCATCCGTCCGATTCACAGTTTTTCGAACACCCTTGATGGCATTATTCGAGCCTTTGGAAGGTCCCCCATTAATTGACTTTGTGTTTGCGCACGCATACGAGTGCATTGAACACATGTTCGGGTCAGTCTTCTTACAAAATTCCTTAATCCTTTCAAACAGCGGACCCGTACATAAGTGAACCTAGCTTAGAGGAAGTCAGAAATGCAGTTAGTATGCTAAAAAACAATAAAGCCGCTGGGGTGGACGACACCCGCACAGAGCTACTAAAGCATACTGTACAGTATATCTCACAGGAAATATCGATCGATCGTTGAGCAATAATCAACCCATATTAGATTAGAAACCCAGTTTTCAGCCCCGTCCACCCATCATCCGTTTTTATAATATGTGATAGTGACACACTACAATATATATTATATAAATGAAAGTTTGGAAAGACATTTCTTTCGGCACGGCTGCCAGACGTAAAAAGTCGTGGCAGGTGAAAGATTTGGCGGGATAACCTTGAAAATAAAAACCACCCTATTGGCTGTCATTCATCCGGTTCGGTCATTCCAGTGCTCGAACTGTCTTCAACCCATTGTAGTTAATAGTGATTTCGGCTAACGCGTGCGGTACTATTGAGCTTTTTGGACTTTTTTCGATTGCGTGCTGTGCTTAGTATGTTGTTTTACTCCTTAATTGGATTCCTTTTTTGTGCTTATAGTTTATTCTTGAGAACTTTGTGAACTTTCCAATCTGTGTTTTCCTCTTTGGAGAGTAAGTAACTTACATAAATATCTTATCTATAACTACGGCAGCTTTCAAGTTACTTGAAAGTTTACCCCTCCAAAAGAGCGATAATATGTCAAAGAGGTTCTTTGTGCTAGAAGCACCAGCCGGTAACTTAGTTACCCGCCAGCAGCTTGAAGCTGCATTGAGGACGCTCGGGGTCAGCTGCGGCCACGACAGCTGCCCCCACGACAGCTGCGGCCACGACAGATGCGGCCACGACAGATGCGGCCACGACAGCTGCCTGACAGCGACGATGAACCCTCCCCATCCCCATCCCCGGTCTCCTCCCCCTCCCCCCGCAGGCGCAGGCGCTCAGAGCTCAAGCTCCTACTTGACCAAGGCGACTGGCTGCGGTGGGAGGACGTTTACGTCATCGTAAACGGTCAGCCAATTTCAGTCCTCCCCCCCCCCCCCCGTACGGGCACGACGCCCTCCCCAACGCTTCCCAAATTAATTTTTTTTTTTTCATTTTCAGCCTCTGAATAGATCAATATTGCCATTGTTACCTCGTCCAATCATCCATCGGTGTACGGAGTACCTACTGTGATTCAACTTTAACAAATCGCATTGACATTGGTATAGTAGGCAATGAGTTGGTATAACGCATTATATCATAACGTTTTTGATCTTATGCCCTAAAGGCCTATGAAAAAAAAATGGGGCCTGTACAAGTTTTAAATTATAGAAACAGCCCTATTTCCAATTTTTAACAGTTATTTAATATTTATTTATTATTTGCAGCAAACCAAACTGTTTTCTTACCTAAAAAAATTTACATTCTACTTTGCCTGTGTCGGGAAAACTCAGTCTCGCTGATTTGGGTCCCGGCGCACTCGAACTTTGATGGGAATGAAAGAGCCGACGAGCTGGCTCGAAAAGGTGCAGGAACGCCATTCATTGGTGCAGAACCTAAGTACGGGATGGCTTATTGCCAGGCCCGTACTTCTGTACAAAAATGGGTGCAGAGAAAAACTGCAGAGGAATGGAAGAAAGTCCCGGAAAGCAGATTTGCTAAGAAGGTTATTCCGGGTCCTAGTAAAAAGCTCACCGATCAGCTTCTCTCTTTAAGTGGAGAGCAAGCTAGAAGGGTGGTTGGCACGCTTACGGGCCACGGCCACTTCAACAAACACATGCATAGAGTTGGCGTGAAAAACGACAGTAGATGCAGACTGTGTGAAGTTGAAGAAGAAACAGCCGAACACATTCTCTTTGAATGGGAAGCGCTGGGACAAACTCGATATCAAGCTCTTGGCCACCCTAGGTCTGAAGAGGAAACCATCCGATCTAATCCCATCACAAAAACAAAAACACTAGAATTCATCAAAAAGACTGGTGTTATAAGATGGGCGTAGACGGCAAACGTGGAAGCAAAAGACCTTCTAGGTCGACGCTTATAGGAACTCAAACGAGTAGACCCCACGAAGGAAAAAAAAAAAATTCGGCAATCGTATTTTTTAAAGTTTCAATCTCCTCGGACAGGACAATTTCTCGGAGACCTGCCAAATTTTCAGGCTCAAAGCTGTAATTTAAGGGCTCCGAGATTGAGTCCTCTTTATTATTTGCAGCTTGCAGCTTTTCACAGAACTCCCTTAATTCGCGTAGTTCATGCTTAAACGCCGTACATTCGAATGCAAGGGTTTCATTTCGAGTTGAATATTCTTTTAGTTTCGAGCTGGCATCCATATACTGACCATCTATTTCTTTTATCTTAATTTGTAGGGTTTCATTCTGTTCCAGTAACTTATCCCGCTCTGCAATCGCAGATTTCGCATCCATCTTAAAATAACTTAAGTCATCACTTAGTATGTGGTGCTCTCGCTTCAAATTTCGAATATCCTCTGATAGCGACGAATTTTTTGCTTTAAAATCAGCTAGTTCTTCGGACAGGTTCTGCAAATCGCTTGTGAGAGATTGGCTTCTCACCTTCTCCAACTCAAGTTTCTGCACTAGTTCTTCAGTTGCCTTCGTTTTCTCTCGAAGTTGAATGGTGAGCAATGTTTTTTCCATATCATCTTCTGCCAGTTGATTTTCTAGAGCTCGAACTTTTTCTGCTCCCCGACAAAACTTACAATTTTGGTCGATGCGACTTGAAACTCGCAGGCGAGGCGTTCGAGTTGGTGTCTGAAATATTTGAAGGAGTGGCGAGCAGTTGGAACTGCATACGCTCTGGTTCAAAACAGGAGTGGTACACAAAGTAGAAGAATTCCTAGAAGTTCCATTTCGGGCTTCCTTCAGATCATCAATCGTAATTTCATTAAAATTAATGGAACGAAAGTGTTCGAGGAACTGGAAAACCTTATGTTGCACATCTTTGTCCATTACCGTCATAACCTCCCGAATATCATCGAAGCATGTTCCCTCTGAATATGAGATGTAGATAAGTAATAGACAGACTGCCATTGTCGGGGACTTCCTCACGTTGAATTTGCAGCCAATAAAAATTTTCTCCAGACACTGCTCAAGATTGGTTTCCTTAGCCTTTGTCAGAATTAGGGCAATACTATTGTGGTCAAGAAGTCTACCGGGAGAAGCAGTACTTGGCGCTATGGCGTTTAGCCATTTCATTAACACATTGCTCCAACTGTCCATTTCTATACTTTGCTTTTAGAACAATACACAAAATCTAATATTCTCTAGCTCATTTTGACAAGTGACAACGTTCATCCGTCCGATTCACAGTTTTTCGAACACCCTTGATGGCATTATTCGAGCCTTTGGAAGGTCCCCCATTAATTGACTTTGTGTTTGCGCACGCATACGAGTGCATTGAACACATGTTCGGGTCAGTCTTCTTACAAAATTCCTTAATCCTTTCAAACAGCGGACCCGTACATAAGTGAACCTAGCTTAGAGGAAGTCAGAAATGCAGTTAGTATGCTAAAAAACAATAAAGCCGCTGGGGTGGACGACACCCGCACAGAGCTACTAAAGCATACTGTACAGTATATCTCACAGGAAATATCGATCGATCGTTGAGCAATAATCAACCCATATTAGATTAGAAACCCAGTTTTCAGCCCCGTCCACCCATCATCCGTTTTTATAATATGTGATAGTGACACACTACAATATATATTATATAAATGAAAGTTTGGAAAGACATTTCTTTCGGCACGGCTGCCAGACGTAAAAAGTCGTGGCAGGTGAAAGATTTGGCGGGATAACCTTGAAAATAAAAACCACCCTATTGGCTGTCATTCATCCGGTTCGGTCATTCCAGTGCTCGAACTGTCTTCAACCCATTGTAGTTAATAGTGATTTCGGCTAACGCGTGCGGTACTATTGAGCTTTTTGGACTTTTTTCGATTGCGTGCTGTGCTTAGTATGTTGTTTTACTCCTTAATTGGATTCCTTTTTTGTGCTTATAGTTTATTCTTGAGAACTTTGTGAACTTTCCAATCTGTGTTTTCCTCTTTGGAGAGTAAGTAACTTACATAAATATCTTATCTATAACTACGGCAGCTTTCAAGTTACTTGAAAGTTTACCCCTCCAAAAGAGCGATAATATGTCAAAGAGGTTCTTTGTGCTAGAAGCACCAGCCGGTAACTTAGTTACCCGCCAGCAGCTTGAAGCTGCATTGAGGACGCTCGGGGTCAGCTGCGGCCACGACAGCTGCCCCCACGACAGCTGCGGCCACGACAGATGCGGCCACGACAGATGCGGCCACGACAGCTGCCTGACAGCGACGATGAACCCTCCCCATCCCCATCCCCGGTCTCCTCCCCCTCCCCCCGCAGGCGCAGGCGCTCAGAGCTCAAGCTCCTACTTGACCAAGGCGACTGGCTGCGGTGGGAGGACGTTTACGTCATCGTAAACGGTCAGCCAATTTCAGTCCTCCCCCCCCCCCCCCGTACGGGCACGACGCCCTCCCCAACGCTTCCCAAATTAATTTTTTTTTTTTCATTTTCAGCCTCTGAATAGATCAATATTGCCATTGTTACCTCGTCCAATCATCCATCGGTGTACGGAGTACCTACTGTGATTCAACTTTAACAAATCGCATTGACATTGGTATAGTAGGCAATGAGTTGGTATAACGCATTATATCATAACGTTTTTGATCTTATGCCCTAAAGGCCTATGAAAAAAAAATGGGGCCTGTACAAGTTTTAAATTATAGAAACAGCCCTATTTCCAATTTTTAACAGTTATTTAATATTTATTTATTATTTGCAGCAAACCAAACTGTTTTCTTACCTAAAAAAATTTACATTCTACTTTGCCTGTGTCGGGAAAACTCAGTCTCGCTGATTTGGGTCCCGGCGCACTCGAACTTTGATGGGAATGAAAGAGCCGACGAGCTGGCTCGAAAAGGTGCAGGAACGCCATTCATTGGTGCAGAACCTAAGTACGGGATGGCTTATTGCCAGGCCCGTACTTCTGTACAAAAATGGGTGCAGAGAAAAACTGCAGAGGAATGGAAGAAAGTCCCGGAAAGCAGATTTGCTAAGAAGGTTATTCCGGGTCCTAGTAAAAAGCTCACCGATCAGCTTCTCTCTTTAAGTGGAGAGCAAGCTAGAAGGGTGGTTGGCACGCTTACGGGCCACGGCCACTTCAACAAACACATGCATAGAGTTGGCGTGAAAAACGACAGTAGATGCAGACTGTGTGAAGTTGAAGAAGAAACAGCCGAACACATTCTCTTTGAATGGGAAGCGCTGGGACAAACTCGATATCAAGCTCTTGGCCACCCTAGGTCTGAAGAGGAAACCATCCGATCTAATCCCATCACAAAAACAAAAACACTAGAATTCATCAAAAAGACTGGTGTTATAAGATGGGCGTAGACGGCAAACGTGGAAGCAAAAGACCTTCTAGGTCGACGCTTATAGGAACTCAAACGAGTAGACCCCACGAAGGAAAAAAAAAAAATTCGGCAATCGTATTTTTTAAAGTTTCAATCTCCTCGGACAGGACAATTTCTCGGAGACCTGCCAAATTTTCAGGCTCAAAGCTGTAATTTAAGGGCTCCGAGATTGAGTCCTCTTTATTATTTGCAGCTTGCAGCTTTTCACAGAACTCCCTTAATTCGCGTAGTTCATGCTTAAACGCCGTACATTCGAATGCAAGGGTTTCATTTCGAGTTGAATATTCTTTTAGTTTCGAGCTGGCATCCATATACTGACCATCTATTTCTTTTATCTTAATTTGTAGGGTTTCATTCTGTTCCAGTAACTTATCCCGCTCTGCAATCGCAGATTTCGCATCCATCTTAAAATAACTTAAGTCATCACTTAGTATGTGGTGCTCTCGCTTCAAATTTCGAATATCCTCTGATAGCGACGAATTTTTTGCTTTAAAATCAGCTAGTTCTTCGGACAGGTTCTGCAAATCGCTTGTGAGAGATTGGCTTCTCACCTTCTCCAACTCAAGTTTCTGCACTAGTTCTTCAGTTGCCTTCGTTTTCTCTCGAAGTTGAATGGTGAGCAATGTTTTTTCCATATCATCTTCTGCCAGTTGATTTTCTAGAGCTCGAACTTTTTCTGCTCCCCGACAAAACTTACAATTTTGGTCGATGCGACTTGAAACTCGCAGGCGAGGCGTTCGAGTTGGTGTCTGAAATATTTGAAGGAGTGGCGAGCAGTTGGAACTGCATACGCTCTGGTTCAAAACAGGAGTGGTACACAAAGTAGAAGAATTCCTAGAAGTTCCATTTCGGGCTTCCTTCAGATCATCAATCGTAATTTCATTAAAATTAATGTAACGAAAGTGTTCGAGGAACTGGAAAACCTTATGTTGCACATCTTTGTCCATTACCGTCATAACCTCCCGAATATCATCGAAGCATGTTCCCTCTGAATATGAGATGTAGATAAGTAATAGACAGACTGCCATTGTCGGGGACTTCCTCACGTTGAATTTGCAGCCAATAAAAATTTTCTCCAGACACTGCTCAAGATTGGTTTCCTTAGCCTTTGTCAGAATTAGGGCAATACTATTGTGGTCAAGAAGTCTACCGGGAGAAGCAGTACTTGGCGCTATGGCGTTTAGCCATTTCATTAACACATTGCTCCAACTGTCCATTTCTATACTTTGCTTTTAGAACAATACACAAAATCTAATATTCTCTAGCTCATTTTGACAAGTGACAACGTTCATCCGTCCGATTCACAGTTTTTCGAACACCCTTGATGGCATTATTCGAGCCTTTGGAAGGTCCCCCATTAATTGACTTTGTGTTTGCGCACGCATACGAGTGCATTGAACACATGTTCGGGTCAGTCTTCTTACAAAATTCCTTAATCCTTTCAAACAGCGGACCCGTACATAAGTGAACCTACCTTAGAGGAAGTCAGAAATGCAGTTAGTATGCTAAAAAACAATAAAGCCGCTGGGGTGGACGACACCCGCACAGAGCTACTAAAGCATACTGTACAGTATATCTCACAGGAAATATCGATCGATCGTTGAGCAATAATCAACCCATATTAGATTAGAAACCCAGTTTTCAGCCCCGTCCACCCATCATCCGTTTTTATAATATGTGATAGTGACACACTACAATATATATTATATAAATGAAAGTTTGGAAAGACATTTCTTTCGGCACGGCTGCCAGACGTAAAAAGTCGTGGCAGGTGAAAGATTTGGCGGGATAACCTTGAAAATAAAAACCACCCTATTGGCTGTCATTCATCCGGTTCGGTCATTCCAGTGCTCGAACTGTCTTCAACCCATTGTAGTTAATAGTGATTTCGGCTAACGCGTGCGGTACTATTGAGCTTTTTGGACTTTTTTCGATTGCGTGCTGTGCTTAGTATGTTGTTTTACTCCTTAATTGGATTCCTTTTTTGTGCTTATAGTTTATTCTTGAGAACTTTGTGAACTTTCCAATCTGTGTTTTCCTCTTTGGAGAGTAAGTAACTTACATAAATATCTTATCTATAACTACGGCAGCTTTCAAGTTACTTGAAAGTTTACCCCTCCAAAAGAGCGATAATATGTCAAAGAGGTTCTTTGTGCTAGAAGCACCAGCCGGTAACTTAGTTACCCGCCAGCAGCTTGAAGCTGCATTGAGGACGCTCGGGGTCAGCTGCGGCCACGACAGCTGCCCCCACGACAGCTGCGGCCACGACAGATGCGGCCACGACAGCTGCCTGACAGCGACGATGAACCCTCCCCATCCCCATCCCCGGTCTCCTCCCCCTCCCCCCGCAGGCGCAGGCGCTCAGAGCTCAAGCTCCTACTTGACCACGGCGACTGGCTGCGGTGGGAGGACGTTTACGTCATCGTAAACGGTCAGCCAATTTCAGTCCTCCCCCCCCCCCCGTACGGGCACGACGCCCTCCCCAACGCTTCCCAAATTAATTTTTTTTTTCATTTTCAGCCTCTGAATAGATCAATATTGCCATTGTTACCTCGTCCAATCATCCATCGGTGTACGGAGTACCTACTGTGATTCAACTTTAACAAATCGCATTGACATTGGTATAGTAGGCAATGAGTTGGTATAACGCATTATATCATAACGTTTTTGATCTTATGCCCTAAAGGCCTATGAAAAAAAAATGGGGCCTGTACAAGTTTTAAATTATAGAAACAGCCCTATTTCCAATTTTTAACAGTTATTTAATATTTATTTATTATTTGCAGCAAACCAAACTGTTTTCTTACCTAAAAAAAATTTACATTCTACTTTGCCTGTGTCGGGAAAACTCAGTCTCGCTGATTTGGGTCCCGGCGCACTCGAACTTTGATGGGAATGAAAGAGCCGACGAGCTGGCTCGAAAAGGTGCAGGAACGCCATTCATTGGTGCAGAACCTAAGTACGGGATGGCTTATTGCCAGGCCCGTACTTCTGTACAAAAATGGGTGCAGAGAAAAACTGCAGAGGAATGGAAGAAAGTCCCGGAAAGCAGATTTGCTAAGAAGGTTATTCCGGGTCCTAGTAAAAAGCTCACCGATCAGCTTCTCTCTTTAAGTGGAGAGCAAGCTAGAAGGGTGGTTGGCACGCTTACGGGCCACGGCCACTTCAACAAACACATGCATAGAGTTGGCGTGAAAAACGACAGTAGATGCAGACTGTGTGAAGTTGAAGAAGAAACAGCCGAACACATTCTCATTGAATGGGAAGCGCTGGGACAAACTCGATATCAAGCTCTTGGCCACCCTAGGTCTGAAGAGGAAACCATCCGATCTAATCCCATCACAAAAACAAAAACACTAGAATTCATCAAAAAGACTGGTGTTATAAGATGGGCGTAGACGGCAAACGTGGAAGCAAAAGACCTTCTAGGTCGACGCTTATAGGAACTCAAACGAGTAGACCCCACGAAGGAAAAAAAAAATTCGGCAATCGTATTTTTTAAAGTTTCAATCTCCTCGGACAGGACAATTTCTCGGAGACCTGCCAAATTTTCAGGCTCAAAGCTGTAATTTAAGGGCTCCGAGATTGAGTCCTCTTTATTATTTGCAGCTTGCAGCTTTTCACAGAACTCCCTTAATTCGCGTAGTTCATGCTTAAACGCCGTACATTCGAATGCAAGGGTTTCATTTCGAGTTGAATATTCTTTTAGTTTCGAGCTGGCATCCATATACTGACCATCTATTTCTTTTATCTTAATTTGTAGGGTTTCATTCTGTTCCAGTAACTTATCCCGCTCTGCAATCGCAGATTTCGCATCCATCTTAAAATAACTTAAGTCATCACTTAGTATGTGGTGCTCTCGCTTCAAATTTCGAATATCCTCTGATAGCGACGAATTTTTTGCTTTAAAATCAGCTAGTTCTTCGGACAGGTTCTGCAAATCGCTTGTGAGAGATTGGCTTCTCACCTTCTCCAACTCAAGTTTCTGCACTAGTTCTTCAGTTGCCTTCGTTTTCTCTCGAAGTTGAATGGTGAGCAATGTTTTTTCCATATCATCTTCTGCCAGTTGATTTTCTAGAGCTCGAACTTTTTCTGCTCCCCGACAAAACTTACAATTTTGGTCGATGCGACTTGAAACTCGCAGGCGAGGCGTTCGAGTTGGTGTCTGAAATATTTGAAGGAGTGGCGAGCAGTTGGAACTGCATACGCTCTGGTTCAAAACAGGAGTGGTACACAAAGTAGAAGAATTCCTAGAAGTTCCATTTCGGGCTTCCTTCAGATCATCAATCGTAATTTCATTAAAATTAATGTAACGAAAGTGTTCGAGGAACTGGAAAACTTTATGTTGCACATCTTTGTCCATTACCGTCATAACCTCCCGAATATCATCGAAGCATGTTCCCTCTGAATATGAGATGTAGATAAGTAATAGACAGACTGCCATTGTCGGGGACTCACGTTGAATTTGCAGCCAATAAAAATTTTCTCCAGACACTGCTCAAGATTGGTTTCCTTAGCCTTTGTCAGAATTAGGGCAATACTATTGTGGTCAAGAAGTCTACCGGGAGAAGCAGTACTTGGCGCTATGGCGTTTAGCCATTTCATTAACACATTGCTCCAACTGTCCATTTTTATACTTTGCTTTTAGAACAATACACAAAATCTAATATTCTCTAGCTCATTTTGACAAGTGACAACGTTCATCCGTCCGATTCACAGTTTTTCGAACACCCTTGATGGCATTATTCGAGCCTTTGGAAGGTCCCCCATTAATTGACTTTGTGTTTGCGCACGCATACGAGTGCATTGAACACATGTTCGGGTCAGTCTTCTTACAAAATTCCTTAATCCTTTCAAACAGCGGACCCGTACATAAGTGAACCTACCTTAGAGGAAGTCAGAAATGCAGTTAGTATGCTAAAAAACAATAAAGCCGCTGGGGTGGACGACACCCGCACAGAGCTACTAAAGCATACTGTACAGTATATCTCACAGGAAATATCGATCGATCGTTGAGCAATAATCAACCCATATTAGATTAGAAACCCAGTTTTCAGCCCCGTCCACCCATCATCCGTTTTTATAATATGTGATAGTGACACACTACAATATATATTATATAAATGAAAGTTTGGAAAGACATTTCTTTCGGCACGGCTGCCAGACGTAAAAAGTCGTGGCAGGTGAAAGATTTGGCGGGATAACCTTGAAAATAAAAACCACCCTATTGGCTGTCATTCATCCGGTTCGGTCATTCCAGTGCTCGAACTGTCTTCAACCCATTGTAGTTAATAGTGATTTCGGCTAACGCGTGCGGTACTATTGAGCTTTTTGGACTTTTTTCGATTGCGTGCTGTGCTTAGTATGTTGTTTTACTCCTTAATTGGATTCCTTTTTTGTGCTTATAGTTTATTCTTGAGAACTTTGTGAACTTTCCAATCTGTGTTTTCCTCTTTGGAGAGTGTTGTGAGTGAGATTAGGCGGGCTCGTGGCAGTAGAAGAAGGGCCGTGGCAGGAGTGGAGTATGCAGGCGGGCAACAAGGACAACAGTGAAAGAGGAGAACCTGGTAGGGTTATGTTGTAGTGTAATTAATAAAAGACTATGTTCTAAATTGGTGTGCTTTCTTCAAAACATGGTGCTGAGTGTGAAAGAACAGTAAAAGGGAATACTTATAATCTTAGAATGGATGAAAATGAGGTGAAAACAGGAGTGAGTGGACAAGCCGGCTGTCCCTCATCAAACTCCGGGTCACAGTCCAACGTAAGTAATGCAGCAATTAGACCACTAGATATGAAAGCATCTAACCTAGCGGAAGCCTGGACACATTGGAAATTGCGTTTTACAATTTATTTAAACGCAACGGCATTGAATAAGGCAGATGACATGCGAAAAGTCAGCCTATTACTGCTCATGATGGGTGAGGGCTCAACCGACATTTTCATGTCATTCAATAAGACAATGGAAAAAACCCCATATGCAGATTTTGTGCAGCTATTCGACGATTACTTTTTACCGCAGAAAAACGTGACCCTGGAACGTCATATCTTGTTTACTAGGAAACAGAAAGAAGAGGAGACTATCAATGAATATGTCACGGTATTGAAAACGTTAGCATCATCGTGTGAATTGGACAAGCTGAAAGATTCGATTATCAGGGATGTTTTAATTTGTGGCATAATTGACAATAATTTGAGGGAGCGACTTCTGAGTGAATCCAAGCTAACATTAGACAAGGCTGTTGAAATAGCCAACACGTACGTGATGACCCGTAAACAAGCTGAAATGGTGAACCAATCAGAGAACTATGTAGGCCGAGCTACAGCAAAGCAAACCCAATTTTATAGTCGGAGTGATTCAAAACAGCAGTCCAGGTTTGGAAAAAACGAAAACTATCGAAATCCGGAATGTTCGCGATGCGGGTTGCAACACGGAAGAGGGCAGCAGTGCCCAGCTTGGGGATCTGAATGCCGTCGATGTGGGGGAAAGAACCACTGGCAAGTCAAATGCAGGACTACGGACGTCAGAAAGGTAGTTCACACGATTTCACAAAACTGTGACCATCCAAATGAAGACTACTTCATAGGCATGGTATCAGGTGGGACGAACACCAAATGGATGATCAAAATCGAAATTAATGGTCAGACAATTAACGCACAGGTAGACACGGGTGCTCAAGTCAATGTACTCTCAATCAATACCTTGCGAAAAATAGGGGTACCACATCGTTTGTTGGAACCATCCGTGCTCTGGGTGGAGCGAAAGTTAAAGTGGTGGGAGAAATTCAACTGGAGTGTCGTTACAAAGGAAGAAGTTTAAGCATTCAATATGCTGTCGTGGAGACCCCGTGTGACACCATCCTAGGGCTTCAGACCACCCAGGATCTGAACCTAGTTACCGTCAAGACGGTGAACTGCCAAGAAACTACTACAAAGTGGGTGAGTACGTTAATGGAGCAATATGATGATGTATTTACAGGTCTAGGCAAATTGCCGGGGACGGTGGCACTTACAATTGATAATACGGTTCAACCGCAAATATGTGGACAGAGAAAGATTCCCTTACGTTTGTTGGACAAAGTCAAGGTTGAAATACAAAGAATGTTAAAAGAGGGTGTTATTATTCCCCAGGACCAACCTACGGATTGGGTTAGTCCAATGAGTATTGTAGAAAAGGCCAATGGTACCCTAAGAATTTGCTTAGACCCAGGGCCATTAAATAAAGCCATATTAAGGCCACATTGCCTATACCCTGATTGGGAAAGTATCAAAGCCCAACTCAATGGATCGACAATGTTTTCGGTGTTGGATGCAAGATCAGGGTTTTGGCAGCTAGAATTAGATGCAGCAAGTCAAAGGCTGTGCACATTTCATACCCCATGGGGTCGATACAGTTTCACGCGTTTACCGTTTGGCATCAGGAGTGCCCCAGAAATATTCATGCAAGTCATGCATAAATATTTCAGTAATATACCGAATATAGTGTATTATATGGATGATTTTCTTGTGTATGGATCGGAGAAAACACACAAGGAGACACTCGAAAAAGTTTTAGAAAACGCACGAGTAATTAATTTAAAATTTTCAAAAGATAAATCTCGCATAGGTCTCAGTGAAGTTAAATACCTGGGCCATACATTTTCAAAACAGGGGACCGCTGTTGACCCGAGCAAAATAGAAGCTATTGAAGGGTTAGAAATCCCAACCAATGTGCAAGAACTGCAACGTGTCATAGGGCTATTCAATTATCTGAGAGAATTCATACCTAATTTTTCAGCGCTAACGGCTAATATGAGACAACTGCTCAAGCAAGGGGTTCCATGGAATTTTTCAGAAACAATGAAAAAGGATTTTAATGAACTTAAGAGCCGGGTGACCAAGGCACCCGTGTTGGCCTTCTTTGACCCCAAGAAAAATGTGACACTGTCAGTCGATAGCAGTTCGTTCGCATTGGGTTGTTGCGTTTTGCAAGACAGAAGACCTGTAGCTTATGCTTCAGCAGCCCTGTCTCCGGCGCAAACGCGATACTCGCAAATAGAAAAAGAGATGCTAGCCATCGTATTTGGGTGTATCAAATTCCATACGTTCATTTATGGACAAGTTGTAGACGTACAGACAGACCATAAGCCACTAGAGGCAATTTTTAAAAAACCTTTGGCGAAGGCGCCACCACGGCTCCAGAGGATGTTGCTCCGTTTACAGGGCTATGACCTGAAAGTTAGATTTGTACCTGGCCGCGAATTGTACATCGCTGACACGTTGTCAAGGTCAAATGCAAAGCCCGAACCTTTACTGGAACAGGTTGAGGCAGACATACAGGTCCATGTAAATCTCTTGACCAATAATTTAGCTGTTAGTCCGGAGCGCTTAGAAGAAATTAAAAAGGCAACGACTAACGATAAAACCCTACAACTTCTGGTAAAGTATTGTAATAATGGTTGGCCAAAATCCAAAGATAAAGTAATACCTCAAGCAAAAAATTATTACAATGTTCAGGAAGAAATATCTACTACGCCAGAAGGGTTAGTCTTAAAAGGATCGGCCCTGATTATTCCGGAAGAATTACGCCAACTGATCTTAAGGAAAATGCATGCTAGCCATCTAGGCTACGCACGAACTATAAAATTGACTAGAGAGTTGGTATTTTGGCCAAATATGACTGATCAAATAAAAAATCTAATTGATAATTGTAAACAATGTCAGACCCATCATGCGAGCCAGTGCAAAGAACCACTTAACCCACACTCAGTGGGTAGTTTCCCGTTTGAAAAAGTTGGAGTTGATTTTTTACAATTTCAGAGCCAACAATATCTGGTGCTGGTTGATTATTACTCAGGTTGGCCTGAACTGGCCATTGTCAATAGAAATAGTGCATCTAATACAATTATGCACCTCAAATCAATTTTTGCGAGGCATGGCATACCTAGGGTCCTGGTATCGGATGGTGGGCCGCCATTTGCTTCTAGTGAATTCGGAAATTTTGTAAAAGAATGGGATATAAACCACATTAGGACTAGCCCATATTTTCCGTCTTCGAATGGTATGGTGAAAGCAACCGTCAGGAATATAAAAAATTTATTAAGGAAGTGTGAGGATCCCTATATGGGTCTGTTACAGTTTAGAAACACTCCAAAAGAAAACACCAGATCTCCGGCGGAGTTATTAATGTCCCGACGATTGCGCACACCTATACCGGTAGTGGAGGAAAGACTCCGACCCTCGAGTATCCCAGTAGCCGAACACCTCGGGCAAATTGACTTAAAAAATAAGCGGATTCAAAAGTGGTATGACCGGGGTACTCGAGTATTAGATGATATTCCCATAGGATCAGAGGTGTGGATACAGTTACAACCCAAGGGAGAATTCTTACCAGGTACAATAAAGGGAAAGTGTCCGGAACCTCGATCTTATTGGGTGTACTGTAAAGGTAAGGAATATCGTAGAAACCGAAAGTTTATAATGTATAGGACCAAAAACAGTGAGAGTGATAGTGCTAAGAATTTACAGGATTTTGCACAACCAGTGGAGGAAGAGGCGAGTGCAAATACGCCTACGCCTTTACACTTTGAAGGAGAAACCGACCCTGATGCACCGTCGAGCATAGACATGCCCCGTCCGGTAAGACTGAGGAAACCTGTTCAACGCTTCTCGCACAGCAACTATAACTGAGAAAAGAAGGATGTTGTGAGTGAGATTAGGCGGGCTCGTGGCAGTAGAAGAAGGGCCGTGGCAGGAGTGGAGTACGCAGGCGGGCAACAAGGACAACAGTGAAAGAGGAGAACCTGGTAGGGTTATGTTGTAGTGTAATTAATAAAAGACTATGTTCTAAATTGGTGTGCTTTCTTCAAAACAGAGAGTAAGTAACTTACATAAATATCTTATCTATAACTACGGCAGCTTTCAAGTTACTTGAAAGTTTACCCCTCCAAAAGAGCGATAATATGTCAAAGAGGTTCTTTGTGCTAGAAGCACCAGCCGGTAACTTAGTTACCCGCCAGCAGCTTGAAGCTGCATTGAGGACGCTCGGGGTCAGCTGCGGCCACGACAGCTGCCCCCACGACAGCTGCGGCCACGACAGATGCGGCCACGACAGATGCGGCCACGACAGCTGCCTGACAGCGACGATGAACCCTCCCCATCCCCATCCCCGGTCTCCTCCCCCTCCCCCCGCAGGCGCAGGCGCTCAGAGCTCAAGCTCCTACTTGACCACGGCGACTGGCTGCGGTGGGAGGACGTTTACGTCATCGTAAACGGTCAGCCAATTTCAGTCCTCCCCCCCGTACGGGCACGACGCCCTCCCCAACGCTTCCCAAATTAATTTTTTTTTTCATTTTCAGCCTCTGAATAGATCAATATTGCCATTGTTACCTCGTCCAATCATCCATCGGTGTACGGAGTACCTACTGTGATTCAACTTTAACAAATCGCATTGACATTGGTATAGTAGGCAATGAGTTGGTATAACGCATTATATCATAACGTTTTTGATCTTATGCCCTAAAGGCCTATGAAAAAAAAATGGGGCCTGTACAAGTTTTAAATTATAGAAACAGCCCTATTTCCAATTTTTAACAGTTATTTAATATTTATTTATTATTTGCAGCAAACCAAACTGTTTTCTTACCTAAAAAAATTTACATTCTACTTTGCCTGAAACAATAGTTTTAACTTTTAAAAATATGTTTATATTAGCAATTTTAACAGTTTTCAATATTTGCAACTTTTAAAATTTGATTTTAGCCCTGTCCTTTTTCACAGCTTTTAAAAATATGTGTATATATAAGCAATTTTAACAGTTTTTAATATTTGCAGCTTTTAAAATTTGATTTTAGCCCTGTCCTTTTTCGCAGCTTTTAAAAATTTGTCTATACGGTATTAGCACGCCCTTTTAAACTTATTCAAACATTTTTCATTTCTAATTGGATCGGGTAGGGAGTTTGTAGCGGGTTATCCGACCGTGGGGTCGAAATGCATATATACAATAATCCAATCCTTGTTTAGGTCCTCCTTCGCCATTTTAATTATTTATAAAAACTAACAAAGATCTGACTCTCGAATGGTTAAGGCAACTTTAATTAGGCGGTAAATCCGAGAAATTCCAAATTTGATAAAATACCCAGAGGTAAGGTGGATCCGTAAAACTTTTAACGAAATAATAAAATATATATTGTAAAATGAGTCACAGGAACGTCCTATTATCGTCAAACAGAAGAAATTATAGAAAAATATCAATTGCGCCAACTATTAACTTTTCCACGCCATTTTCTTTCATTGCCCGTAGCAGAAGACAGTTAACGTGGACAAGTACGAATGTCACAGATTCAGAGTGGAAGTGTTCTTTAAGCAGTAAAGTTCTAATTTTATCGGGAAGAATTTCCATAAATTCCTCATGTAAGAGTGCATAAGAAACCAACTAGTCCTGAATCCGGACCACCACCAGCGGTGAGTTAAAATCCATAATTCTCATAAACTAATGTAATGAACTAAAAAAAAACTATCTAGGTCAACGAAGGTCAAATTGGTCGCATGTTTCCGCCACTTGAAATCTCCATAATTCCATAATTATTCAAAATAGCTTTGTTTACCCCATATTAAATTTTTTCCGCACAAAGTAGTCTACCATTTAACAATAATTTCAAATGTAAAGAGGACAAATTTAGAACTTTCCATTTGTACATCCCGAGCTGACGACACAATATTGTACAATATCAGTGAGAAAATAACGGATATAATGAATTGTCGGTAGATTAAACTTTTCCTTAGAATTAATAACGATAAAATAAGTTGAAGATAAATTACGGAAGAGGCCCCCGAAAAGGCTCCGGAAGCCCCGCCCCCGTCCCCCGGGACTGCATACGCAAGGAGGTTGCCGCCCGCACTTCCCGCAGGCGTGCCTTCTGGTTCCGGGATACAGGTGCTTAGACCTGTCTAAGTACTGCGAAATATTCTATGTAACTTGCAAATTCACCCCGAGTTCTATGCATGAGAGATGGATTATTCGCTTCCCACTATTTTTTTTCCCCGCATGTCTCCTACCAACAGCGATTTCATGACGTTACCGGTTGCCCCCTATATTTTTGGCGTAGAGCGAATGTCCCATCGCATTGAAATCACACACTCAAATACTTTTAATTCGAGGGGAATCTTCCACGTTAAAATTGAAATTTTTATAACAAATTCTTCTTTCAGTTGCGATGACAGTGAAGACTGTGACAGTGACAACGAACCTTCCCCGCCCCCATCCCCGGTCTCCTCCCCCTCCCCCCGCAGGCGCAGGCGCTCAGAGCTCGAGCTGCTGACTGACCACGGCGACTGGCTGCGGTGGGAGGACGTTCACGTCATCGTGAACGGCCAACCAGTTTCAGTTCACCCCCCTGTACGAGCGCGACGCCCACCTCATCGTTTTGGATACTATTTTTTTTTTTCATTTTCAGCTTCTGAATAGATCAATATTGCCATTGTTATCTCATCCAATCATCCATCGGTGTACGGAGAACCTACTGTAATTCAATGATAACAAATCGCATTGACATTGGTAGTAGGAATGAGTTGGTATAACGCATTATATTATAACGTTTTTAATCTTATCTTAATGCAAGAGGGGAATTGTTTTGTACCTCAGGCATTGTTTTTAAGGGATCAGCACTAGTGATTCCCGTAGCTTTGCTTCCTAAAATTATACAGAAGTTGTATGGGCAACACGCGGGCATAAATAGGACGGTAGCATTAGCTCAACAAATTCTGTATGGGCCTTTCATGCAACAAGAGATTTAACAATTTTTAGAAAATTGTGAGAAATGTCTAAAGTATGGAGCAGCACAGGGATTAATGCAACACTCAATTGGTAAATATCCTTTTGAAAAAGTTGGTTAAGATTTCTTTTACTTTCGTGGAAAGACATATTTAGCAGTTGTGGATATTATTCAAATTACCCGGAGCTGGCATTAATGACTTCTACTAATGCAGTGTCCACTATTGTACAATTAAAGTCCATATAATTTACTTCAGACTGCACAGTGCACAGTCTGCCATCGGGATTGAACTAACGGCAGTGGCGAATACAGCCTGTGCCTACCTGCTACCGTTTGCTCACACAATAATTAATGTGCATTAAATGTTACAAAATGAAGTAGGTAGCAAGTTAAAAACATAAACAAAACAATCCAGTAGGAATTAGGTCTTCTGCTATAAATATTCCGTTCCCGCGTAAATATAATCTTAAACCTGAGTGAGGGTTTTGATCACTCCAGGTGGAGCCAAAATTTAAGTAAGCGAGGATCGGAGAGGTCAAGGCGGAGTAGGGTTTTGATACTTTAGGTGGCGCCGTCTGAACTCGTCTGGAATTGGGAAATCTATCCTGAGGTATTTGGTTGGGAGATGGTTTTTCTTTCCAGGAATGTTCTGTACTTTCTATTGTAACGTTTAACTGAAAGGTTATATTATATTCCGTTCCCGCGTAAATATAATCTTAAACCTGAGTGAGGGTTTTGATCACTCCAGGTGGAGCCAAAATTTAAGTAAGCGAGGATCGGAGAGGTCAAGGCGGAGTAGGGTTTTGATACTTTAGGTGGCGCCGTCTGAACTCGTCTGGAATTGGGAAATCTATCCTGCGGTATTTGGTTGGTTCTGTACTTTCTATTGTATAAAATACCAATACCATTTCCAATGATGTAATTGGCGAAAGAAGTCCGGTAGTCCTGTGCCCAAACCTAGTCTTGTGTGAAGTGTAGTGAGAAAAGACTCATTAGTAGGGCTCTATATTAGACAGGTATTGTCATCCGCCATGTTGTATCCATTATAAGTCTGGTGTATAAGCCAAGCATTGGGTGTTTACCTATTTATTTTCAGAAATTTACCGTTGTTTATTTATTATTATTTAAAAAAGGTGCTACCAATTAGGGAAGTAGTTCATAAGAAAATACTAAATCGTATATATTCGTTTTTTCAATATTTTACAATCTTTTACTTTTCTTACTATACTTACCATATAGGAAATTTGGGATACAACATGGCGGATGACAATACCCGGGTATATAGTGCCCGACCGGCTAGGGCTATTTACAAAAACGGTGACGTGGTAGCAGACATTCGAGACTTAGGTGGCTTTTCCACCGATCGCGCATTGCAGAATGCAAATGAAATTGACGGAAATGTTTGTTTTTCTTTTTATAGAAATCTATTAAAATGTTTGTAATTAACACATCCCATGACGCCATTTTTTAATTTTAGTGAGTTTGTCTGTGATTTTACTCCATGATCATTGATCAAAGATAACTGTGGCATAGAGTAAAACAAACATTCCCGTCAATGCCACTTGCATTCTGCAATGGTGGAAACGCCACCTAAGTCTTGAATGTCTGCTACCACGTCACCGTTTTTGTAAATAGCCCTAGCCGGTTGGTGGAAACCGCTTAAGGGGCAATCCGGCAATCGGTATAGCACCGAAGTGCCACCCCCGGAGAAGTAAGAGCTGGAGATGAGAATTGGAATAATGGATTTGTCTCTTTCTTTTTACAGGACGACGCGATACGGGATACTCGATACGTGATACGACAGGTGATACGCGATACGACAGGCGATACGCGGTACGCGATACGTTATGCCACGACGATCGGAAGTTCAACGCCTGGAGGAGGCGGCCTCCAATCTCATGAGGGGAGTGAGAGTGGGGACCTTAGGTCGCACGAGGTAGGTTTAAAAAATTTTTTAACTAGGAAATTGGCCACCCGTATAAGGCAGTCCCGAATACAAAAAGTTTCATATAGTAATCTTAGACGTTTTATGTACTTCTCTAATCAAAATGGAACACCTGTCAGTATGTATACACAGGGAGAAACTGCCAATTGATGCTTCTTTTGAGGACAAAATAATGATACACAAACGCGTTTATCGGTTCTGATTACCATCAAATGCAATGAATCGTATCTTAGTTAGTAGTAGTAGTGTTCGTCGGGTTAATAACGACTTAGGCCTCATATATAGAGCAACCCCGACTTGACTGTCCTATGCCAGCCCATAGGACAGTGGACGTCCTGATTATAGTAGATTCCGAACCACTTGGGAAACACAGTGAAGTCACACGATTAGTTCGGAGGTGACCAGGACAAGTCCTACCATGTTTCCCTACCGGCACTGTGCATACGACCAAGTTATCTGCAGCTTTGAACCTGCTCTGGTCCGCTGGATTCAACTTGGTATGGCGGCCGGCTTGAATCGTATCTTAGGCAGCCTACGTCACTTTTGGCACAGCCATTCTGCGACAAAAACTTGCATTTTTTATTAAGCAAATTCACTTGAGCGTCTAAGTCGTTAAAATGTGCGAGGGCCGCAGCCGAAAAAATGTACAAAGCTAGCATGACGGGAAGAACACTACAGAGACTTCCACGAAACTATACTATTACAATATAATTCGGGTATCATAGTGCAGCCACCCAACAACGTACTGTTTACATTTTTTGACAACGAACCTTCCCCGCCCCCATCCCCGGTCTCCTCCCCCTCCCTTCCATTAAATGTTACAAAATGAAGTAGGTAGCAAGTTAAAAACATAAACAAAACAATCCAGTAGGAATTAGGTCTTCTACTATAAATATTCCGTTCCCGCGTAAATATAATCTTAAATCCTATCTCACGGGAAATATCGATCGATCGCAAAGCAATAATCAACCCATATTACATTAGAAACCCAGTTTTTAGCCCCGTCCACCTGTCATCCGTTTTTATGACAATAAATTATAAATAAATAAATAAATAAATAAATAAATAAATTATAATTAACTTTGGTTGAAGAGGTAACCTCCTCGTTATAACAGAAATTAGAGGATATGGAAAAAACTGGGCTCGGCGGGATTCGAACCCACGATCTACGCCTAGGCTCGAATCCCGCCAAGCCCAGTTTTTTCAATTTTCTCTAATTTCGGTTTAAAAAAAGCCTATGAAAAATTTTCTGAAGTTAAACAAGTTTTGATAATGTCAAGACTACAGAGGGAGTACGAAAACCATGCTCAATTTGTGATGGATTTGGATATAAAAATCGATATCACCCTGTTCAGTTCTGCAGGGATAGTGATACTTAACAGAAAAGAATGGCTATAAATTTGGCGGAGGAGATGAGTGATGATTATTCACAAAATGAAAAAAACTAAGAGACCCGGACAGAAGTACCCCACTTCCACTGCTAAAAGTTACAGTTACTGTCAACAAACATAAATTGATAACTGCAGTTTATGACAGTGGTTCAACAAGTTCGTTAGTGAACGAAGAACTTGTTCGGCAACTGAAATCAAAACTGATTGAAAACCGGACAGTTTTAAGAAGTTTGGGGGGTGCGGAAGAACCGGGCAAATTTGCACTTGAAAATCGGTGAAATTGTAGACACACTCAATGGGCACTTTGTAAAGAATGATAAATTTCATTATGATTTATTATTGGGTTTAGACGCAATACAGAAATTCAAAATGATCCAAGATGAAAGTTTGCATATTAAACAACAGATCAATGGAAGGGAGTTTTCTATTAGCGAGCCTATAATTTCGGAGAAGGGCAACAAGAACCTGACGACACCTGAACTTAATCTAAATGAGAACTAGTCAGATTTAACTCATTTGGATGGTGAAAGTCAGAAAAATATCTGAGATGCTAAATCAAAATAGCGATATCTTTGCTTCGAATAAATATAATGTCGGGAGGAGAGTTAAAAATCAAGAAGTATCCATGAAGATCGCTATATTTCTGTGAAACCATACCACTGCTCTTTCTTTCCCTGACCAAAATGAAATTGATCAACAAATTAGTAAACTTCTTGAGAATGATTTAATAGAGGAATCCAGCTCACCCTTTGCGTCTCCTATTACTCTAGCATATAAAAAGGAAGATGGCAAACGTGGTCGTTTGTGTATATAGATTTTCGCGAACTTAATAAGACCTTTTCCAAGAATAGACAATTTGGTTGATAGTGTGGGGGACTGTAGGTGGTTTACTGCATTGGATATAAATTCAGCATTTTGGGGTATCCCTCTTATAAAAGATGACAGAATGAAGACACTCACTCAAAAAGGTCACTGGCAATGGAAAGTATTACCATTTGGATATAAAAATTCTCCTGCGATATTTCAAAGAATCCTCTCAAATAGTTTGAGAAAATATAAACTGTCAGCATTTTGTGTCAATGACATCGATGCTATTTTAATATTTTCAAAAACTTTAGGGGACCATTTAATGCATATTCAGTTGGTACTGGGAGCTATTTGCCAGGAAGGATTTAAGTTGAAGTTACAAAAATGTATTTTTGCTACGCATTTAGTTAAATATTTGGGACATGTAATTGAAAATGGTAGCCTACTGTTGGTCCGATGAATGATAACCTTACTGCTATAAAAAAAATTCTGCGTCCTACAACAAGGAAAATGGTTCGTCAACTATTAGGAAAAATAAATTTTTACCATAAATTTATTGATCACTGTAAACAACGGTTGACTCCACTGCATAATCTCTTGCGGAAGAATGAGAAGTTTCTTTGGACCGTTGAATGTGAAACAAAGTTTGAAAAATTAAAAGAATTCTTATGTTCCAGCCATTTATGACCGCAATAAAGAAGTAGTACTGGAAGTAGACGCAAGTCGCTTAGGATTGGGAGCAGTCTTGAATTAAGTTCAAGAACATGGTACTTTACATCCAGTTAATGGGTATTTCTTCAAGAAACTTACCCCAATCCAAAGAAAGAAACTATGTATTTGGAATGTTTAGCTATAAAAGAAGCGATTTTATACTGGTAGCATTATCTCACTGGTAAACCATTTTTGGTTGTATCTGACCATAAGCCTTTGGTCAATGTAAGAACTAAGTCGAGGACTGATGAAGGACTGGGCCGTGCCCAGGGGGGTGGTCCATGGGGTCCGGACCCCCCCCCCCCACAAATATATTTTTGTATGTAAACCTGTATGGTTTGAAGAACTTATCTATTAATTAAGTAAAAAGTAATAAATTACGTAACATTTTTTTTGTACTTTTGTAATTTTTCGAAAGCAAAACCTGGGCACGGCCTTGGGAGATCCAATGTTGTATCTGTCCCAATATGACTTCAAAATAACATACAGAGCTGGTAAGGATAATATAGCAGCAGACACGTTATCTAGAAACCCTGAAATACTGTTTTTAAACATTCATTTTTCACGATTCAAGACGAACTTGAAGTCCTACGTGCAGTAACTCAATTGAAGAGTTTTGGCACGTAGGGGAGTCAGACATGACTCATCTCATTACATTAACGAGGTAGAAATCATCGTCGAAAACCATTTTCAATATACATACTTACGCAACAATGATGGATCCTACACTGTCAAATATTCAATCCCAAACGCTCCCCCCTTGGCTTCGAATTACAAAAAGGCAGCTCAAATTTTCCTTCTGACAGGAAAAAAGGTTGGAGAAGCGCCCTGTCATGAAGGGAAAATATAATCAATTTTTGCAGGAATACCTGGACTTAGGACAGATGGAAGCTGACGACAACACATTTGGCTACTTCTTATCGCATCATGGGGTAAAATCAATCGAACAAGATACGCGTAGTATTTAATGGATCCAGCAAGGAAGTGTAGTGCTGACAATTGTCTTAAATAGCATAATAATGATTCACTCTGGACAGCTAGGTCTAAAGGTAATACACGTGTGTGCCAGTGTACGTATGGCCTGCTGTCATCAATTTTGCGTCACTATTAGCCAATCAGAGCGCTTGTTACATGTCTTTTAGACTACTTACGGGTAGGCTCCCTGAAGTGATAAAAGACTTGTAACGGCGACTTAGAGGACAATTCTCAGTTACCAGACCAAAGAAGAAAGAACTCCCAAAGAAGATTGTAAGAGAAGCAACTACAAGAATGCGATTAGGGTAAGTGTTTTAATATATATTGGATATTTAATCTTTCTGTTCTATTGTATGTACAGCCAGACGTCACTCAGATGTTCTCAAATGATCGAATGGCCTTCGCTTCATACAGATATTTCCAAAATTTTATTTCGGTTCAGACAAAAGCCTGTGGCACTGTGCAATGATGTAGAAAAGAATGTTCCGAGGATTTCGAATTCATGAAGACCAACATTTTATGCAACGCATCCTTTGGAGATCTTCTTCAAATCCACCAAAAACGTATCGTTTCATGACTGTGACTTACGGTCTAAAGGCAGCGCCTCACTTAGCCATGACATGCCTCAATTAATTTGCGCAGGACGAAGCGATTAACTTTCCTGCAGCATGCGCCGTAATACAAGACAATTGCTATGTCGATGACTGCGGCACAGCGGAAGACTCTGTTGAAGCAGCAAAATCATTGAAAAACGAACTCATATCGGTTTTCCAACTAGCGTATCTTGTTCACGCCACGTCCCATGCTTGGGGACGTGGTCGTGAACAAATAAACAAGGAATAGGCGAGTTGCGGCGAGGTTTCAATATTGGCGGTCAGCGCGCCAATACTGTTACTGTTGCGGCAGCTGGTGAACTATGGTTGCATCAGTTCCGGCATCGCAAAAACGGTTTTTTATGATAAATGGATTACAAAGTTTATCTTTTTATCTAATGTAAATAATGTAAACTGAGTTGCAACGTCTTCGGATAATTCCCGGTAAGCCGCCCAAACAAATCTTAAACTGAAAAAGTGGTGCTCCTCTCACCCAGAAGTTTTAGATAATATAACTGATCATTGCAATGGCAATTACTTTCTCCGAAGGTACCGCAACCATAACAATTTTGGGTCTCCAGTGGAGTCCAACCACAGATGTATGTCATATACAATACTAAACGATTTGAGGACATGACAAAAAGAAATATTTTGAGTTATATTTCTCGATTGTGTGACCCTATGGGCGTTTTGGGTCCCAAGAGCATCCAGACCGCCATAAAGGTAGGTCGGATTCATCACTATGGTCGTGTTTTTGACCCTACAGAAAACGTTTCCTATTGGATCGACTGAAACTTTCAGTTTGTGTGCGTATCGAGTCCTAGTTACCTCCGAATAAATCGTATGGTTTTACTATGTTCCCCAAGTGGTTTGGAATCCACTATAATGTGAGTTAACTCTCTCAGCTTGTCCAATATCTCTTGTACCTGGTAAGATTGACGTCGAGGGCGTATACCACTTTCCCAATGGCCGGAAACAATATCAATAATGTCCGAAAATTCATGGGGTCGTTGACATTGGGCATTAGGGAAGGACCTACGTCCATACAAAGCCCTTCAGGCCATTATTTTTTATTTACGTTAAATTAAGAAAAGTATACTAGATTCCTAGGGCTTGAGTAAGCGGTAACAATGGTAAAAATAATCATACTAGGAAACACTTAAATGCTAAAAATTAGAAGACTGTACCTTTGAACCCATATGAATGTGTGAATGTCCTGCCACCAGGCCCAGTTAACATGACTAATAACAGTTCGATTTGCGTGCGCCACGGTCTACGGGGTGATGTGTCCCAGAGAATGCTTGGAAGCTACGTCGGGGGCGAGCTACGGTCTGACGATGGCGATGATGATGACTCGTGATCTAATAATTGGTCGGTAACGTTGGTCGCGGACTGAAGGGGCGCGGAGAGCGCCGCTCGGGATTAAAACGGCTGCTTCATCTGTTGCTCTGCAGTCAGACTGAAACAACAAAAACGTAAAAAGGTTTACAATTACCTATCACTTTTTTTTTTTATATAAATTGAAAATTGCCCATTTCTTCGCACTGAGAAATGAAATTGATGGTGTGGGTAACTGTGCGAGGGAGTCTTTGTGACTTGTGAGACTATCGGACAGCCAACATAATTACTGAACATACCTACCACGCCTTGATTATGTTGTTGTCATGTTCAATAATTACACACCTCCTAAGGCGTCGTTTCCATTGACTCGTATTGCAGAATGTACATGACGTTGACATCATTAACAAGTCTTTAATGTCTGCTACCACGTCAACGTCATACGCATTCTGCAATACAAGGTCAATGGAAACGCCGCCTTACTGGCCAAACTGTGTAAGCCACTGCCACATACATAAACTTGCCTACTTCTTCCTCTTTTCCCCTAGTGCCGCGTGCGCAGCGTGGCATGCGGCACTTGCCTACAATGCATCAAAATGTTGAGGAACGTTATTAAAGGATTAAAAAACGCCATGGCATGACAACACATTGGGAAGTTAGGCCTGAGGTCTGGTAAAATATTCTCTTCTTGCCCACAGGATTAAGTAAGCTACTGATTTTAAAGTTGGGTGGACCAAGGCTCGGACGTCGAATGTTTTCTTTTTGTGTCGAATTTCGAACCTATGGGTTCTCAGAAGCGACGATAGGCTTGCTGTCGGTTTCTTTACACACAGAGAACCTTTTCAGGAGAATTTTTAAGAGCTTAAGAAATAGTTGTTCGGAAAAATAGTGGTGCTGGTACTTGTATATAATTCAAATAATGGGCAAAATTAAACAATGAAACGCTATGATGTCTCGAAGATATCGTTGAATGCGATGATTAGGTACCGATAATGGTAAGACATTTTCTTTAAAAAAAAAAAATTTCAATCGGATAAAAACAAGTTAATGAATTCCGATTGACCTCTTCAGTCGCCTATGAGATTAGTATGCATGTTGAGTTACGACACGTCTCCGATCGTTAAGTACAAGCGCACTACCACTGAAGCCGATAAAAGTTCCCTTCAAATTTTAATTGTTACTTTTCAAGAGGATGTTAGCTGTAAATTTTATAGTCTGTTTTGAATAGCATACCTTAGTCGCTACGGATCCAGTAGTTCTTTTTCGACGGGAATCTTAACGCTTGATCCGGACGGCGAAGACGGCGCAATGGGACCATTGGCGCAGGTTGATCTCGATCCGAGTCGTTGCGCAGCTACAGCTGAAGTAGGCCTACGTGCCGATAAAGCCAGCGAAGAAACCATCAGTATAGAGGACGACCTGCCAGTGTCTAGCACCTTCTTCGGTGATTGTGTAAAGCCACTGGTGTATAGGTTTAGGGCGTTCCACCCCTGAAAAACATTGTATTAACACACAAATCATATAGAAAATGCATTAAGGTGCAAACGTGTAGAGTACTGGTACGGACCCAGCAGACTTTCACCTGAAAGGTTGTTGGTTCAAGGCACCCACTTGCTACGGAGGGCCTTCCTAGTTGAGGGAAGGAGAGAGGGAGGCAGAACTAGCCACCACCTCAGTGCCTGCTCGTCAGTACGTGGATGTCACTAAGAATGAATACAATAGAACAAATACATTTATATCATTAGTTGTTAGTACCTATGCATCGTGTACAGTAGCCAATACTACATGCATATTTTGGAATTTTATTGTATTTTTCTTTTCCTGCACCGCATTCATGCATATACATTATATGCTAGTTTAATCTTTTTGATGTGGTTTTGATTTCAGAAAGATGAGTGATGAAAAACTAAGTCTATTAGGAACTTGTCTGGTCTTCAACTATACTGCTGCCATCGTACTTACTTACTTACTAGCCAACGCCCATCCTTGGCATTTGGTGACGCGCTGACCAGTAGCGACGTGCGATCTTTTCAAACTCGTCTTCATTTGTCGGTGTGTGGTCGATCGCCGGGCATGACACGAGGTGTTCAGCGTCCATCCGGGGGTGTCCACATAGGTCGCAAGCGCAGGAATCGCGCACTCCAATGCGGTTGAGGCGTGCAGCGAGGTAGTCATGGCCCATCGTGGTCCGGAACGCCGCAACACTGATGGCCCTGGGTAGACTGTGTGGGATTGGATTTTTAATTAGCTTCAACCAGGTCTTTCCTGCACTGGCTTCAGTGTTTTGCCTCTGAATCCATGCATTTATATTCTGCCTGATGGCGGATATAGCAGAGGAGTAGGATTGAGCGCAGGGTGGTTGCTGGAGGGTTGTGCCGTTTTTTGCCAGTTTGTCGGCTTTCTCGTTCCCTTCTACACCCACATGGCTTGGGATCCATTGCAGTGTAATAATCCACCCGAGTTTTATCAGGTTAGCGAGCTTCTTCCTGCTGCCATCGTAATTACATAGTATTTCTAAAGTAATTTACAAAGCCTACCTTCATGTGCGGACACTTAGTCCCGGGAAGATATGAAGGAAATACGCCGTGGCACGACAGCCCAAAGTGAATCATGGCCTGAAGACTGGCAAAAGATCCTTTGTCTTCACCACTGCTTTAATAGGGACGCTGTGGTCGGTAGTCACCCAGGTATCATGCCCAGGAGTTGTTCACGACTTGACTTCTCAGAGCAGCAGTCTCCAAGGCCCAAATTGCCATTACGATCGCCGATCATCGATAGAAGAGGCATATAAAGAATATTATATGTTCCACTTCGCTCAGCCTCGTCCTGTCTTTCGTCCATCTTTCTGCAAAAACATAAACAAATAAAAATTAATCGGTAACGAGTACCTAATAGGAACACATACTTGAAATGCCATAAGGTGGAAGAAATGTTCCTACTGATAATTATATAGGCAGTATGTAGTCGTAGACGCAGTAGGTCAAAAAGACCTATTGGCTACAGTTAGTGAACTTGAGATCCGAAAAGTAACGAAAGCCAAGAATTTCAAGTCGAAGGAGTTCCAAAACTGTGGCCAACATGTGTTAGTAATGGTCTCATACTGTACATACAAATCAAAGTTCAGAGTAACATTGCTTCAAATTTACAGGAAGATCGATAATTCCTGAGAAATGTGATATTGTAGAAATAAATATAAAACGGCCCGGGGGGTCTGATTGTCTATATGCATTCACTACTGTATAATACCATATTTTATACTATATTAATATCAGATAAATTAGTATTATAAAAGGTTCTTTCCGTTATGTTTCCTGCATGTAGGTGCGTGTATATCTCTCTTTAGACTCGTATTTGTACTTAGTTAAGGCGGGGTTTCTACAGACCTCTCATTGCAGAATACAAAATTGACTTTGACGGAAATTTGATTTTTTTTATTTTATAGAAATCTATTAAAATGTTTGTACTTAACATATCCCATGACGCCATTTTTTAATTTTAGTTTGTTTGTTTGTGATTTTACTCTATGATCATTGATCAATTTTAACTATGGCATAGAGTAAAACAAAACTTTCATTTGCATTCCGCAATGAGAGGTCGGTGGAACACCCGCCTAAGTCTAGAATGTCTGCTACCACTTCAATGTCTTTGCATTCTGCAATGAGAAGTCGGTGGAAACCCCGCCTTGCAGAGACTTTCACGATGTTTCAAAATTAAAGACAAAATCTTGAACAAGGCAAGAAGTGAGGCTTAATAGAGGAATAGGTTTATAATATGAATTCAGGTCGCCTGTTACATTGCCTCAATGATAAGCTTGTCTCAGCTTGCAACCGGTGTATGTTGTCATGGACGACGTATACTAGTTTGCCAATGGGCAAAATGCATAGGGAAACAATATATATAATGTCCAAAACCCACGGGGTCGTTGACATTGGGCAAGGGACCAATGGGCCACTTTAAGTAGGCCTAGGTTCTTAGAAAGTCTTTCAGGACATTATTATTTTGTCTCTCTTTAAGAGAATTAGGACCAACTATGCCCACTTTTTCATTAACGTCGTCATATTTCACGACAAATGATGGTCATAGACATTATCATGTGCTTTGTTTTCTTTTTCTTTCCTCCCTGTTGGACAACTCACGGGCTGAATCGCCACTTTTCTTTGAACGGGATGTGAAAATATTTTTGTTACATTCGCTTACCTCAATGGCCAAAAAGTTCGGTAGAAAGTGGCAGCAATTGCGGAAGTAGTGGGCCTCTGGTCCTCATAACGGCAAGGAGTTCGAACAAGGACACGGGCCCAATCACACAAGTAATTGGCAGATAGTGTAGACAACCAAGACGTACGGACGTCTACGAAGCTGCTGGACTGGCTGATTAGAAGCCAACAACACGAATGCGGAGCGTAATGATGACGCAAGCCAAAGCCCGTCGAATGCTGTAGAACTGGAAGGCAAATAAGCGTGCACCTGCAAAAAATTATAATAATAACTAAATTATTGCAGGGAAATTACATTAAGGACCGAAATTACTGTCCATTAATTATAGACTTGCGTTCCGAACCCGTAAAGAAGTGGTCAGATGAAGAATTAATAGAAAATACAAGCCTAACCAAAAAGCAGTCTATTTGCCCGACTGATTTTTTAATTCCAAAAAATTTGTTCAATGTGAAATGCTATTTTAGTTTTCTTTTTCTTCTAAGTAATAGGCCAAATATTTGCGGTGAAAAAATTAAATATTTACTGTGAAAGCTTTTATTTTTTGAGAATTTTCATGTCAAGGTGGTTGTGGTAGTAAGGTGCCCATTCCACATACGTACATCGTCAATGAAAATTATGAAATTGAAGGTGGTAGCAGAATTTTTAGTATGTCTTTAATGTCTGCTACCACCTTCAATTTCATAATTTTCATTGACGTTGTACGTATGTGGAATGGGCACCTAAGAATTAAATAATCTCTACATATTATTCGCTAGCTCATTCTACAATATGTTTACATATTTTGAAATGCCATGGCGTAAATTGTTTTAATATTACTTATGCATTAAGTGCATTTAAGTACGCATTTCTAAAACCAAACCCAAGCATGGTCACGCATACTGCTGTTATACATGGTGTCAATGGTAAGCATGTCTCAACTTGTAACAAATGAGTTCACAACTAAGTTACGGCTTGCACCAGCTTGCCAAATTCATAACGAAACTATATGCAACCAATATTGTCTAAAACAAAAACAGAATAAGAGGATGTTGGCCACCACAAAAGTAGGCCTGCATCCATAAAAAAGTCATTAAAAATTCCCAACATCAGCCCCCCCCCCCCTGACGACCTGAAGAAAATTCCTGGTTACGGGCCATCTATAAAAAAACTAAAGAACGAATAGTAATAATAGGTATTGGAAAATCACACTTACGAACAAGTTGAAGAAAGTATCCAAGGCCAGAGTTATGGAAAAGTTCACAGTACGTGCAAATTTGCAACTGCGGAGCAGCGGTAAACTGAAAAGTGAAAAGCTGTGAGGGCACGGACATTGAACCGTGGACTTGGAGCTAGTCTTCGAGACTGCGCGACCAATCCAAACCAGCTCAGCGCTTCAAGTCCTATCCTGCATTCACGCAAAGCGCTACTGTGAGCGGATGATTGTTTGGACTCTGCGTGGTGTGTTTTGCCAGATTTAGAATAAATTACTTCACCAGCTTATGCATTCATCAATCACAATAATAAATAAATAAATAATGACTAAACCCATTTAGCGGACACTCTCAAAATTGGAAGGGCTGATGGCTGATTTTGGCTACAGCTACATCCTCTCCGAAAAATAATTAAATTAAATACAGTGCATTCAAACTTTACGGGAATGGTTTTGAGGATATAGCAAAAACTGAACTTGGCGGGATCGCGGGTTCAAATCCCGCCTAGTCCAGTTTTTACTATAACATGGCCGCTACTGAATCAACTCCGCTACGGTACGGCGCACTCGCAGCCCCTTTGAAAACAAACAGGGCGAGATGGGGCCAGACTGACGCAAAACAACACCATGTGCTCGGTCAGTTCAGAAGCAAATGTTATCAATAACAGAGTTGCGAAGGTCTAGTTAGGCTACACCTAATAAAATAACAACATTTGGTTGTTGTTGTTTCTAACGCCTGCTTTCAGCATTTCTGCTTTAAGCAACCCTGTCAGCCTGGCGGGTGGAGTGAGTCTGTTTGTTAACTTGAGGCACCCTAAGGGCAGACTCTTTCACCTCGGGGAAAGGGGAGTTGACTGACAGGGTGGACCTCCTGATTATAGTGGATTCCGAATCACTTGGGGAACATGGTAAAGTCACACGATTAAATCGGAGGTGACCAGGACTCGACTTATACTGCCTAAGCGCATTATCATGTCCCACCAGGTTCCCCTGCCAACGATGTGCACACTACTAAGCTGCCGCAGTTTGAGACGTGTTCTGCTCTCATGGAATCAAGGCCACTGGCAACATTTAGTTACATAGGAGTATCTTTTATTTTATATTTAGCAGATGAGAAACCCATTTCCCAAAAAAAGGCGAATCATGGTTATTTAATTCCAGCTCATTTTTTTTTTTTAATTTTGCATTGGCGGGTATAGGCACTCATTGCTTATGAGACATTTTATCGAGGGGATCATTTCGTCAGACTCTGACGGTCAGAGGGTCAAACATGCAAATAAAGCAATAATCGTCACTTAAAATACAATATAAATTGTATTTCCAATGGGACGTTTGTCTTCCACATTATATGAATTTTCATCCCAATTTTTGTACCCCGGGGTAGCTTACCTTTTTTACCAAATATTCGAATTCGAAGGGGTTGGGGCGCAAGTATAAGAAAAAATATCTTACCTACCGTGACCATATTAGTTGAATCATGATCAGCAATTTTTCCCGCGAATTCCGTGGAAACCTTGCTTTCTTTTACTTCATCTTATGGATAATGGAGCACAATTTCGGGAGATAACTTATGTTTAGCAGCGGGAGAGTTTCTACAGTTCTTGTATTTTACTATTTCTACCTGTACAAGTACATTGTACAACTCGGTTGAAGTCCGTTGAACATAAACAATTAATAATTTAACATAAATAATTATTAAACCAAGACCAAAGTCCAAATTCAAAAGACAATAGTGAATAGTCAATAGACTTTATAGACTAATAAAAATTAAAAATAGAGCAACCGCCAACCGGCAGGCGACAAGGGGCAAGTGGGGCTCACTGGGGCAACAGCTGAACAGCGTCCAAGGCCCAAGCGTCGAAGCACTCAAGCAGGCTGCTGATAAATGCAGTGTTGCCGGACGTGTCACATGAAATATCACGCCACTGACGTTCAAAATTCACGACATATCACGCAAGCAACTAATCGGCTAATATATATGCATATTAATATAATATATATATATATATATAATACATAATTTATATTAAATTTTTTAATATGGTAACTAAAAAATATGTCATTTGTTTTGCTAATTTTATCTAACAACTTCTATGCTTAGCTTGTAGTGGGGCTGAAAAATCTGTGTGAATTATTTTTCTTACTTCCAGTGGCGTAACGATAGTTTTTCGAGGGTGGCGGTGTTTAATTCGCCCCCCCCCCCCCATTTTCATGATAGTGTAGAATAAGGGGGAAACCGTTCTCAAGGACTTTCGCAGCATTTAAATTAATGACATTACTGTCCGTCGCACAGGGGCCCGGGGGTTCGGGAGACGTGAACGGGGGCCCCAAGGGTCGTAATGAATATAAATAAAAGCAAGGGGGGCCCCGGTCAAAATTTTTGAAAAATAAGCCTGAAATGATGGATATATGATATATGATGATGATAGGAGTAATGTTTCGATTTTTACAGGCAATGTATATAGGCTAAATACGAACGAGGGAGTCTGGGGGTCTCCCCCGGGTGAAGATTTTTGTAAAATACCTGAAATACGGAGTTTTACGCATCTTGCCAAAAATGTTTAGATTTTGTAGATAACGACTTTATTAAGTTGTTACGTTTTGATGATTTTACAGACAATGAATATAATTAGAAGCAAGGGGGGCCGGGGGTCTCCCCCGGGTGAATTTTTTTTTAAAATAGGGCTGAAATGGTAAGGGTTTTACGCATTTTGATAGGACTAATGTTTCAATTGTACGGACGATGAATATAACTACATACAAGGGAGATCGGGGTCTCCCCGGGTGTTTTTTTTTATTTTTAAATAGGTCTGAAACAGTGGGGTTTTAGGCATTTTGATAGGTTAATGTTTAGATTTTACAGGCAATGAATCCAATTACGAGCAAATTCTTGAAAGATGAGCATGAAATGGTGGGTTTCATGCATTTTGATAGGAGTAACGTTTCGATGTTTACAGGCGATGAACATAGGCTAATTCCAAACGAGGGGGTCCAGGGGTCTCCCCCGGGAGAAGATGTTTGTTAAATAGACCTGAAATACGGGGCTTTACGCATCTTGCCAAAAATGTTTAGATTTTTCAGATGAGCACTTTATTATGTTATTACTTTTTAAATAATTCGGCCCAAAATATTGACTTTCTATAAAATCGTGGGGTTTTAAGGTGTGGTCGCCTTATTCGCTTGAACAAAAGAGTTCAAACTCTTTTCAGACATTGTGGTTCGTAAATACGTAGTTTTTTTTATTAATTTTCAATCAGAGAAAGACCTCTCACACGTGGCATTTCTTTGTTCTATAATATGTATGCATGTTTATTATCTTGTTCGATTTTGCGCCCATGTGGCGCAGAGGCAGACAAATATGAAATAATGGGCAAATCACAATGGCCGCCCGCCGGCCGAGTAGATTTGGAATTTGATTTTTGGAGTTGTGTTGGGGTCTTGTCACTTGTGGTCTGTGGTCCTAGATCAGGTAAGGTAAACAGCATTTTTCGGCATTTTTTTTTTCATTTTTCCTGGGTTTTAATTTTTTTATTATTTTATTGGTTTAAATTTCAATATTTTTATTTAATTATAAAATCAATTTTGTCTAAAATACACGCACTTTACACGCACATCACGCAAGCTCTGAAAATACACGCATTTCGTGATTTTTCACGCAAAACGGCAACCCTGGATAAATGAGCAGTTGAGCTGCTTGACAGGGCTGCCGTTTGGAAAATTAAAATTATACGCAATGGAAGCGAAAAAGATACGCAAAGATACGCAAGTTGCAAAAATAAAAATAAAATGCATTATTTTTTTATTTATTGTTTTTTTTTATGTTTTCGTGCCCTTATTTACTTAAAATTTTAATTTTTTACCTTCAAATTTCACACTTCCTTCTTGTTGGCAAAAAAATTTTCCCGCCAATTTTTGAAATCATCGAAATTTTCGCATGTAAACTTTTTAAACTTAAAAATTAAAATGCATGCATATGCCTAAGCTTAGCCAATTAGTGGGATCTGAATGATTTGATACTTTGTTCCCATTTCAATATTGGTTCCGGGGGAAAACATAGTTATTTCGGATGTGGTAACATGTCTAGAAGAAATATGTAAGCATCTTAAAACCAGAAACTGTGACGCTCGGTCCGCTGATTCTTCGGATTCGCTGTACCGAAACCATAAGCGAAACATGGTATGATTAGGTCTTGCCACAGAGTTTTTACCATCGCGCGGCTGTAGACCGTTATCAATATGGCGGCTAGTGTAAACTGCCCAAGATAAATACGCAATTTCGCTGGGTAAATAGTCCTCATAGGCTAAGTACAGAGATTTGACCGGGTCCAGGTATCCTTTCTGCTATGCTGAAATGTGTAAGACTTCGAAATTTTTACGTTGGTATATATCTCTGATAGTTGGCTTATGGTTAACGATTGTCCCGTAAGGGATATTATGGGTACCACCGTCCCAGTTTATATATTTCTATGGTTTATACCAAAAAATAACTCCCGCTAATTTTCAAATGCTAAAAAAAATGGATTTTTTGTTATTGAATATTCAAGATTGCTTTCTCGCATTTTCTTTGTTCAAATTATATGAAATTATACGCAAATTATACGCATTTAACATTATACGCATGACGATACGCAAGCCATCAAATTATACGCAAAATCGTATAATTATACGGCAAACGGCAGCCCTGCTGCTTGAAGCAGCTGAACTGCTCATTTATCATTAGGTGCCCATTCCACATACGTACAACGTCAACGAAAAATTGAAAAATGACGTCAAAATGACGTAAATTGACGTGGTAGCAGAATTTTTAGTATGTCTTTAATGTCTGCTAAAACGTCATTTTTCAATTTTTCGTTGACGTTGTACGTATATGGAATACCCCCCTTATGAAATATCAAAATATGAACGGAGATTTTCGTCTTCTGCTAACTTCTATAAGGCCGAGATTGCCACCGCGCGCGCTAGTAGCTAATCCGCTGAAATTCAAAACTTCTTTTTATTTTACAAAATTACTCGTAAAAATAATAAGAAACCATTTCCTACTGCGTAAAAATTAGGTTTCTACTTTATAGTAAGTTTCAATAACATGATTGGTAAGTTAGGTTATTCACTGCTATATATTATTAAATAGTAGGCCTAATAATATATTATAAATTTACAACTAAAACGTCATCTAATTATTAAACGATATTAACAAAATTACTATTCACTAATTTAAGTTTAAAGTTCCGATAAATTATTATTACATTAATTATGAATGATGAAGAAGTTATTTATTTATATCACTTGTCATTAAAATGTTGTATTTTAAGGTGCCCATTCCACATACGTACAACGTCAACGAAAAATTGAAAAATGACGTCAAAATGACGTAAATTGACGTGGTAGCAGAATTTTTAGTATGTCTTTAATGTCTGCTAAAACGTCATTTTTCAATTTTTCGTTGACGATTGACGTATATGGAATACCCGCCTAAACAGCGAGTACTTCTAATATTGATTAAGCGGCTCTACCATTATTAGGCAATTTTAGTTCAAATTTGATATTTTTGTCATTGACGTTTGTTTTGTTTTAATGACACTGTAATGTAGGTACTTAACTTATCTATTTTAATTAAGTTATAATGTGGTAGCAGACATCATTAATAAGTCTCAACCATATTATAACTAAATATTTTCGGTAATAGATAAGTTAAGTATCTACATAATAGTCTCCTTAAAACAAAACAAATGCCAATGACAAAATCAAATTATAATAATTATTATAATATCCGCCTTTATTAGACGTTGCACTGCTATTTGGAAAATGGAATAATGCATGTTATTTTGAAAAATGGTGCCAAAAATCATTGACTATCTTTTGACATTTCATTTACAATTTTTAAAACTCTTGTAGTAACATTTAGAATTAAAATAAAAACTCTGTGATTTTAAGTAACTAAATGTTAAAAGAGTTTCCTACATTTTGAGCTAAAAGAACAATTTTGGACTTCTTGTTATCCTGTACGTGAGCACCAACACCGCGGCACTGCTGTCAGAAAGGTCACGTGACCTAGTCACAACAGTGCCTGTGTGGTCCAGTAGGCAAGGGCCCCAAAGAATTTTCTTTATCTATTTCCCAGGGCCTTTCCCATATGGGAGTTCAAGCCTTCAAGGTCAAATTTAACATGTCAATGCTCAGTGTAAACATATTTTCATTTGGCTCTGTTTATATCCTTTACTTCTTCTTTTAATTAACGAGTTTATGCTTTTAATGAAGTAGAAGTAGTCCAACATCGGAACTATGTGGGTTAAGCCACAAGACGTTCTTATGCCCCATACCTTTTGGTAAGTGAGATTTACTTCTTATCAATAAAGGCCCAATGTTAACTGAAGCTTGTCTTACTTGTCGGACGTACAGCAAATATTTATTAATTGATTTCGAATTGATATGCTCTAATGAAAGTCCAGCACGAGTTTAAAGTAGCTGTACTTTCTATTAGGACAATGAAATAAAATTGTTTATTTTTTAAATTAGATGGATTGGTATTAAATTAAGCAAGCTGTTGCAGCTTGATAAAAACATCTACGCATCAAGCAAAAGCCGTTTTGCGTTCTCATTGCTGTTGCAATAAAAACGTTTAGGCTATTTTATATCCTGCAGGGTGACGGAGGTAGACAGCAAGTACTTCAGACTCCAACACCGAAAAGGTCATGGTAATACAAGTGGGTTCTCTTCACTTTTGGTAGGAACGATGGACATAATGTTTGATATTCGTGAGACACCATATCGAATACTTCACCAAACTCCGAAATCAGAAGTTTGGCACAGTAAGTTTTTTATAGGCCTTTATGGTGCTGTAAACTAAGAGCAGTTACAGAAAGTATTTTTCACAAGGAACTTGCCACTTTTTCACAGCAGTAAAGGTTTTGGTGGGTTGGCGAGTTAACAAAATGGGCGATTATATATAGAATATTATATCAGTAATTCGGCCTTTGTGATACAATTTACTACAGGTCTTCAAGAGTCAGATAGATGAGAATGATGAGATCAAACTTGAATTTCTTAATAGGGTTACATGGATATACTTTAAAAATCTGCTAAGTTTTCGCCTTGATAATCTTAGGCGGGGTTTCCACCGACCGGCTAGGGCTATTTACAAAAACGGTGACGTGGTGGTAGCAGACACTGAAGACTTAGGTGGCGTTTCCACAGATCTCGCATTGCAGTATGCAAATGACATTGGCGGAAATGTTTGTTTTTCTTTTTATAGAAATCTATTAAAATGTTTGTAATTAACACATCCCATGACGCCATTTTTTAATTTTAGTTAGTTTGTCTGTGATTTTACTCTATGATCATTGATCAATTTTAATTATGGCAAAGAATAAAACAAACATTTCTGTCAATGCCACTTGCATTCTGCAACGCGAGATCGGTGGAAACGCCACCTAAGCCTTGAATGTCTGCTACCACGTCACCGTTTTTGTAAATAGCCCTAGCCGGTCGGTGGAAACCCCGCCTATTCACTATATTCACTTAAGTATAATCATTTTCCGTTTAAATAACATCATGAAGTGACTAAATGGAATTATAATTGCAAATGGAGTTATCATCAACTACTAGTGCATAGACTTAGTTAATCTGTGATTAATATAGTGATATATGGAAAGACTAATTAGCGTCTCTACGCTATTTATAATCATAGACAACAACAACAAGATACGGTACTGGCTTGTTTTAAGTGTAAAAGATGGTTTTTTATATTATTCTTTACATATAAAATATTTAATTTTGCAGTTATTGCTACTGGTGTGACTCGAAAAGAAATCGACGATGACTGGAAATGGCTGGAATCTAATATAATGCCAATCCTAAACAAATTTGAGACGGAAGATGATGTAACAGAATTTGTAATTGGGAAAATCAATTCCAAATTAGCGATTGAAGTCCAGCCCGAAAAAGAAGGTTGGTATGCTAAATAAGATACTCTAATACAATGTGAATAAGAGTTTCGTAATTTATTTTTCAGTTTTTCACTCATCCAAGCTAAATATAATTAATCAATTTGTAAGGAATCTACGCAGCTCGTCGAGAAGGAGTTGGTTGTCGTCAAATATTAATAAAGTGTTCATTATTAATGCCCAGAGACTAGAATTCTTCTCTAGCGTTAATGCTCTTACAAGTAGTTTCATTTTTCTTGACTCGGTCAGTCGTGTGTTCTTTTTCAATGTATGTAAAAAATTAAGTGATTTCAATTCATGACAGTCATGTCTACCTTTCATACTTTACTTTCCTGTAGAAGCCCAAGCCCACCCTTGGCATGTCGGCCATTTGGTGACGCGCTGACCAGTAGCGACGTGCGATCTTTTCAAACTCGTCTTCATTTGTCGGCGTGTGGTCGATCGCCGGACATGACGCGAGGTGTTCAGCGTCCGTCCGGGGGTGTCCACATTGGTCGCAAGCGCAGGAATCGCGGACTCCAATGCGGTTGAGGTGTGCAGCGAGGTAGTCATGGCTAGTCGTGGTCCTGAACGCCGCAACACTGATGGCCCTGGCTAGTCTGCGTGGAATTGAATTTTTAATTAGATTCGACCAGGTCTTTCCTGCACTGGCTTCCATGTTTTACCTCTGGATCCATGCTTTTATATTATATGTCTACATTTCATGAGGCAGCGTCTAATAATAAAAGGCTGAAAAGTTGCCAGAAATTAATAGTCGAAGGTATACAAAACCATGTCTCTCGTAAATAATAAAGTTTTAAATGGTCAAGTTCTGTAAATAATTTTCAATGTGTATCGAGGCTAAGTACTTTAAAAAATAATCTGAATTAGGTGGCCGTATGAAATTAAAGTTTAATTTGTTAAAAAAGTGCATACGTCACCACTTGCCATAATACACGACTGATTCCAAAAGTGGCCGATCATTGCGGGGTCAAGAAATGAAAGTACCTATACTTGCTACTTTTACTGCACCTTATCCTCATAGAGGGTCGGCGGGACGACAGCAGCGTTTCCACGGTTGAGAGCCCCAAACTTCTCATATTTCCAGTGATCTTTCTTCCCAGTGTAACTTTCAGCCTCTCTGGTGATATTTTTCCTAGTATCTCCCATGTCATTACTCTTTTGATTAGTTGGTTTTCATCTCTACGTAGTACTTGTCCCCACCAGTACAGTCTCTCTCAGTTTCTCCAGTAAGGCGGGGTTTCCACCGACCGGCTAGGGCTATTTACAAAAACGGTGACGTGGTAGCAGACATTCAAGACTTAGGCGGGGTTTCCAGATTGCAAATGACATTGACGGAAATGTTTGTTTTCCTCTATGCCATAGTTAAAATTGATCAATGATCATACATTAAAATCACAAACAAACAAACTAAAATTAAAAAATGGCGTCATGGGATATGTTAAGTACAAACATTTTAATAGATTTCTATAAAAAGAAAATTTCTAATTTCCGTCAATGTCATTTGCATTCTGCAATGCGAGGTCGGTGGAAACGCCACCTAAGTCTTGAATGTCTGCTGCCTCGTCACCGTTTTTGTAAATAGCCCTAGCCGGTCGGTGGAATGGGCGCCTAAGTAACGGGTTCTCATCTCATGCCTTATATCTTTGTTTCTACGTTGGTCTCTCAGTGTTACATTGCAGGATCTTCTTAGCATTCACATTTCTGCTGCGTGAATCATTTTTTTATTTATATTTTTTCGACCCATACAGCATGCACCTATAGTTTGTTAAATGCGTCCCTCCTTTAAAGGAAAAATGATTTAGATTTGTGCAGTTTTTTTGTTGTTGGAAATATGAAACATAAAATTAATTAATTAATTCATGCATGTATTTATATTAGAAACAGTATATTTTTTAGTTCCCATATTTAATGACGACACTTTGAAACTTTCAGATTGGGAGACCGAAGACTTCAAATCAAAATCATCTCAATTTCGTAAACTCTTTGGTGTGCCGTCCGATGAAAAGCTTGTAAGCTATTATGCTGCTACTTATTGGAAGGGAAAGCTGCCAATCCAGGGGTGGATGTACCTGACGGTGCATAGGCTGTGTTTCTACGCGTACATTTTGGGAACTCAAACCAAAATTGAAATCCGATGGTGCGATATTACGTCGCTGGAAAAAGTCAACTCAAAATTACTTCCCGGGCATATTCATGTTAGGTCAAGAGAAAAAGAGGTAAATTTCCAAAATGTGTGTTTTTTTTTTTACAGAAAGTTGGAAGGAGGAAAGCCTTGAAAGTGTAAAAATCAAATATCTGATGAAATATCAATCATAGGGTTGTCAAAAATATCAGAACAAACAGAAGAAATTCGAACTGGCTGCTAGTGTCAGTTATAATGACTAGGCACGGACAGAGATAATTCAATACATTGTAGTATATGTATATAGGTATATGTAACACTGACATTAAATTAACTTTGGTTGAAGAGGTAACCTCCTCGTTATAACCGAAATTAGAGGATATGGAAGAAACTGGGCTTGGCTGGATTCGAACCCACGATCTACGCCTAACCGGGGCGTCGTCTTAACCGCTGGTTCAGCCCGGTTAGGCGTAGATCGTGGGTTCGAATCCCGCCAAGCCCAGTTTTTTCCTTATCCTCTAATTTCAGAGATAATTCAGTTGGTAAGGCGGGGTTTCCACATACGTCAATGGTAAATGGTAAATATGGTTTTGACGTGGTAGCAAACATTTTTAGTATGTCTTTAATGTCTGCTAAAACGTCAATACCACATTTATCATTGACCATTGACGTATGTGGAAACCCCGCCTAACAAACGGAAACATTTTCCCCTCACACGATTTACCGTACTCCGGATTTTAAGTACTATGCAAACAGCGGAAGTGTTCCTTAAGTGTACAGCCCGTAGGAAATTGGCAGCCCGAAATTTAATACTTTTTATTTTTTATTTAATTAACTAAGCATGTTATGGTAGATTTGGCTCATCAAAGTTGTAGGAGACTACTTCATGCATCATATTATAAGGTATTTTTTATTTTGGAATTTGTAGTTTTTCATAAACATGCATATATTTTATAAACAATAATAACTTTTCACGCATTATCGGTTTTATAAAAATACTACAATTTCGAAAACTAAAAATACCTTATTATATGATGCATGAAGTAGGTAGTCTTCTACAACTTTGATGAGCCAAATCTTTAATAACATGTTTAGTTAATTAAATAAAAAAAATAAAGTATTAAATTTCGGGCTGCCACTTTCCTATGGGCTGTACACTCTTAAGAGTAGAAAATTAAGGTTCAACTAGACCAATTTTCTTCATGGTATTGTTTCAGCATTTTTTCTCAATTTTGCTTCATGGAAGTGAGACTTTTACATTGATGGAGCAGCTTACAAATTTAGCGGTGAAAAGACTGATGGATGATTCAGCATTTGACGAGGATCGTGATTTACTCAATAAAATTTGGTAAGCACTCATGGAATTATTAAAAGTCTAGATTGTATGAGAACGGCTTTGTCAGTGACGTCATCTGAACCTATTATATTAAGCCATGGTTCTTATTCGGCCGGGGTGATTCGGCTTTTATGCTGCATTTTCTAATTAGTCTAATTAAATCATATATTGGTAGAAAACATGCAGGTTCACTCCAGGCCCGGATACAGGAATAGGCAGAGTAGGCAGCTGCCTAGGGGCCCCCACACGAAAGGGGCCCTCAAAATTAAAAAAAAATCACTAATTTAAAAAAGTAAAAAATAAGGAAATTTCTTATGACAAAAATTATTTTTAATTTTTATTATGGCGGAAAATTTGTCGTGGCATTAATTGCACCTGACAGTAATACGTTACCGTTACAAAAATGAAATGTAAGGACAAGTATTATGCTCTTATTTTTATTGTTTCCTCTTTTCCTAATTTTCTTTTTTTTTAATTATTAATATTTTTAATATTTCCTAATATCCTACTATACTCTACATCTGCAGTGCAATTGAGGGAAAGCCAATAGAGCTGCTTCTTTTGGGAGGGCCCCACAGAGAACTGTGCCTGGTGGCGTCCGAAGTCTAAATCCGGCCCTGGTTCACTCAAAATCCTTCGATATACTTCTGTAGCGTGCTCAATAGATGGCAAAAAGTAGTTTACACAATTTCTTATGGTTCATCGGAATGTTAGCGATTTTTAGGCTGGGAATTCAAGTTTGATTCGCTTCTACCAATAGTATATTGTGGGCACTCCAATATCAGATGTTCAAAGTCTCTCTTTGTTTGATAACAAAACACACATGCCCTTTATCGCTTCGTTCCATATGGGACAGTTTTTAAATATAAAGTTGAATAAACTCTGGTTGTCAGTGTTTTAGGGCTTTTTATGGGCCCAGTTATTGTGGCTCAAAGGTTGTCCAATGCCAACGGCCCCATGGGTTTAGGACTTTATTTGTATTGTTTCCGTATGAATTTTTGACCATTGGCAAACTGGTATACATACTGACGTCAGCCCACACCGGCTACAGGCGATAATGGGCAAGCTTACTATTGAGGCAATGAAACAGGTGAAGCATGACTAAGGCGCTGATTCCACCAGCGTCAATAGTGATATTAAATGTTTTCTGACGTGGTAGCAGACATTTTTGGACAGTTTTAGCCAGACTAAAAATGTCTGCTACATCGTCAAAAAACATTTAATATCACTATTGACGTTGGTGGAATCTGCGCCTTAACCAAGTACAGTTACGAGTCTGAATAAACCCTTAGTCCTTTCTCCTTTTATAGGGCAAGTTACTGCAGGTATATAAACTTACAATTCTTGGAAGAACTTAAATTTAGCCCTATGCAGCACTTGCAGGCATTGTAACTGCAAAGGCTTTCACCAGGAACCAATAGAATCCGGGCTGATGGCCGTGGTCGAAATGAAGCGAACTTCCGTAGCTACGGAGCCACCGAGGTACAACCTTGGAAATCTACGCAGTGCCACTGAAGATGTCGACTGCAGATGTTGACGAAACGTTTGGAAGTTCGCTTTCATTTCGACCACGGCCTATCAGCCCGGATTCTACTGGTTCTTCATTCACTTGCACGCATGTTACTCATCGCTGAGTTTTCATATTGATGACAAATAGTTATGATTGTTACACACCTTCATGACTCGTACATGAATGTGACTAAGTCACGATCACACCTATTGCAATGTGTCAATGTTAAGTATGTCTCAGCTTGATCTTAGAAACATGAACCTGTTTGCCGAAAAAATCATAGTCTCAGTAGTGGGTTTATTACAAGTAGGCCTACTTTCATAAAAACCACTTCAAAATTATAATAATAACTTTTTTATTTATTTTATCTTTTATTTTTTATATTTTTAATTAATTTTTTTAAAAGGTTAATCGCATACAAACAATTTAATGAATGTATCCGATTGACCTCTTCAGTTGCCTCTGTAGGTTAGTACCCGTGTTGAGTTACGACACGTCTCCGATCGCATGACTTGTAGAGACTCACCTTGCCATCGAAGTCGATTAAGCTACCTTGATATTTTAATATTTTTACAGCAAAAGTATTCCAAAGAAGTCTTCGTTTTTGAAGAGGGACTTGGATGCCAGGGCTCACTCAGAGAAATATAGGTTACTTTTCCGGTTACCCGCCGATGAAAAACTGGACGGCAAGGCTGCAGTAACCCTCTGGACACCCTACAACAAAAGAAATGTCAGAGGCCAAATTTTCCTCTCTCAGAACTTTCTTTGTTTCAACAGCCAGGTATGTACATTACTTTATGTGGGTTGCCAGATATATTATATGCTTAGAAGAACTGGTTAGTCGTATTAATATTATATGCACAGTGTTTCAATCTATGACTTAGAATACTTAAAATATTGCTTGGTTGCTTGCGTGCTGCATGATCATAGACTTCTACATAGGAGAAGTAGTACATTCGCTTCCCGCCAAAACAAATAGTTTCTTTAATTTTTGGGGCCACTCGCCACATTTTTAAATGTGACTAGCAATTAAAAAAAATGTAGTAGGTGGCCCCAGGATTAAAAAAAACCGGGAGTGCCGGCTAAAGTGAAAACATTGACTTGTGAATGGCTTTGCTCTGTTTTAAATTTGATAGTCAAAACCGGTCTTTTTACGGTAATCATGTTAATCATTTTGTTCTCAAATTGCTGTGCAGTGTCCATAGTCAAAATAGGTCTTCTTTTGTTAATCAGGCGGTTTTTTTTATCATTGAACACACCCTCGATGCGTAGTCTTCTTACATTGCAATTCCTCACATCGCTATTTTTTCGTTTATGATTAAACACACCCTAGATGCATAGTCTTCTTACATTGCAATTCCTTCACATCACATTACAATTTTCCTTTTTATCCCTCATCTAAAATCTAAATAATACAAAAGTCCTCAACGCCGCTAAAGAAGTTTTCACTTCAAAAATATTTTTGGTGCGCTCGAATGTCTTATCTCTCCTATAGAGAACTCTAATTTTAGCTACGTAGTTTTGGTGAATGGGCATTCTATAGGGTAGCGTCACTTTCACCGAAGTCCCAATTTTCCTAAATTTTCTAGCCATGCCTCGGAGAGTATGAAAACAGGGGGGGGGGGGCTATGCTGGGTTGGTTCAGTAATACATTTTTCTTCAATGTACTGTTCTAATACTTCTGTTTACATATTTTGGTTTATTTTATAATATTTTTTAAATAAAATACAATATGGTCTAGTACGATTTTTTTTTAATTGGCATCGACAAGAAGCCATTTAGCCAAAAGATGGCACTTGTTATTAATTATTGAACTAAGCCTTGCTCTTCACAGAATAGTCTCAAACAATATGTGGAAACTGCAAGTCATCGTCCCAATCCCCGAGCCGCTGCTTACCTAGCATACGCCCATAACGCTTCGGTGAGTACCTAGAAATATTTGCCAGTGATAATAATATTGTTAGATTATCATTACAAAGGCTTAGTGCAATACTGGTATTGTAACATTAGTTTGTACCTGAGCCTAGTATTCAATTTTTTTCACACCTTCCCAAAGGGACCGTCCATTAATCACGTGAGGTTCGAAAGGGGGGGGGGGGTCAAAATCATGAAATATCACGGGGGAGGGGGTATAGTAAGATATCACGTGTATTTATTTTTTCGTCAAATGCATTATCGCATGATTACACCTTCCTTCAATATTGTTTTTATGCCAGGCAAAAAAATAAACCGGCAACCTTTCTTTCTAGACATTTTTATCGTGGTCCTTAATTTTCTACAATAGAATAAAATTAGATTATACTTTATACCTGTATTTAAAAATTATATTATAAAATTTTTAAGTTTCTTTGTAGGTAGGTAGGTACTAAAAAATACACGTGATCTTGGGTGGGTGGGGAGGGGGGGGGGTAGTCTTAAACCTCACCACGTATCACCAAGGGGGAGGGAGGTTAAAAAATGTTTTAAAAAAACATCACGTTATTAATGGACGGCCCCAAAACAGTGGCAAGACGGTGAACTAGTGGCGGCAATAAGTTTCATATTATAATGTCCAATAAGTATCATATTTCTTCTACTTTACGACTTTACGATGCCGATATTTCGTGTGAATTTAGTGCAAAAAATGGATAGAGGTGCCCGATTCGCTTTTTCTGAAAGCATGGCTTGTTTGTTGTTGAAGAAATTTAACTTGTTTTGTTGAAGTTAATAAGTTGACATTTTTTGATAATAATAGTTCTTGAGCGCTACTGTTTGTCAGCTCCAAAGTTAAAGGATTTTCTAATTTAAATATGGCATGTTAAGGTGTTCTTGATCTGTAACAAATAACCTACTAAAATTAAACTATTTTTTCCGTTATTAAAATTTAATTACACATGTAGACCACTGTTCTGCAGGCTGATTATGGCGATTAACTTACTCCTGGGATTAAAACTGTAAACAAACAAATTTTGAATATCACTTTCCATTATAAAATTATCTTGTTTACATTTTTAATACCAGGGTATTATAATACCGGAGTTTAAATAATGCCCTGGTACTAAAACTGTAAACAAACAAATTTTGAATAGCACTTTCCATTATAAAATTATCTTGTTTGCATTTTTAATACCAGGGATTATTTAAACCCCAGTATTATAATTGCCATGATCAGCCTGCAGATACACTATAAAATGTAAGAAAAAGTAATTTGTGCTCAGTTTAATCTATGTGTTCAAAATATTGTTTCCTTTCCGCCATGCTAAAGTAGGTTCATTAGAACGTATGACTACCTACTCAAATACTAAATTTAATGGTTGTGGCGGTATTCTGGATTGACTGTGAGAAAGCTTGCAGTTAGGCGGGGATTCCACCAACGTCAATAGTGATAGTAAATGTAGTTTTGACGTGGTAGCAGACATTAAAGACATACTAAAAATGTCTGCTACCATGTCAAAACAACATTTACTATCACTATTGACGTTGGTGGAATCCCCGCCTAAGTAGAATGTGAATAATTTGAAAATACTCAACCTTAACCCCTTTTTTAATTGCAGGTAGAGAACGAAGTGAGCCTAGTGATACCACTCAGAGAAATGAAATTAGCTGAGAAGTCTGAAAGTAGCGTAATGCAACAAGGAATAATAATTACAACTACAAGCTCAACTTTTCTTATCGGCCAATTACTAGACAGAGATTTTCTACTGGCCAAAATTTCGGAAATGCTCTCTAAATCTACTATTGCCGATAATGTTAGTCTTCACAGTAGTAGTAGTGGAGCCAGTGGTTTTTCCCATTTGGATGAGCTTAAAACAAGTGAGTAGCCTAGTTCGGGTTTTAAATGGTAAAGACTTTCATTCATTGACGATCCAATCAGAGGATATCAGATTATAATCGTGACCGTGGCACGCTTTTTAGCGGGAAAGATTGGATTTTTTTCAGCATGTTGAAGGCCCATTTTTTACGTATTGCTGGACAAAAGTTGCCTTGGCTGCAAAGGGATTTAACCGACATAGATCTTAGCTTTGTGAGGAGTTCCACTAACAGAACTCATTATGTTTTCACTCAAATGGAAAATAAGGACAATTTTCTTTCTTTCTATACGTAATAAAAATAACGGATCACCAAGGCCAATTTTTGACCTGAAAGATCTAACAAAATCAGTTCAACATTAACTTGTTACTAAATTTTTTACTGGACCTGAATGTATTACATAATTATTAAATTGAATTGCCGTAATCAGAGGTTCCCAAACTTTTTTGCCCGTGGACCACTAGATTATTTTATGAGTTTCCGTGGGCCTCCATCGCTGTGATAGGAAAATCATTAAATTCTAGGTATTTAGTATTTAGTGCCTACAATTACTAGCTAATATTTGATTAACTGCTTAGGACTGGTTTCGGTCGGATTTTATAGTTCAATGCCAAGATTTATTGTATTTTATTTCAAATTTCCAATAACTCAGCTGTTTATTTTCTTATTTCTTACTTTGGCCCGTGGACCCCCTGATATATTTCTGTGGACCACCAGTGGTCCACGGACCACAGGTTGGGAACCCCTGGCCTTAATAGTTATGCAGTAATCAATTCACGGTCCATGCAGCACTTTATCGAACATTTCTAAATTTTTCCAACATAACTGTTAATGATATATTGCAGGTGATTGGACTATACAGGGAGCATTCTATAAAACGTTCAAAGAAGAGAAACCAGAGGCTGAAAAGGAAGCGCAATGTTTCAATCATCTAGCGTGGGAAAATCACTTTAACGAGTTTGGACGGGGTGTCAGCATGTATAGAACGGCCGAGGCGTCTACTTTAGTTCTCAAAGGCATCCCCGATATTCTGCGCAAGGAACTGTGGCTTATTTACTCCGGTATGTCAAGTGGTTAAGTTTGCGCAACGGTTTTTTTAAAGCGCGGGATCCTTGCTGACATTAGCGGCGTAGAATGAATGAATGAATCTTGTATTTCCATTCTCTACAAGACAATATGCAGTACAAAAAGGAACAGTTTTGCCCTATGGGCTTGGCCCGTTTTAGGGGGTGATTTGTGACAGGTCGTGGTGGTGATGGCTTGGCAAACTGTTAAATGTCTACAAGGTTGACAATAGGTATTGCCAGGCCCGCCATTTTGTACGTAAACAATGTACCTAGTTACTAACTTGTCGGATTGCTAGCTAAAATAAGTTGTTTTAGGGTGATTTTAGAGAATGTGTAGCACGGTTTCTCTCCTCAAAGTTTACACGTTTCATCAGTATTTTACTTTTGCCAATAGCCACTCTTGGCCATCTGGGGTAGAGTAAAGTCAGGGCTCTGAATCGATTAATTTTCGTAGTGGAATTGTTTTAATTTTTTAACAAAGAGTTAGGTAGACTCACATGGCCTACTGGATTAATAGTCATTACAGTCAGGGGCTTCACAGCCATTGAGCAATTAAGGCGGCGCCCATTGTTAGGGGAAGGGGGCTCCGTCCTAATTATTCGATGACTGTAAGGCCCTGCCTCTAATGCCTCCCTTTCTTTCTATATTTAGCATTTCTCAGAGGAAAGTTATGTGTGTAATTTATAAGTTTTAATTATACAATAGGTGCTTGGAACGAAATGGTCACCCATCCAGGACTGTACAAAAGCTTAGTCGACCAATCTATTGGAAAGCAGAATGTGGCTAGTGAAGAAATTGAGCGGGACTTGCACAGATCACTACCGGAACACCCTGCGTTTCATACGGACGTAGGTCTGTCTGCTCTTAGACGAGTCCTTACAGCCTATGCATGCCGAAATCCACAGATCGGCTACTGCCAAGCTATGAATATTATTGCATCCGTGAGTAGTTTAGTATTGGATTTCATTTTAGCTCTATAGGAGAAAGGGCTTACTTCACCGAAACATAAGCAGCCAGCTCTAATGTGAAAAGCTATAGAGAAACTGGTTCTTTTTACTGGTCCGCGAGTTTGCTAGTAATGGCTAGCATGTCAATTGCTAGTAAGAATGAACTTTCTCAAAATACTTTCGAGAATGACAAGCTATTGGAAATCGTAAAGAGTCGCCTTGACAAACATTTGGACATGTAGAGTAATGGTACAGACGGACACCACACTGTAGGTGCAGGCCCAGTATGTGTATGGGTTTATTCTTATATTAGGCCTATATCAGGACATGTAGCGTAGTGGTACAGACTCTGACTTTCACCCGAAAGGTTGTTGGTTCGAGTCCCACACTTTCTACATTTTTAGGCCATGCTTCGGAGGGCATGTAAAGCAGGCGGTCCAGGGCCTTCCTAGTTGAGTGTAAAAGCCCCCACACACGATGCTTCCGGGAATGCCACTCCAGGAATGCCATTTGGGCCCACAGACGATGCGGCCGGGCATGCCACATTAAATGGCGGACCTGGACCGAAGGCGTATACAGTAATAAGTTGTTGTTATATTCAGGCATTGTATTCAATTAATCAAATCAAAATGTATTATGCGTAAAATCAAAAAGAAATAGGCAGAAATGGACCAAAGGTTGTTACCAGCAGCGACACATCTTGTCCCACAGTAATTTAATGAAGCAATTGCTATTTGAACCAAATGATTGGCGAAACTACATGAGGATGTCTGAAGAAGCCTTTTGAAGCCTCTTACTACTCATTACACCCTATATTAAACATAATAATATATAAATAAAAATAATTAATAATATGAATTGAAATAAACAAAGAAGCAGAATACAAAGCTGTTCTAATGACACGTTTTCCAATCAAAACCTCTGCAACTTTGAAATTTTATGCAAGAAGGAGCTAAGTGCAAACTCTCGGCCCCTGGCGTGGACTCTCGGATTTCCATTGAAACCGAAGTCCTGGTCAAATTCAGGAATGACAACAGTCCAAGACTGGCATTCTTGTACACACACGATACGTCCCAGACTGCCAACTCCCAAAACTGGCATTCGCGGAAGCATCGTGTGTGGGGGCTTTTAAGAGAGGGCTTTATAGCCCTAACTCCGCTAGGTTGGCTTAGTAATAGAACAAAAAAAGTCAATATTTATTTATTTCTATTTCAGAAAAAATCAACAAGTTCCCCATCTAACGCCTAAAAATTGTCCCTCTCCATCTGCAGCAATTTCAATTTTGCTTGAAGGACTCACGAAGAATGTGCTTTGCTTAATCACGAAATTCTAAATTGATACATCCAAAAATACGTTGTGTATATATATATATATTTTCTGTATAGGTCTTCCTGATCTACTGCTCTGAGGAGGAAGCATTCTGGCTGTTAACACGCGTTTGCGAAGTCCTCCTGCCGGACTATTACAACAACCGGGTGGTCGGAGCGTTGGTGGACCAAGAAGTTCTGGACGAGCTTGCCAAGACACATTTACCGAATTTGCACGCAAAACTGAAAGAACTCGGAATGATCCGTGCCATCTCCTTGTCCTGGTTCCTGACAATCTATCTCTCGGTTATCTCTTACATTTGTGCCGTCAATATTGTGGATTGCTTCTTCTACGATGGTGCCAAGGTTCTATTCCAGGTGAGGCAATGAGGTTCTGTAGGGAAAGTTTTGGTCACTAGGTTCGCTGACGACAAACCGATATCAATATTATACAAAATGGCCGCCGTTTGCATGTGAAAACCATAGACATAGTAAAACTATAGACTCATCGTAAACATTCGGATTGAAGCCTCTTGACTTCGGCTATTTCCGTAGCATAGGAGCAGATTGAGCCGTATGCCATTTGATACCGTGATAACATTTTATTTTTTCTTAGACTATTTAAAGATTATTTAGAACGGAAAATCATGCTAGGTAACCAGCAATATTTTTATGCAGAACTTGGAGTACTTTTCATTTATATTTTAAACAATATTTTAAGCAGTTTTCCCTACTTATAGATAAAAATAATTTTTTTAATGCAGATCTTTCAGTACTTTTAATTTAAATTTTAAACAATATATATAATAAATGTAAATAATAAATATTATTATATACGAAACAACAAAGAAAACTATAATGAAAACATATAATAAAACTATTATATTTGAATTTCCCGCCAAAATGCACCTATGAGGGGGCGTGGTCGTGGCTTCAGTCCTTCAGCACAGCCGAAATACGACATGGTGGCTCCATAGTTTTATTAGCTCCATGGTGAAAACTAAACTCTTAGCATCTAATTAATTCAGGACTGAACACCGAGCTCCAAACTCCCTATACATAGCGGAAAGCCAGGCTTTGGCTTTGGGTGAGACGAGGTGGAAAATGATTTGCAAAAGATGTCAGACTTAGGGCCGGAATGTCTGGAGGGAGGTGGGGGCGAGAGGCCAAATTTTACTCCCGAGTTTTAGCACCGAGGAAGAAAAATATATTTTTGCCTCTGAATCGCGGGTAAAATCAGAGAATCTAAGCGCAGATTTTGTGTCGTGAATCAACATCTCAATGTTTCATAACCTCGACCGTGCCAACTCTATTACAATCATGACTTAAAATAGTGATCAATCAATATTATACTATTAAGATATTAATTGATAATTATGATATTTCTTTCAGGTGGCCTTATACGTAATGGAGGCCTTAGAGGAAAAACTGAAAGCCTGTCGCGATGATGGAGAAGCAATGCAGGCTATTACGAACTATTTGGAAGGCGTGTATAGCGAGGAGTGGGGGCCAAGTTCTCAGAAGCGGCCAGAAGCTGTGGCAAGCATTTCAATCAAAGAACTTATTTATAATGCTTACTCCAAGTACGGGTTCATTTCCGCTGTAAATATAGAGCGTCTGCGTCTTCACCATCGAATACAAGTTGTCCATCGATTGGAATCCACTGTGGAGAAGAGTATTGTTAGAGGACTGCAGCCTGAGTGTACGTTTTCCGCCGAATTGCTTATGGTAAGCCAATATATGTACAATATATGCTAGGATTATAATATAATAATGATAATTATATAATAATAATTTTTTTTACAACATTATATCACAGAATGTTACATTAATCAAAATCAAATCATCAAATCAAATCAAAATATATTTCCAAAATACAATTTTTACAATTTAATAGGTGGTAGGTGTTGAGAATTAGTATTTGAATTTCCCGCCGTGGCTGTAGTCAGGGAAAGGCGGGCTACGCGGGAATAAGCCTATAATATGGTGGATTAGATTTGTGATGGCGTCCTGCATCCTGCTCACGTTACGTCTTTTAAAATAATATGATATAAAATACATTTTGTTAATTCATGTATTACAATTTAATTGTATTGGTGTATGTTTCATACTCAGCAACAGTAGAAGGGTCCCAAAGGATTGACCCGTGCTGGGGCCCCCTGTTAATTTAAAACAGCTTATAATTTCAGAACTATTAAATACATCAAAAAAGCAAAAGCTTGAGCTTAGACTTGTTCTCGAACTTGGCTATGTCACGTCGATGCCTTATACATTGTTTCAATGGTAAACATATCTGAGCTTGTCCATTGTCGCTTGTAGCCTGTGTGGGTGGACATTGTGGAAGTGTACCAGTTTGCCAGGGGCCAAAATTCATACGGAAACAATACTAATAATGAAGAACCAGTAGAATCCGGGCTGATGGGCCGTGGTCGAAATGAAAGCGAACTTCCAAACGTTTCGTCAACATCTGCGTTCGACATCTTCAGTGGAGCTGCGTAGACTTCTAAGATTGTATCTCGGAGGCTCAGCAGCGACTGTGTGGCCAAGGGGATGTGCTCTGATATTTATACTAAGCTGCGGGGTGGTGGGGGGTGGAGGTGGAGTCATCCTCGTCCCGGATTCTTCATTCGACTCCGGCCGTGAAAGCCTTTGCTGTTAATATACTAATAATGTCCAAAAAATCAACGAGGTTATGGGAAAGGCAAGATTCAATGGGATATATACATATACAGTATGTATATATGATAATCCTGAAGGATTTGTTATGGATCTAGAACTACCCATTGTTCCCATGGGCTCGTTGGCATTGGACAAGGGACCTATTGACCACTATAAGTAGGCCTGAGTCCATAAAAAGTCCTTCAAAAAAAAATTAAAATTACCCAGCAGCCTTGTCTTTCCCTACCGATGAATATAAAGTTCTCATTAGTGTTTAGTGGACCCAGGCCTGGCTGAAATTCTGTCCCGTTAGTCTCAAACCTTCCGTTTCGCATACCTTGTCAGCTACTGTAAGAAAATAATACTTTATTTACGACGATTTATCTACTTTTCAGGACATTTTGAGACTCGTAAGGGAAGAAATGGTTGGCAAAAAAGAAATCCGTCCACCAGAAGATCCCTGCTCCTCACCCCCATACGACAGCGTCCGCATGGATTTTGACACATTTCAGGACATCTTTGAAAGTGTTAGCCCGTGGGGAAATGGTACGCAGTCTCCCGCCACGGCTGCTGCATTATTTAAGGTAAGGTCCATGAACTACGCAGGCTGGCGCGATGTGGCCTACTTCACGGGCCGTAGCGCCAAGGCGGGGATTCCACCAACGTCAATAGTGATATAAAATGTTTTTTGACGTGGTAGCAGACATTTTTAGACAGTCTAAAACTGTCTGCTACCACGTCAAAAAACATTTTATATCACTATTGACGTTGGTGGAATCCCCGCCCTAGGAGTAAGAATCCTGCTGCTGAAGCCGGCTCAAGTTGTATTGCCTCTTCCAGTAAAGAAAGAAAGAAAATTGTCTTTATTTTCCATATGGGCGAAATTTGGAACAGTGGGCGAATCCCTCCATCTTTGTATCCACTCTTGAAGAAGAATTACTGTCAGCAACATTTTTGCAGTGTGTTAATCTACAGAATACTTCCCTTCTACAGTTATTTTTTATTTAATGCAAATCTAACTACTACTAATCGTCTTTGCAGTTATATGACGTCAGGTGCTGTGGAGTGGTAAACATACAAGACTTAGTGTCTGTTCTTCATGCGACGTGCGCCGCCCCAGCAGAAGAACGTCTTCGTCTGCTATTCCGCATTCACATGCCTCCCATTCTATCGGATCTCGACATTGCTGCACCCAGAGATTCGACTGGAGCTGAAGCTGCAGCTGAGGCTACCGAGTTCTTCCAAAATCAGGCTGTTGGTGAGTTAATAAATAAACTGGGAAAACTAGTTAATCTAACTAATTAGGCGGGGTTTCCACCGACCTCTGATTGCAGAATGCACACACGTTGACGTGGTAGCAGATATCATTAACAAAGGTGGGGTTTCCACCGACCTCTCATTGCAGAATGCAAATGACATTGACGGAAATTTTTGTTTTACTCTATGCCATAGTTAAAATTGATCAATGATCATAGAGTAAAATCACAAACTAAAATTAAAAATGGCGTCATGGGATATGTTAAGTACAAACATTTTAATAGATTTCTGTAAAAAGAAAAATTCAAATTTCCGTCAATGTCATTTGCATTCTGTAATGAGAGTTCAGTGGAAATCCCGCCTAAGTCTTGATTGTCTGCTACCACGTCAATGTCTTTGCATTCTGCAATGAGAGGTCGGTGGAAACCCCGCCTTACAGACTTTCACGGCCTCAAACGATGAGGCAGTTGCCGATGTTTCAAAATTAAAGACAAAATCTCAAACAAGGCAAGAAGTGAGGTTTAATAGAGGAGTAGGTTTATAATATGAATTCAGGACGCCGAGAAAAAAAAACTGAATTCAGCTGCTAAATGCCTAAAACCCCACATGTTTGAAGGCTTAGTTTGGTTAGCTAGGGCATAAATTGCAAATTGTAATGAATATGTTTGGTCAGTGAGCTTTACAATGCGTGGAGATAGGTAGAATTGTGACAGCAGAAAATAAATGCTTTGGACAGTTAAATTAATGACTTGTAGATCGTCGTAAGTCGTAACTAACTTTAATTTAAGTATGGCGGCTATTCGTTCTGTCAATAATCCGTCATTTTTGCATTAAAAATTTGATGAGATGTTAGTTTTAAGGAGACTATACTGTAGATACATGACTTATCTATTATAAATTAAGTTATAATCCCAACCAAAACACTTCGTGTAAAAACAAGCCATGTTCCTACCAATTGAAAGTGTGCAAAAAGTCTAGCCAATTAAGGTTGTCAGATACAGAAGTTGGCCAAGTTCTTTGGCCAATTAATGTTGTCAGACCCATCAGTTGACCAAGTTCCTTGGTCTTTAAATGTTGTGAGGTACGAAATCTTTTCAATTTTATTATTAGGCCCAGAAGTGGCCAAACTTCTTAGGTCTAGTAAAGTTGTCAGTACGAAATCGTTCAAAGTTGTTTATTTTTATACTGAAAAACACAAACAACTTGGCTGAAATCCTGAAATGCAGGTGCAGAAGAACATACTGTACTTAAAAGAAAAATTACTTCCATATTAAGTTTTAATAACATGGAAGAGGACTTCTTGTATAACATAATATACTAACGGGAGCTGACTTCGATATTAACGTGTAATAACGTTGCTGAGGAACTGACGAGATGCTACAACGCTGGCCAAGTTGTTTGTGCTTTTCAGTTTGAAAATAAACTTTGAGCGATTTCGTACCTGACAGCTTTACTAGACCTAAGAAGTTTGGCAATAATAACATTGTAAAGATTTCGTACCTCAATTTTTAATGCACAAATGACGGATCATTGACAGATAGAATAGCCGCCTATAGCATTAGTTTAAATATTAACATTGATCAATTTCGTTGCAGAATTAGAAGAGTGTGCCAGTGTTGACGATAGCAGCATGTCTCAAAATAATTTCTCTATGATGTGGAAAACCCTATATAGTTTCTTTGGAACAGACCAAGAAATTTACCATTCTCTCAGTAGTGTGGGTAAGTACAAGTACAATAATGCGCATATCATACAGCAAATATGGGGCAAACAGAAACAGAAATTCAGGGTAATCAGAGAACACTGCCGATACAGGGACTTTTTCATAAGTAATAACAACCTGTGCAATCCCATGCAAAGATTGGAGTATAGACATTTAATAACTTTGATCTTAACCCCTTTGCCATAATCGTGATATTTTAAATGAACACAAGTAAAAATAACGTGAGTCACGAAAAATAGAACCGGTCCGAGTTTACTTGAACTAGTAGTAGATGGATAATACGAGTAATTCTATAGTAAATAATTTTCCTATGGTTAAGTTTCGGATCGGAAAGTATGGGAACCACTGAGATTGACAGACCGACATTTCGTAAAATACACTTTTTTTGGGTTCCCGGGACCTCAAAACGTGTAAATTCACGGAAATCCCGAAATTGAAATTTTCGACCATCACAAAGCTTTTTGTATACTACGTATAAAGCAAAAAACCGAAATAGAAATTAATAATAAGTTTATACTGATTAGAGATTTCTAATTTTTATTTAATTTTACAGGTTCCAAATTAATGGAAATTGGTGCTATGAACGATCCAAATGGAGTCACGTCTAGCGATTTCTTGAAACTTATGCTTTCGGAATCGCGTCTCAACGAATTCTTCTCTAAGCAAACGGATATTGCTGAAAAGATCTCGAGATTTCGTCGTAATCGATTCGAAAGACTCTCTTCCTTCTCGGACTCCTGACAGTTGCTTCAGCTCGATGACCCTTGGTCTCTAGTTATCGACAATTGTGAGGAGTGTTGACTTTTGACCAAACCAAATGTTTATATAAGATTGTTACCGATGATAACTAATGACTAATTGATGTTGTGGAAAAACTAGTGAAGTCACAAAATTTCTGTTTCATTTGAAAAGCATTAAGAGACAACAAGATAGGAAAAACTTTATACTTGGTGTACATGTTCAAATTTTACAGGAAAAACAGGAGTGAATGATAGCATTGACGAATTAGTAGAAAGGAGAAATTAATGTTTCTGTACTTTTGATATACTGCATAATGCTGAATGTGCCATAACTAACAGCGATTGGTAAACGTTCGGGAACTTGTTTTTATAAAAAATGGATATCAATAGCCAGTGGAAAATATTATATATATCTTCTTCTTCTTCAAGTTACAGCCGGATGGCTGGTTGGCAGCAACATGTGACTTCGATGCCTCCACTCCCCTCGATCCTGGCACGCTCTCTTCAGCTCCACGTATGTCTTGGCCCCTACCTCCTCCATAACTTTCTGCAGATAATCGTTTCTTTGGCTCCCAGTCGGTTTACGCCTTCTTTTGTTCCCTCTATGATGCAGCTTACTAAGTTTTCGTGTCTAAGTAAGTGGCCAATCCAGTGAGCTCTTCTTTTCCTTATATATAAATATATATAATATATATCGCTCATGCACGAGAAAAGTGAAACATTTCAAAAAATTGCAAAATTGAGTTATTTATACAAAAATGTCAAGGAAAATATAGCGAATTTTATTTATGTAGTGTCACATATCTAGTTTAATTTTTGACACTGATCCATTGTCAAGTTTGACTATTTCGGGATTGGCAATACTGACAATTCGGAATGTGATCCAGGCGTTGACGTGGTAATTACACTTCTCTTTCATGTAAACTGTCACATCTCAAAAGTATTAAGTGCCTCGATAGTACTACAAGTAAAAACTAAAAAAGGGTCAGAACTAAAATTTGAATTATCTAAAAAGTCAATATTTAGAAATGTGTCACTTTTCTCGTGCATGAGCGATATATGTCCATATATATATATATATATATATATAATACATTTCTATACAAATGTAGGGGGACGAAGTCTTTCTATATAGGTATTCCTCAGCAGTACCTCTGAGATCCATATTTCCTGAACATTAGACTTTGTGGAAAAAACGGATAGTACTCGCCAGGTTCATCTAATGTCTCTTAACCATTTAAATCTGTGTTAAGTAAATTGTTTAAAAATTAATTTCTCATCATGCCACTGCTGGTTTTCGCATTTGAATATTCAAATTTTAACATTACGGCAAAGCCAAACTGGTATGGTTGGCATTCCAACTTTTTTCTCTGAGACTAGTGCAGTACTTTGCCATACTTTTTCATCAACAGTAGAAACAGTGTAGTGTGTTATCATGCGGTACCTAACTTGATTTCTTGTTTTCATAAATGTAGGTACTTCTTTTTTATTAACGGTACGGTAATATAATAGATAAATTTGCGTCTAACCATAAGCTAAGTATAGCCGCAGGGGGAAATGTGACAAATTTGTGGACTTGCAAACATTGAAAAAGAAAATATTGGAAAATGAAAAACAAATGAACAATTCAAAAGGCAGAGGCAACAACAGAATTGCAGGCGCAGACTTGTGTCACAACTACGGAAATCAGTGACATGCCAGAGTTGGGTGGTATTCTTAATAGCTGAATTTTGACTGTATTTGGCTTATGGTGAGAACAACCCGCTTACGCTTGGTCACAACCACAAAATCGTTGCTATCAGCAGAGCAACTGATGGCCGTCTTGTTAACCTTACATAGTTTTGAGTTCATATTTACATGAAAAACGACCTCAAGATAATATTTTATTAATAATCTAAATATTCGGGATTTTACATGTTTATTCATCAGCAGTATGAGTAGAAGCAAATGCTGGCTGCCATGTGTTTACATATGGCAAATTATTTCTTATTTTCATATATTTACTCCTTTATTATATCGTTTTGACGTCTTCTTTAGGCGCCCATTCCACCGACCGGCTAGGGCTATTTACAAAAACGGTGACGTGGTAGCAGACATTCAAGACTTAGGTAGCGTTTCCACCGACCTCGCATTGCAGAATGCAAATGACATTGACGGAAATTTGAATTTTCTTTTTATAGAAATCTATTAAAATGTTTGTACTTAACTTATCCCATGACGCCATTTTTTAATTTTAGTTTGTTTGTGATTTTACTGTATGATCATTGATCAATGTTAACTATGGCATAGAGGAAAATAAACATTTCCGTCAATTCTGCAATGCGAGGTCGGTGGAAACCCCGCCTGTCTTGAATGTCTGCTACCACGTCACCGTTTTTGTAAATAGCCCTAGCCGGTCGGTGGAATGGGCGCCTTTCATAAACAACGACCTCAAAATATTATTTAATTAATCATAACAGATTTATTCAGAATTATTCATGTAACGGTATGATGCAATTTTAAGGGGAAATCCGTCGTGGAGCCAGAGCGTTATCGATGGTGAACTTACCTATATAAAATCCAATATGGAGGCCCTTTACTTTGCTGTGATTGGCAGGGTGTATTTTTTATTTTTTTTATTATTTTGTTTATTTTATTTATTTTTTCACTGGTGGTAACCCTTTTGTAGGAGAACAGAAGAACGGCACCTCTGTTCAAAAGACTCCCTGCTGGAGTTTCTATAGGAATGTTCTCCATATGCTGTGTTCAGCGTCATGTTTCCATTCAGAAGGCTGGGCATTATCAACTCGCCAAACATTTATATAGCGCTTATCTTAAGATAATGGGTAACGCCATCCCAATGTTGTGATTATTAGACGCGGAGTTCGTCTATGGAAATTTAATATTGTTGGAGGAAACGGTCAAACCCTCTGTAGCTTAATGACAGAAATGACTCAGTGATCAGTGTTTTTTATTTTTATTTTCTGTAGTTTATGCATATTGCATCGTACTGAAATTCTGTACTATCTAAAAGATATTGTACTGTAGTCAGGCTAGCATTTACTAAAATTTCTTAGACTACTATTGTATTAGCATTGGATTACTACAGAAAGAAAGATTGAAAACGGAAATTACATGTTATAATAAATCAATTCATGTTATAATTTTTTAACCTTACCTTAAGCTTGTATTCCACTGGTCAATTTTCCCGTAATTTGTGATTAAAAAAAGTTGAGATTTTTGTTTTAAGGAGACTATTGTGCGGATACATAACTTATCTATTATAAATTAAGTTAAAATATCGTAGCAGACTCTTTTTTAATCACAAATGACGGGAAAATTGACCAGTGGAATACACGCCTTAGCAATCTCACTCTGCGTTCACTAATGGTCTATTTTATTCTGTACCTGCGTCCTACTGTAATATGCTATGCCTATAGCTAAAAGTATGCATTTCAATGGCATATTAAGTGCAGTAGGGCTTTTATAAAAATTGCTTAACTGAGTGGAATAAACTCTAATAAGTAGGCTATGGATTATGAGTCGTCATTACTTCTCTCTGCGTGTTAAATTTCCGGCTGTAGTAGAGTACGGTATATATATATAATATCTATCGACGGTGTTCCGTACCTTGGTAGTAAAATAACAAATCATGGAAAATCACGCCAAGAAATCTCTTAAGACCCCATACTTGCCTTAAACAAAAATTCAAAATAGTTCGAATCAAATATCATCGATATCAATATATAGCATCAAGGCCGTAGCCGTAGCCAAGGGGGAGGGGGGAGGGGGTTCAAATATCATGACCACAGTATAACAAGCGAAAATGTGCTCCAAATGATAAACGAGAGGTCTCTAATTAAACGATAATAAAATATAATAAATGGCGCCTAATCATAAGTGAAACATAGGGGGAAATGGCAAAGGAAGGGTTTCCAGATTGTAGGGTTCCATCATAAGAAATAAAATAACGGAAAATAGAAAACAAATGAACAATTTAACAGGCAAGACTGACAACAGAACTCCAGCGCAGTAAGCTCTGCGAATTTGACTCGCAATCTAAAAAGTTCGGTTTTGACTGTATTAGGCTTATGGCGAGAACCACCCGCTTACACAATTAAACTACCGTGAAATCGTTGTTTGACTGAGCTACCTACCTTACTGGCTTGCTCTAATTGACACTAAATCCGTGAGATGAGCGAAGTAGATGGGTCACCTGATCAGGCATGAATGACTCCATAACACTTGCTGAGGGCACCAATGCGCTAGAGGCTGATCAGGGAAGGCGTACGCAGAAGACCTCAAGCAAATTATCTACTTGGAACTTAAGAGAACGACTCAGAGCAGAGATGAATGGAGAAGAAGGTGGAAAGATTTGCTGCAAACCAGAAGAAGGAGATGATACGGGCAATTACAACAGGGCTGGATCCGTCCCTGAGTATTATTTGGTGAAGAGATATAGGCTACGACAAGCCTCACACCGCAATATTTACGCCGTAATAAGCTAGTACCATGACCCGTACAAAACATCTGTTTGAATGAAATTATTAATTAAAAAATACACGTGATTATTCCAATCAAAAACAGTTGGCAGATGGAAGAAGTTATTTTAAACTTCCCCATTGAATTTTGATCAGTTGCAGTTGTCCATTAGTGCGGGGAATATGGACGGCCCGTCGAAGATGAGTTACCCTAATTTGTACAGAGAAACTGCCCTAATGGACACTGAGAAGAGCGAACGGTCAAGACTGCTTGATCATGATTTTACCCCTAGACCGGATGCCCAAGGTTATTATCAGCAACTTGGACCTGGGCCAGCTAAGGTAAGCTCAATTGACGACGTGCATTTCATTCACCCCTTAATTTGTATAGGTTAAAGGGTAACCACCCTTTTTGAAACAGATGAAGAGCAGTAGGCTAAAGGCTAAATTGCTGAGCTTAGCCTGCGACTAGCCCTGAACCCCATGTGGCAATATATGCAGCATATATTGAAAGGGGTGGAAGACTGGCGCTCAGCAAAAATGGGGAACGCCACATGATGGCAAGCAACATGGATTTTTTTTAGTTGAAAATTAGGCCCACTTTTAAAATAGGCCTAGTTGAAAATGCTTTGTTATCATTGAAATGAGAAGGTAGGTAGCTCAAAAGGCCTAATTCCTATTGTAAAATAAACTTTTTAATTTTTTGAGACGTGAGACTGGCCGTCAAACAGCCAGTCTCTATCGATCGTAAGTTTTGAAAACAAAGTACCTACTCAAATGTGGTCTCTCATCTTCAAACACAAAGTTATGCAAGTTATGCACTCTTACTTTTTCTGCAAAATTATGTTTAGCCTATGCATGAGACAAATGTCTTATGATGGATTAAGACTTATAACATACCGTAAGATACTATACTTTATTAGCCAAACCCTAAAAAATCCCAGTTCAATTAATTTTTAGGGCCCACCTCTGCTCTCTGGGCCTGAGCCATGGCAACGCATGAGCAGCACGCTTCCCGAAGAACCGCAAAGTGTGTGGAAGGGGCCCTGTCTGGCCTTCATGTCTGGTACTTTCTTCACGTTGGGCGCCACTGGAGTCAAGTACCTGAGGAGCATTGATCCGATGGAACTGCTGATTGTCAGGTCACTTCTGCAGATTGCTGTTATGTTGCCTATTGCCTTGTACCTCAGACGCCACCTCTTCGGTCCCAAAGGCTCACGGATACTTATTCAAATTCAGGTGAGTAGAATGCAGGAAAATTGAGAAGACGAAGAAAGGCGGACATACCCCTGCAAAAATGCGGTTATGCACAGATGAAGTTTCCTCGCGATTGAATTTTGATTTTTGAAACATGATTTAATGGGTTAAAAAGGGGGGGTTCAGAAATTTCATTGGATACTAGGCTACATAGTAGTTTTTATTTTTCCTCTCAAAATCCGATTCTATCTAGTGTCAAACCTCCTTGTTGGGAGACGGACGCCACTGTTTAGACTTTAGTCTTGTCCCACCATGAAAACATCTAGCGCAGGACGTTGTATCCCAGCTGTTTCTAAGTCCAGATTAGGGTTTTCGTACGCCTCGGAAAATCAGTCCCTTTCTCACAAAGTTTTGCAGGAAACGATCTTTCCTGATAATTTTTTGATGGAGAACATAACGGTTAGACAAAGTTAATGTGGCAAATGGGTTATGGTTATACTTACTCATTTGGGCATGATTTCTGGGTTGCTGAGGGAATTGTTGCCAAATTTGATTGTTTATTTTTCAGGGGCTGGTCGGTGGTGTTACATTAGTACTACTCTTCTTCACCTTTCGTCGACTTCCTTTGGGTGATGCCACCGCCATCATCTTCAGCTCTCCTGTCTTCGTAATGGTGCTTTCTTTCATTGTTCTTCGAGAGCCTTGTGGATTCTTTCGCACCTTCATTGTCTGCTTGCTGTTTGCGGGAGTAATTCTCATAGCAAAACCTCCATTCATTTTTCAGGTACCTACCGTACTACAGGTCTCCTTGAGACTCATTCCATGTTTGAATGTACAATATAACAACGTCATGCTGATTAATTAATAGGTAGCCTACATGCATAGACCTATAATACACCTACACCACACTGTAGGTACAGGTCCAGTAGGTGCATGGGTTGATTCTTATATTAGGCCTATATCAGGACATGTAGCGTAGTGGTCCGGACTCTGACTTTCACCCGAAAGGTTGTTGGTTCGAGTCCCATACTGGCTACATTTTCTGGCCATGCTTCGGAGGTCATGTAAAGCAGGTGGTCCCGGGCCTTCCTATAGTTGAGTGTAAGAGAGGGCTTTATAGCCCTAACTCCGCTAGGTTGCCATAGTAATAGACTAATAGAAACAATAAAAAGTCCTTATTTATTTATTTGTTTGTTTTATATCAAATGAATTACAAAGCTGAACTTCATAGTCAAGAGCCTTAGAGAGATGGGACGTTCGACCGTACCAAAAATATTTTTTTAATCCAGGGGCCAGCTGCCATGTTTTTCAATGTCTGGTCACAGGAGACGTGGCAGGTGGTGCCTGAAATTCAGATGTATATTTTTGGCGGGAAAATCGAATGTCCCATCTCTCCTATGCAGACATTTTTCTTTTAAATTCACATATATTGTAGTCGTTATTAATGTTAACAAAAGGCAATGAGTCGGTTGCCTCTTGATAGTTTGTTTCTGGGCGTAACAAATAAAAATGACTCAATTTGAATAAAAAATTACAACAAAATAATTTTTCTGCGGAACCTTTCATCGATGTTTTCTTATTTCAGGTATTTTAGGTGTTAAATAGAGTAACTAAACCGAACCGGTTGTTTCCCAAAAAAAAAAGATTTGGTTTTGTGAAAGATTTTTTTTTTTTTTTGGCCGAAATTATGGAAAATTATCCCTCCAATTCATTGCATTATTACTGTGTTGTAATGTATTGGTCTGCCCGTTCCAGTAGAATATGCAATCCCATCGATCAATTCAGTGTATGGGATAGGGGATATCGAGGGATCCGAAATTTAACCATAGGAAATTTTTTGCTTTCCAATTTATACGTAGTATAAGGAAAGCTTTGTGACGGTCGAAATTTTCGGTTCCGAGATTTCAACGGATTTACACGTTTCGAGGTCCCAGGAACCCCAAAAAGTTGTTTTTACGAAATGTCTGTCTGTCTGTCTGCCGCTCTGTCGCTCTGTCGCTGTCTGTCTGTCTGTTCATCGATTTCCGGGCAAACTACTCGCGGTCGATTTAAATGAAATTTGGCATGTAGGTTTATAAAAATCATACCTCGAGACCATTTCTTTTATTTTGGGCTAACTCAATTTGGGGGGTTTTATTCTCAAAAAACTCCAAAAAAACGTCTAAAAACATTATTTCTCAAAAACGGCTCCAACGATTTCTTTTAAATTCACATATATTTTAGTTGTTGTTAATGCTGACAAATTGCGGGGGGTCGCTTGCCCCTTGATAGTTTGCTTCTGGGGTAAAAAAATAAAAATAACTAAATTTTAGTGAAAAATGACTAAAAAATAATTTTTCTGCGAAACCTTTCTATCTATGATTTCTAACTTCAAGCATGTTTTAGGTGTTAAATTGAGTAATGAAACCGGATAGTTTGGTTTTACAAGAAACTATTGGGTTTTGTGCAAAATTTTTTTTTTTTTTAAATGAAAGCAAATTCACGCTCAAATGCATTGCGTGCCCTGCCATTATTGCTGTGTGGTAATGTGCAGGTCTGACCTATCTAGAATTTTCGTTAGTTGGACGACCCCCCCCCCCCCCCCCCGTGATATCTGAAATTTAACCATAGGAATATTATTTACCATGAAATTAATCATTTTCTCTCTCTACTAATCGATAAATTGGAAAGCATGTTCGAGTAAACTTGGACCGGCTCTTTAATATGAAATTAGGGGCCTACTCATATTATATACCTTATCTACTAATTGATAAATAGGCATGCAAGTTCGAATAACCTCAAGCCGGTTGTTATATCCAGCGCTGCCCACAGAGAGACACTCTTTTATTAGGCGGGGATTCCACCAACGTCAATAGTGATAGTAAATGTAGTTTTGACGTGGTAGCAGACATTAAAGACATACTAAAAATGTCTGCTACCACATCAAAACTACACAAAACTACATTTACTATCACTATTGACGTTGGTGGAATCCCCGCCTTACATTTGTTTCAATTTCTTTCAGTTTTTTGTCCCAACCGATGCATCATACGATTTGCTCGGCTACATGTCAGCACTTCTAGCAACTCTTTTCACAGCGCTGAATATAGTCATTATGAGGAAATGCAAGGATGTTCATTTCTCCGTCGTAGTCCTCTCTCTTTCTTTGTGGTCTTTAATATCATCTGGTACTCTACTAGCTATTACATCATCCTTCGGCGAAGTTGTGAATTTTCCAAAGGATCTTCATGAATGGACGCTGACTGCAATAGTAAGTACCTACTTAGGTATACCTAAAGGCTGCCTATAAGCAAGGCCGTAACCAGAAATGTTTTTCAGGGGGGGGGGGTTCATTTGACGCATCCGGTGGTTAGGTAATCTCAATATGTTTAAAACTCCATTCTATCTAGACTATGCTGAAAATATTTCGGGGCTACGGCCATGCCTAAACAGTGCCGGATTAACCCCGGGGGGGGGGGGGGGGCACAAGATAACAAGATATGGGGGGCCGTGGGTGCAAACCAGAGGCGGACGAGGGGGCCCCAGACAGAGGCGGTCCCAGACCTCATAAAAGGGGGAGGCACTTGTCAGTGGCGTAACGATAGGTTTTCGAAGGTGTGGTATAATTTGGTGCCCCTGCACCCATTTTCATAAAAGTTGCTCAGGAGACAGAGGGCTGAAATATTGGGGGTTTCCACATTTTGAGAGCAAGGAAGCTTACCTACATATTACAAAGAATCAATATAACTATGGACAAGGGGGGCCCGGGGGTCTCCCCCGGGAGAAATTGTTTGAAAAATAGGGCTGAAATGGTAAAGTTTTACGAATTTTTGAGAGCAACAAGGCTTTTATATTAGAATGAATAAATATAATTGTGGACAAGGGGGGTCCGGGAGTCTCCCCCGGGAGAAAAGTTTTGAAAAATAGGGCTGAAATAGTGAGGTTTTGCGCATTTTGAGTACTTTAACACTTAGATTTTAGAGGCAAAAAATATAACTGCCTTCCAAAGGGGGCAGGGGGCGATAGCAGGTCGCTTCGTCAGCCTCTGGTGCAAGTTGCAACCTCCTCTAAAATTCATGAATCTACCTACCAGCATTGCAGGAAAAAAAATAACAATAACACTACTTCCCGCCAATTTCAATACTTTTTAATTCTATTTTTTTTTTATTTTAACCTTAAAATATCTCATTCTGGGGGGCCGGAAGTTTAGGCATTTCTGGGGGGGGGGGGGCGGGGGCCTGTGCCCCAAGTGCTCATGGGTTAATCCGGCACTGTGCCTATATGCATAAAAAATGATTTATCTACAATCTGCAATGTTATGAGGATTTGCTACGTAGAAATTTGGCACCCCAACATTACAGCATACTTATCATTTTTTATTACATTAACTCAGCAAGTTATTAAAAATTTGCCTCACTTAAGTTGTAGAAGACTACTTCGTGCATCATGTAATCGGGTATTTTAACTTTTCGGTTTTGTAGTTTTTCCAAAAATTCTATTATACGCGAAATTTTAGTCCCCAATGGTTTTTATAAAAGAACTAAGGTACGAAAAATGTAATATTTCCTATTAAACAATATAATGCATGTACATAGTAAGTAGCAGTTAGTAGCCTTCTACTAATTATTTGAGCCAAATCTTTAATAACTTGCTTTGTTAATTCATTAAAAAATAAAAATTCAATAAAAACATCAAATTTTGGGGTGCTCATTAATTTGATACAAATCTGTTCTGACTACAAAAAATAATCAGTGAGCGGTAAGTGGTTTGGATTGTAGAATTTTCAGCGTTGTCTCGAGCTTCGCGACCCGGACCAAGAAGTTGATACCTAGAGGCGGTGTGGTCTTGCCCCCCCCCCCCCCATATTATATGCTGGAATGCTGGATATATATTGTAACTGCAAAGGCTTTCACGGCCGGAGTCAAATGAGGAACCAGTAGAATCCGGGCTGATGGGCCGTGGTCGAATCGAAAGTGAACTTTCAAACGTTTCGTCAACATCTGCGGTCGACATCTCCAGTGGCACTGCGTAGACTTCGAAGGTTGTACCTCGGTGGCTGAAGATGTTGACGAAACGTTTGGAAGTTCACTTTCAATTCGACCACGGCCCATCAGCCCGGATTCTACTGGTTCTTCATGTATATACTGTATATTATTTATAGGTAAGTTTACTAGGGCTGAGTGGCCAAGTACTGGTGGCACTGGCCCTAGGCCGCGAGGGAGCAGGAAAGGTTTCCGTGATTCGATCTCTGGACATTGTTTTGGCATTCATCCTACAAGTCTCAATTTTCCACGAGATTCCGGACTGGATGAGTGGTCTGGGCGCCACTGCCGTGTTGACTTGTGTCGTAGGGATGACATTTGAACCACAGATTAAAAATATATTCGAACGTATTCCATAAAATTTGTTTGTTTTCTTGTTATCTCTTAAGGGACAGATCTTGAAATATTTTGTAAACAAGGAATGGGCGTGTATTTCTGTCTAAATTGCTTAATTTCGTATTCCATAGCCGTAATAAAGTGATTAGAAGAACAATGCATATATACAAAATACAAGCTTTCACAGGAAATGGGCATTTTCTCACCTGAAATGTTTTTAGACCACAAAAATCAGATTTATATAATTTATTGTAGCCTCTATATAGTATTAGTGAAACAGTGAGGGAAATAGACAGCTTTTGGATAAAATTTTCATTTGACCACTTTCACATCTTTTGCGGCCGTGGAACGAGAAATTGATTCACAATTTTTTTTGAAATCTGTCTCTTAGCCTAATACTTCGCGATTTTCATACAACCCAGGAGTAATGATATTGTATTCCCAACTAATAAAATAATTATTTAGTAATATAGCCTATATGAATCGATTATTTATGAAACCAGTAAAGTGACACTTTTCGACATTTTAATTTTTTGTTATTTGTATGTTCTTTGTGGCAAGATGCATCGTTGAGTTGTGGAACCAGTGAAGTCCCACTCTAACTAATGCAATGGAATCGCTTTGAATATTTCATTTATTTTTGAAATCAGTCACGTCCGGGACTTAACTGGTTTCATAATTAAAACCTGTGTGAAATTATTACACATGGTAAAACTAAAACAGCCCTTGTCTTTGACTACACGCAAAATATTTCACTGGCTACTGTTCCAGTACAAGAGACTTATTATTTAAGGCAGCTCTCTGTCTTTCCTTTTGGGATTCACAACATGGGAGATGGCACTGCTACCATTAGGCCTAATTTATACCATGAACACTTTGCCCAGAAGGGTGCAAGCGAAGTTTGTTCTTTCGGGCTGCCAATTTCCTTCGGGCTGTGTACACACTCTTAACAGACTCTGGCCAATTTGAAATTTATCAACATTAGTAGATAGAGATTATGAGTAATTTCATAGTAAATAATTTTCCAGTGGTTAAATTTCCGATATCTCGGGGGGGCATACATAACAACAACAACAACAATAACAACAGACATACATACAGACAGAAAGACAGAGCGACAGACAGACATTTTGTAAAAACCACTTTTTTGGGTTCCTGGGACATGAAAACGTGTAAATCCGTTAAAATCTCGAAATCGAAAATTTCGACCATCACAAAGCTTTCCTTATACTACGTATAAATTGGAAAGCAAAAAGTATTAAGTGCCAATTCTCAGAGCAAAGTTGAAGATTTGGGAAAATTGTCACGTTCCTGAAGGAATTTTTTTTTTTTGCCAAGATTTTGAAGTGGTCTACGAGGGAAAGAGAATAAAACTCGTAAAAAACTAAGTCTGGCATGACTTAATGTCTTATTTGTGACCTAATGTCTTCTTAAGAAGCATTAAAGTTTGTAAAACGTAAATTGATGCGTATTAATTTTTGAAAGCAGTCAAGTCCACCAACTTTAAAGCTCTCCCTAGGTTAGAAAAAACTATCATTAACGATGCTAAATAGCTCATTATATGCAGCTCATGAAGAGAAACTAGGTGAGTCTAAAGGGAAAAACATCAGCCGTACTAAAGAAACTGAACGGTTTTTCATCTCCTGAAAAATTTGTGTTTGAGGACATGACTGGTTTCATAAATAATCGATTCATATTAGGAATATAATTCAATAAAATGACTAATCATAATTCACAAGAAGAAGAAGAAGAAGAAGAAGAAGCTGACGCTGTTATTTAATGTCATTTGTCGTGAAATTATCGTCCGAAAATACTTTGCAACATTCTTCTTCGGTACAGACTGTAAACCAAAAGTTTTCAATTTATGGCCTATAGCAGCCTATTTTGCTCTAGTTCTAATAACCCAGCAAAGTTGTTACGAGCATAGAAACATAGTTGATTTATTCTAAAACTTTACAATAAATTAAACATTTCAATGGCTTTTCCCAGCATTTAAATAATTATCCGAGACTTGGAGCCCGTATAAATGATTAACGCTGGAAAATGCAGAGTAATTTTAATATTATTCAAGTTTTCCTTGTTAGAAAAAAGTAATTTGAAAGTTGATGAGGCTGTCTTACTCTTTGACTGCGAGGCTCTCTTTCTTTCTTACTCTGAAACAACTAACTTACAAAATCCATATAAAACTTTTTATACAACGATTTGATTTCCACCCTCACCACCCTCCAAAAGTTCCTCCAACTAGAGCATTGAATTAGATCCACTTTTTCATTGCTGCGGACTTAGAAGTGAATTGACAAAGGATATGAAAGTAACATATTTTATTGAGCTAAGTAGCCAATTATTGTTACTGTGGCAAAGGGGCCAGAGGCGGTCTCAGACCTCATGAAAAGGGGAGGCACTTGTCAGTAGTGAAGTGATAGGTTTTCGAACATTTTCATAAAAGTGTATAAAATGGGGAAAGCCGTTCTCATGGACGTACGCAGCTTTTACATGAATGACCTTAGTGGCCTTTGCGCATGACCTCTGAGGGTTTGGAGAATATGATGGGGCCCCGCGGGTCTCCGCCGGGAGAAAAACTTTGGAAAATAGGTCTGAAATATTGGGGTTTTACTAATTTTCAGAGCAATAAGGTGACTATATTACAGGGAATTAATAAAATTGTGCACAAGGGGGGCCCGGGGGTCTCCCCCGGGAATTTAGTTTTTGAAATATTGGGGTTTTACTCATTTTCAGAGCCATAACGTTTCTATAATACAAGGAATTCATAAAATTGTTCACAAGGGGGGGCCCGGGTACTGAGAATTTTTTTTAAAAATAGGACTACAATAGTGGGGTTTTACGCATTTTGAGTGCAGTTAACACTAGGATTTTAGAGGCAAATAATACAACTGACTTCCAAAGGGGGGGGGGGGCAATTGCCCGCAGTGCCGGTCGCTGCGTCCGCCTCTAATAGGGGTACTGCCTTCTTCTCGAGTTGCAATCAATGGATTGGTTTGCAGTGAATGTTGTATTCTTCTCCTCCAATTTTGTCAGTTTTGTGCAGTCCTCTTCATTCCTTTAGGGGTACTGTAACGGTAATAATAAATGAATTAAAAATACCTACATTAGGCATGGTTCAAAAGGTGCAAAATCCGGGAGAGAGGGAGGGACAGAGCTAGTGGCGCATCCGTTGAAATGGCGAGCTATACCGAGAACCTCCGACAGTAGCCGAAATCAAGAGAGCCCACATCAGGTGGCTGGGACACGTTGAACGAATGCCAGACAATAAGGCCTCCTTTGTTGACAAAATATTTGGTAATCTCTGCCTTAACGGACTGAAAATGCCCAGCATATATTTAAGTCATCATATAAACATACTACTACAGGAGTCTACAACTTACTGCATAGTTGTTGTTGTTTCTAACGCCTGCTTTCGGCATTTCTGCTTTAAGCAACCATGTCAGCGTGGCGGGGGGAGTGAGTCTGTTTATTAACTTGGGGCACCCTACGGGCAGACTCTCTCACCTCGGGGTGAAGGGGAGCTGACTGACAGGGTGGACCTCCTGATTATAGTGGATTCCGAACCACTACTTACTGTATAGTAACATGACAATACCATTTAAAGCGGATTAGTATCCGAGCGCTAGTTATCAAGTTTTCCCGCCCCTTTTCTCGCAGTATAGCCATCTTCATTGCTGCGAACCAACTTCTCCCCGTTGTGAACGTGTTTTCAACTTTTCGTCGCCCGCCCTTATCCTCTGCAAACTGTATCAACTCGCTTCCCAACTTCCAGCGCAGCAACTTAGCAAAGTTTTAAGTTACATGTTTTGACAGCAAATTGCTTCCAAGCTTTGCTTACTTACTTGCTTCCTCAGACAATTCTTTTCCATAACATTTATTCCTGAGCTTCGCCCCATTTCCCAGGGCTTATTAAATTTTAACACGTGAGTCAAAGGTGTCATCTTTAGTTCTCTGGATCTCTTTCGTATAGAAATCCAAAATGTCTGCTATGCATGGAATCATGTAGAGAAATGAACCCAGGTTTTATTTGGCCGCATGATGTGATTGATTTTCCACAAGCATTTTCCTATACGAATGAGTCATTGACGGATGCAGGAGGGCAGAGGGGTAGCTGCCCTCCCCAATTTAGTCAATCTGTTGTAGGATAATTTATTAGGCTCCAATTTAATAGATTCTACATATTTTTGATTTATTTTGACCCACCACTATACCCCCCCCAAAAGAAATTGGCTGGATCCGTCCCTGAAAGAGGTCCATAGAAGCCTACGTTTCCACGATTATTTTCTATCATAATATTGTTGACTTGAATTTCTCCTTATACAATTTCGAATTTGTCTTGTATTGTATACGCTCTTGCCTCTTACCAGTAAATTTATCAGCAGTAAAAGGAGGATGCCACACCTACAGCCAGGCCGTAGCCGTAGGGGCCCGTCTGACCAGTGCCGGATTAACCCCTGGGGGGGGGGCGTGGGTGCAAACAAGAGGCGGACGAGGGGGCCCCAGACAGAGGCGGTCCCAGGCCTCATAAAAGGGGGAGGCACTTGTCAGTGGCGTAACGATAGGTTTTCGAAGGTGTGGTATAATTTGGTGCCTCTGCACGCATTTTCATAAAAGTTGCTCAGGAGACAGAGGGCTGAAATATTGGGGTTTTCCACATTTTGAGAGCAAGAAAGCCTACCTACATATTACAAAGAATCAATATAATTATGGACAAGGGAGGCCCGGGGGCCACCTCCGGGAGAAAAGCTTTGAAAAATAGGGCTGAAATAGTGAGGTTTTGCGCATTTTGAGTGCTGTAACACTTAGATTTTAGAGGCAAAGAATATAACTAGAATATATATAAGAATATATATATAAGAATATATATAATAATATATATAATATAATATAAGTCACACGATTAGTTCGGAGGTGACCAGGACAAGTCCTACCATGTTTCCCTACCGGCACTGTGCACACTACCAAGTTATCTGCATTTTTGAACCTGCTCTGGTCCGCTGGATTCAACTTGGTAAGGCGGCCGGCCTACAATACTAAATACATTTTCAAAAAAGGTCTAGCCATTAGAAATAATAACTATAGGAAAATAGAGAAATAAAAATAATAAAATAAATAATAAGAATAAAAAAACAATCTCATTGGCCCAGCGGATTTCGGAATACGCTAACTTGCAAAAAGTTACTTAATAAATGACCTCATAGGTGTAGATAATAATGAATTCAATACGTAGAACAAAACAATAAAAAAGATATAATGATCTTTGAATTGTTCGGACCTCGAACAATTCTACTATATAGAAAATCAAATCAGCAGTGCTGAAAACTTTTGCAAAGTAGAAACTGTGACCCAAATCGCAGGAGTAAACAGATCAACAGAGAATAAGAAAAGGGGGGGGGGAGGAATCGGAAAAGAAAATAACAGCACAACAGAAGTACAAAGTCACGGGGACCGGATTGTTAGGTGGGGTAGGGAAGAGGGAGGGAGAATGGGGAAGAAAGAATGAAAAAATAACTAAATAGAAAAAGACCTCTTCGTTGAACATAACGTAACGTCTGACAAATATTTTTATGAAGTGAACACAAAATGCGGAGAGAGGGAGGTGTATAAGGGAGTTTGATGCGAGGGCGTGTCAAAAAGTACCCAGTAAATTGGAAGAGTCCCTCCCACCTGCAACCCGATCATGGCGATTAGGAATGGGGTTCATTTGTGGCGTCATTTTGTAGATGGCAGCACCAGTTACAATGATATCAATGCGTTGATTTTTCCATAAGCCTCAATACTATTTTAAAATGATTTTTAATTAGCCTACGTATTATTTTAAAGTGATATTTATCTATAAATCATGGAGAATATATATTAAATTATATGCAGCGAAATAAGGTCCAGGCATAGTAAAAATATTGTAAAAAATATTAGAAGATTTAATTAGATGCTAAGAGCTTAGTTTTCGCATGCAAACGACGGCCATTTTGAATAATATGGATATCGGTTTGTCGTCAGCGAACCTAGTGACCAAAACTGTCCCTACAGAACCTCATTATTATAACACCGGGGTTTATTTGTTAATACCGCAATCACAGGACACTTTACTACTGCGGTATTAAAAAATAAACCCCGGTATTATAATAACACCTTATCGCCATGCTCGGGCTGCACGTAAGTACCTAGGCATTACCATAAATACCGTAACTGTAATCAGTATTGCCACAAATAATAACCCTTATGTTGTTGTTTCCAACGCCTGCTTTCAGCATTTCTGCTTTAAGCAGCCCTGTCATTCTCGCGGGGGGAGTGCTTTGCTCTGCTCCCATCGATTCTACATGGTAAGGCCATTGGCAAAGCGTCAGGTTAAAAAAAACAATGTAATATAAGCTGTGAATTTTTGTAGAGTACAATACATAGAACTGAGTTAATATATTTTTGGATAATTTCATTAATGGGGAAATTGATGCATCTATTTTTCATAAGATCTACTATCAATGTCGGGGGCAGAGGCGTAAAGTTTTAGAATGATGGCGGGGGCAAAACTAAGTAGACCTTATGACGTCATCAGGCAGGATTTAGGGAAAAATTGAAAATAGATGAGCAAAATAGTAGGGTTTTACGCATTTTACGCAAATAATTTTATAGCATAGATTTGTTTGTTTGTAGATTTTACTAAGATAAAAAAGGAATGCTTATTTCATATTGCTGTAAAGGGGACCATGAAGTATGAAACACGTCTTACAATGCTGGAGGCTGGGGCAAGTTGGACCGTGCCCCCCCCCCCCCCCAAATTTACGCCCCTGGTCGGGGGTGTGTAGAAACTTGGCTCGCGCGCTGCCGCCCGCGTTGGTAGGACTGTTGTCAATCTCCGACTATATCCTGTACTTGGTTAAGTCATGTTTCGACTGTTAACTTGCCTCAATGATAAGCTTGTCTCACCTTGTCCATTATCTCTTGTGTAGATTGATATCGAGGACGTATACCAGTTTGTCAATGGCCAAAAATGCATACCTACGGAAACAATATAAATAATATTCGAAATCAATTGGGTCGTTGGCATTGGACAAGGTAGGCTATCGGATAAAGGAGCGCAGACACTAATTACAGTCTACAAACATAGAATAAAAAGTTCTTAGGTACCGAACTCGATTCCGTAGAAAACAATGAAATGAAAACGACTTTATTGCAAACAGAAACAAAAGGCAAACAATATGATGACCATAAAGTCTTGTTTTCATGCTATCCCTAATAAACAAAAATATTGTATTATTGATAAGTGCAAAATTAAATATTAAATAGAGTAGAAACAAGAGAGGAAGAATGAAAAAAAGAAGGATAAAATATATATGGGGGGGGGGGGGAATCCATTGTCATCACCATTACAGGACCGGAGAAAGTCTCAAGCGTTATCTTAATATATTGATATATTGTTTAATTATTTTCTTAAAGCTACTGAGTGAACTAGCTGCCCTAACAATGTTAGAATTAAATGATTTAGTTTAGATTTTAGAATTTTTACCATCATTCACTCCCGTTCATTCATTCTGAACTGACACGGTAGCCAGCTACTAGCCACTCCTCAGATAAAACATTTAGTACCCTGCTCATTGCTAATTTTAATAGAAGACATGTTTTTTTATAAACCCAACTTTATTGTACCATTTCTTGACAACCCGCTGCAAGTGGTGAAGTAAGACAGAACGCAATGAAAAGAGAAAGGAAAGACTTGACTATGAGTTATCGATCTCTACCTTCAAGACCCCCTCTTACATTTTTGGGAATTTCAACCCCCCCACTCCCACTCCCTTTACACTCACCCCCTGCGTTGGAAAAGTTTGTCAGTTTTCCGAAAATTTTCCGCGCCTGCGCAGTACAGTTTGTTGTCAGTTTAAACGCGTGCCCGACTTCAGTTGCAAGTTGCCACCGTTTCTAATCTATTTCTCTTGCGAACGCCACCAACCACTTTGTTCGCTGGTTCGCACGTTCGTTTTGCCGGTACAACGCGGTGTTTCTTCCCTTTACAGCTTCTCTTGACCTTGGATATATTCATACATTTTGCGATTGACACTTTTTGTAAGTTTTATTATGATTGTAATTTTTCCTTCCTAAATGATGTAGTCTTGGTAGGATTTTCTGAGTTGTTAAAAAAATTAATAGAACAGACGTGAACATGTAGGAACTGAGAAGAAAACCTATCTTTAATTTCATCACTTTTAAATAAAAACAACCCATAAACTTGAATGACCCTTCCTTAAGAAACTCTGTTTTTAATGCAAAATCAAATTCAACATTTGGTTAGGTATCGCATGTATGGGTACAGATTGGTTTATTATTTGTAGCCGCTGTAAATAGTGTACGTCCCGTAGGAAATAGGTACCGGTACCCCCAAAGACTTCATATTTTTTATCTATTTAACTTACTAAAGCAAGATATTACAGATTTGGCTCATTTAAGTTGCAGAAGACTACTTCATGCATCATATAATAATATATTTTTACTTTTTAGTAGCTTTTTCATAAAAATGATTGAGGGCTAAAATATCACGTAAAATAGATACAAAAACAAAAAAATTAATAATACCCTATTATAATGATGCATGAAGTAGTCTTTTACAACATAAATGAACCCATATTTTAATACATTGCTTAGTTAATTATAAATAAAAATAAGAGGTATTAAATATCGGACTGCCAATTTCCTATGGGACGTACACACTTATTAATACCGATTAACCACTTCTTCTCTACGGCCAGGGACGGTTTCAGAAAAAGTTTTCGGGGGGGGGGGGCGGTGACCTGACAAATATCGCGTTTCCCTTACTTGAGTAACAATTTCTCTTCATTTCCTTCAAAAGTCCATTCCATCTAGTATAAAGCTATTTTTCTCGGGGGGGGGGGGGGGCGGTCCCTGTCTACGGCCCTTGATGAGCTTTGGTCTGCTTTGACCTACTACTTTTATATACGAGTAAGCGCAGGTTTCCACTGGCAAGGCCGCAGCCAGAATTTTTTTTCGGGAGGGGACCATCTGACGTCACCGGAGGTAAGGTAGCCTCAATATCATAGACATAGTAAAACTATTAAAACTATTGACTCATCGTAAACATTCGGAATGAAGCCTCTTGACTTCGTGACTTCGGCTATTTCCGTAGCATAAGAGCAGATTGAGCCTTTTGCCATTTGATACCGTGGTAACATTTTATTTTTTATTAGATTATTTAAAGATTATTTACAACGGAAAATCATGCCACGTAACCAGCAATATTTTTATGCAGGACTTGGAGTACTTTTAATTTATATTTTAAACAATATTTTAAGCAAAGTTTTCCCTACTTTTAGATAAAAATAAAAAATGCAGATCTTTCAGTACTTTTAATTTACATTTTAAACAATATATATAATAAATGTAAATAATACATATAATTATATATGAAACAACAAAGAAAACTATAAGGAAAACATATAATAAAACTATTAAATTTGAATTTCCCGCCAAAATGCACCTATGAGGGGGCGTGGTCGTGGCTTCAGTCCTCCAGTACAGCCGAAATACGACATGGTGGCTCCATAGTTTTATTAGCTCCATGCTCAATATAAAACTCCATTCTACGATGTTAGGTTAGGTACTCGTATCTAGTGTACGCTGCAAATATTTCGGGAGGGGTCCGGACCCCCTGGACCCCCTTCTGGCTACGACCTTGCCCAGGTGCCCATTCCACCAACCGGCTAGGGCTAGTTACAAAAACAGTGACGTGGTAGCAGACATTCAAGACTTAGGTGACGTTTCCACCGACCTCGCATTGCAGAATGCAAATGACATTGACGGAAATTAGAATTTTTCTATTTATAGAAATCTATTAAAATGTTTGTACTTAACATATCCTATGACGTCATTTTTTAATTTTAGTTTGTTTGTTTGTGATTTTACTGTATGATCATTGATCAATTTTAAATATGGCATAGAGGAAAATAAACATTTTCGTCAATTCTGCAATGCGAGGTCGGTGGAAACGCCACCTAAGTCTTGAATGTCTGCTACCACGTCACCGTTTTTGGAAATAGCCCTAGCCGGTCGGTGGAATGGGCGCCCCACTAGATTCCAGCCTAGGCCCCATGTGTCCAAATCCGGCACTGATTACGTAAGCATAGCCTCTAACTACATTCGCATGTAAAATCCTTTTTACATTAAAACCATCCAACTGCATGAAAATTAAATCAGACTATGTATTAGTATGTAACACATAACACAAAAATAAAATAACTAAATTTTAATGAAAAATGATTAAAAATAATTTTTCTGCGAAACCTTTCTACGATGTTTTCTACCTTCAGGCATGTTTTAGATGTTAAATTGAGTAACGAAACCGGATAGGTTGCTTTCCCAAAAAAATTTATGGTTGTGCACAAAATATTATTTTTTCAAAAAATGATAGAAAATTCGCGCTCAAATGCATTGCGTGCCCTGCCATTATTGCTGTATGGTAATTAATGTGTTGGTCTGACCTATCTAGAATTTATCTCACCTCCAGTGACGTCAGGTGGACAACCCCCCCCCCCCCCCGCCCCCAAGATATCGGAAATTTAACCACTGGAAAATTATTTACCATGAAATTACTCATTTTCTCCATCTACTAATTGATAAATTGGAAAGCATTTTCGAGTAAACTCGGACCAGTTCTTTGAAATTATGAAGCCACCTGCATCGTTTTCTTCGGCAAATCTGAGCTCGCCTTCGACATGTGGACATGGACACTTTGGTGGCAAAGTGGTAGCGTGCTTGTACTTGTGCAAGCCGCTACATACCTTGCGGTCGGAGACGTGTTGTAACTCGGCACACTTACCTATTAGGTTACTTTTAATGAGGCGATTGGAAAGGTTAATTGTACACATTCATTAAATTGTTTGTACTCTATTAACCTTGTTTTAGAAAACAAAACACAAAAAAAAACATACAAACCACAACAAATCCCGTCATTGTTTTGTATGATTGATAACATTAACATTCAGATACTGGGAACACAGGCTATACATACTGTATATCAAGTTCAAGCCGACCAAAAAAAATCTTGGCTTAGGGCTTAGTCGGGCTGGCTTGCTCTGTTTAGCTTTAGAGTAATACAATAAAAGCAATAAAAATTACTGTTTTACGTTTAAGGGACAGTGAGGGTGGCGGGGGGGGGGGGGGGGGGGGGGGGGGGGAAGCGACGTTTTCTTCGACAAATCTGAGTACGCCTTGGACACATCCAAACAACAACAAATCCCATCGTGGTTGCATGGTTGGACCGATCGGATTGATTAACAGCTGGATCACCTATTCATGCCCCCAAATTTAAAGGTCCATGACTTCTATGATGAATTAGGTACCGTATTAAAGTATTAAAAAAAGTACCGGCAATAAAATTTTAGATATTTCATGAGGCAACCTAATATTAAAAAAATATATATATTTTAGGCTCTGAATACACAGACAATAATTATTCTTCTCGTCGCGATTTCTCTACGGGCGTTTCAGGCTTGTACAATGGACAATATAAAATCCGACACTCCCTCTAATCCTGGGAGACGACACTAGCACTGTCATCACACTTTCAGCCTTTCTCCAGCACACTGAACTCCTAACAATCATATGAAACCATATTACTTCCAAGCTATCGCTTTAATTCACTTAATTTGGTCGTTATGTGACACAAAAATAAAAATAAAAAATAAAAAATCATTGCTCTACGATTAAGTGACAATGAGAGATGGAGAAACCTTATCAGTTCGACTTATACGGTGGCAAGGGGGTAGCATGCTTGTACTAGAGGCGAGTATTTACACAAATTGTGGTCGGAGACGTGTCGTAACTCGACCTATTTATTTACTTAGTGAGGCGATTGCCGGCCGCCATACCAAGTTGAATCCAGCGGACCAGAGGAGGTTCAAAGCTGCAGATAAATTGGTCGTGTGCACAGTGCCGGTAGGGAAACATGGTAGGACTTGTCCTGGTCACCTCCGAACTAATCGTGTGACTTCACTGTGTTTCCCAAGTGGTTCGGAATCCACTATAATCAGGAGGTCCACTGGAGTCCTATGGGCCCACACCGTGGCCTGGGACTGTATCAAACCATACTACTACTACTACTAGTGAGGCGATTGAAGAGAATAATCGAATACATTCATTAAATTGTTTGTACGCGATTAACCATTTTGAAAAAAGAAAAGAAGAAAGGAAGAAAAGTATAATAATCAAAAATATCTCATAAAAATTCACGATAAACAGAAGAAATTTTTCTAAGCATTTTGATACATTATACCTTTATAGGCCTATGTACCTCTTCCTAACACAGATTGATCACAATTATTGAATTTGATACGCACAAAAAACAATTGGGGGTTAGTAGTCCATCAGAGTTTAAAAAGTGTGGCCAATTGGTGTTAGTGAAGGTCATATAGCCCAGGGTAGATCCCCTGAAAAATGGTGGAAAAAAAACTTTAAATAATAAAAAAATAAGTGTTTCCCAATGTTCACGTGAAATGTTTTTTTTTTTTTGTGAAAGTTAAAAATAAAAAAAAAAAAAACCTTGGTTTTTGGCATTTTTCTCATAAAATTTAGGCTATGAGAAAAAATTGTAATCGCTAAAGTTGTACATCTTCTTATTACCTACCTTTTTGCTATTTGACGTTTTTCCATAGGACTTGTAGTTTTGTCGGAAATGAAGGTATACCGTATTTCACTCTTAAAAACCACCCCTACCTGCGTCCCGAACTCAGATCGCCGGTAATTTATTTTTCCTTTGATGTCTGTCATATTATCTTCCATTTCCAATGGGTTTCATTCTACTATAATTTAATATCTTAAAAAAATTATCTACCCTGGGCTTACACGTCATGATAATGTAGAGGAGTATTTCTGTTAATTTAAGGCGCCCATTCCATTGACCGGCTAGGACTATTTCCAACAACGGTGACGTGGTAGCAGCCATTCAAGACTTAGGTAGCATTTCCATCGAACTCGCATTGCAGATTGCAAATGACATTGACGGAAATGAATGTTTTTCTTTTTATAGAAATCTATTAAAATGTTTGTAATTAACATATCCCATGAAGCCATTTTTTAATTTTAGTTTGTTTGTTTGTGATTTTACTGTATGATCATTGATCAATTTTAACTATGGCATAGAGGAAAATAAACATTTCCGTCAATTCTGCAATGCGAGGTCGGTGGAAACGCCACCTAAGTCTTGAATGTCTGCTACCACGTCACCGTTTTTGGAAATAGCCCTAGCCGGTCAATGGAATGGGCACCTAAAGGCAATTTAGACGGCTCTACGATTGATATTACCTGTAAAAATCGGCTTTGTATAAAAACGCGTAATGGGGATATTCACATTTACCTACTCTTAAGAATTGATAATTATGGGCATAATTCTTATAGATATATGCAGCTACTACATATTGGCGGGTCCTGAAGGACTTTCCTACGTGGTTTAATTTTATTTTACTAGTTACTTAAGATATACAGTAGATAGTAATCATCGAAACAGAACATCCAGCTGCTCATAGATTTGTAGACAATATGAAGGCGCCCATTCCACTGACCGGCTAGGGCTATTTACAAAAACAGTGACGTGGTAGCAGACATTCAAGACTTAGGCGGGGTTTCCACCGACCTCGCATTGCAGAATTGACGGGAATGTTTATTTTCCTCTATGCCATAGTTAAAATTGATCAATGATCATACAGTAAAATCACAAACGAACAAACTAAAATTAAAAAATGGTGTCATGGGATATGTTAAGTACAAACATTTTAATAGATTTCTATAAAAAGAAAAATTCTAATTTCCGTCAATGTCATTTGCATTCTGCAATGCAAGGTCGATGGAAACGCCACCTAAGTCTTGAATGTTTGCTACCACGTCACCGTTTTTGTAAATAGCCCTAGCCGGTCGGTGGAATGGGCGCCTAATCAATATTTATGGACATTGGCCGACATATAGTGAGTGGACAATGGTGGTCCCTTTTTCAATGCCAACGACCTCATAGATTCCGGACATTATTGCTTTCCAAATTATACGTAGTATAAGGAAAACTTTGTGATGGTCGAACACTTCGATTCCGAGATTTCAACGGATTTACACGTTTTCAGGTCCCAGGAACCCAAAAAAGTGGTTTTTACGAAATGTCTGTCTGTCGCTCTGTCTGTCTGTCTGTCGCTCTGTCGCTCTGTCTGTCTGTCTGTTCATCGATTTTCTGGCAAACTACTCGTTCGATTTTGATGAAATTTTAAAATGTAGGTTTAAAGAAATCGTACCTAAGGACTATTTTTTTTATTTTGGTCTAACTCAATTTGGGGGGGGGGGGGGTTTATTCTCAAAAAACTCAAAAAAAAACGTATAAAAAAAATTATTTCTCCAAAACGGCTCCAACGATTTCTTTTAAATTCACATATATTGTAGTCGTTATTAGTTCCAATAGAATGCGGGGGGTGGCCTACCCCTTGATAGTTTGCTTCTGGGGGTAAAAAAATAAAATAACTAAATTTTAATGAAAAATGACTAAAAAATAATGTTTCTTTGAAACCTTTCTATCGATGATTTCTACCTTCAGGCATGTTTTAGGGGTTAAATTGATTAACCCCTACCGGGCAGGTTGCTTACCCCCCCCCCCCCCCCCCAAAGAGATATCCGAAATGTAAATATATGAAAATTTTTCTCTATCTACTAATTGATAAATTGGAAAGCATGTTCGAGTAAACTCGGACCGGTTCTTTCTATTGTTTCTGTATGAACTTTTAGGCCATTGGCAAACTGTGTCCTCGATGTCAACCCATACCGACTACAAGCTATAATGGACAAGCTGAGACAAGCTTACCATTGACGCAATGAAACAGGTGAAAGCATGACTGAACCAACTACTGATACGACTCCAACCAGGGACGGACTCAGCCCATTTGGGGGATAGTTGTGGGTCAAAATAGAAAAAAAAACATACGTAGTAGTATCGATTAAATCAGAGCGTAATAAATTAAATTACAATAGATTTATAGATTTACTAAATTTGGATGGGGGGGAGGGGGGAGGAGGTAGCTATCCCCCCTGCCCCCCTGTATCCATCTATGAGTCCAACTATTGGTGGGCATATAAATAAGTATAAATGCGTATTAAATATTAGTGCCATCGATATCCAAGCGTATGATGTCTCTTACTTAGTACTTGCTGCAAATCAAAGATTCACTATAAACAGGAAACAATTAAAAGGGCACCCCCACTAATGAAACACGAAGTCGAGCCCCCCTCCCCCCTCCCCAAGACCTAGCAGAGCCCCAACAAACCTCTCTCCTCTTTCAGAAAAGTATCCCCCAAACTTTATAGTCGCAATTTAACAAATTACATTGATGCTGCATAGCAAACGCCGGAGAACTTTCTACGGGGGGGGGGGGTGGCACAACTTTGCGAGTAAATAGGACAACAAGAAGAGGTTTCTGAAGGGGGGGGGGAACTATGAATAATGCATTTAACCTCCTGCAACTTTTAAGTCTCCTAATATTAAGAGACCGAGCTAAGTAGTGTAGCAATTAGAGTGCTAGTTTAAAGTTATGTTTTTGGTTAGGGCTTGAGTTCATTTTCGCCAATGTTTATGATTATGATGTTCCAGACACCTTAATGGGGCTACATTTTTGATGTATGGTAACTAGGCACTTTTCCAGGTATTATTGAACAAAGGGTTAGTTGGATAGACATTGCCTGTTGTGTTAGTAGGCATTAATAATACCTACTATATATTATCTTATCTCGGTACCATTTTAGGGAGATTCACCTACCTATTGAGACGGTGACCAATGTTCGCTTTCCCAAAAGAATTTCGCAACTTATCATTTCATGACCCCTTTGAACCCAAATCCACCCCTGTTCAAAATGTTTTATATATTCACGTATGTTATGTATGTATATCGATTTTAGGAAGCTCAAACTTCCGTAGATACTATCCGATTTTGATGAAACTTGACCGAAAAATTGATCATACAAATGTCTTGAACGAATTTTTTAACCAGCTAGATCAGCCATTTTGTTACAAGATGGCGACCGATTAAAACCTAATAAAATTCATATTCACAGTTAATATCGAGGAATAAATTAAAATTTGACTTATTTAAGATTAGGCGGCTATTCCACCGGCGGATTTACTTCATTTGTGATTATGTCATTGACGTTTGTTTTGTTTTAAAGAGACTATTAAGTATGGAGATACTTAACATATCAATTATATATTAAGTTATAATATGGTAGAGCCTGTCTGCTACCATATTATAACTTATTATAACATAATAGTCTCCTTAAAACAAAACAAACGCCAATGACATAATCAGATATGAAGTAAATCCGCCGGTGGCATTGCCGCCTAATGGTAATGTACACTTTTTACGACAAATCAACGATTTCAAGATGGCGTCCAGTCAGTAAAAGTTCATAGTCGTCATTGTGGTTCGATCGAAATTTGGAACACAAGGGTGTTTTGTGTGTTGATATTGTGGCCCGGAAAAGAATTAAGTGTTTTTTGTTTTAAATTATATACATATTATATACATAGCGTAGGTAGCATGGAGGAAAAGCGGGGTCTGCGTTTGCATGGAATCTCCCTACACCTGATCAGCCAGAGCCGAAAGGCATTTTTTTATTTTGGCCTAACTCAATTTTAGGGGGTAAACATTCAAAAACTTCAAAAACGACTACAAAAATATACGGCACCAACAATTTTCTTTAAATCCTCCTATATCTTGGTGATTTTTATGTAAACAAAACCCAGTCAATCAATCAAAATTTATTTCCAAAATAAAATTTTTACAGTACGTCGTTATAACCTCTTATGCCTGAGTGTTCAAAATGTTTTGTAAACAAGTAGGCCTAACTATCGTAATTTTTGGACGAAATTGATTAATTGTTCGTTCCACAGCCCCAAAGATATAAAAGGGAACAGATGAAAAAATCTTAAAAAAATACGGGTTTTCTGTGAAAGCTTTCTATTTCCCCTACAGATTTACAACTGTTCTACAAAATGGGTTTAAGGCTCTTTGTCCCATTTTTCTAAGGTAATAATATTTCAGTTCAGAAAATAGACACTTCCTGCGATAACTTGTATTTTGTATACGTTTTTTTAATGTTCACTTTGTTATCTTTGTAACTGTGAAACGAGCAATAAATTAGTTTCGTCATAAAATCAGCATAATTTCTTGTTTACAAAACATTTTGAACACAGCCTTAATTTTCATGACAAATGACAAAAAATTATTTTTTGGGGGAGCTTTCTTACGATGCTATCGGACTTCAGGCATGTTTTAGGTGTTAAATAGAGTAAGAAATTCGAACAGCCTGCTTTCCCAAACAAAGTTTTGGTTTTGAACAAAACATTATTTTTTGAAGAAATTATGAATAATTTTAACTCAGCTTATCCTGCCATTATACTACGGTATGTTGTAAAATATATGTACTGTATATATACAAGTATAGTTGTAATTTTAGACTATGCAATCGCCCTATCGACCAATTCAGTGCTTTTAAAGATAGGGAAAGTCGAGGCAACTCAAACAATTATTTACCATATACTATATACCATTATAACTACTCATCTCCGGTACCTATCCTAATTGTCAAATAGGAAAGCATGTGCTGGTTTACTCGTGCCGGTTCTTTTGGAAGATGCCAGTTTCAGTAAAAAACAAATGGAATAAACTAACATCTTAAGCATTCGCAATGTCTAAGACATGTCTAAGTCAAACTAATGTAAAGTATTGCATCAACAGTTCCGTACTGTAAGCTGTAACATTAGGCCTACTTATTTCTAAAAATGTCTTCGTCCAATTTTCCATCATTGTCGTTGTCCCTTAATCAAGCAAGCTTGGCTTGGAAACCAAACAAACACGAAGCCAAGCCATGGTTTTTCCAAACCAAACTCCATAACAAGATCACCGAATTATTTCCAAGCCAAGGTTTAGAAAAAGCTTACGCTTGGTTTGGCTTGGGCCCATCACAATAGTTGAATCAGTTATGTATGAAACAACTTAATGACACTTGGCCAAACTTTTCATTAATTCCGGCGAGATCTGGCTATAAAATATTAGGTGTATACCTGTTCAAGGCAACGCAGCAACATTTAGGGAACATTGAGTTTTTAAGCCTAGGGAAATTTTTGAAAGTCGTAGATATAAGTTGTTTCATAATACATAAGAAAAGTTACATTTTGTCAATTTTTATTAGATGAGTTCACAAAATTGCAACAGAACAGCTACAGTCGGCCATTTTAAGTTGTTATTAGGCGCCCATTCCACCGACCGGCTAGGGCTATTTACAAAAACGGGGACGTGGTAGCAGACATTCAAGACTTAGGTGGCGTTTTCACCGACCTCGCATTGCAGAATGCAAATGACATTGACGGAAATTAGAATTTTTCATTTTTTAGAAATCTATTAAAATGTTTGTTCTTAACACATCCCATGACGCCATTTTTTAATTTTAGTTTGTTTGTTTGTGATTTTACTGTATGATCATTGATCAATTTTAACTATGGCATAGAGGAAAATAAACATTTCCGTCAATTCTGCAATGCGAGGTCGGTGGAAACCCCGCCTAAGTCTTGAATGCCTGCTACCACGTCACTGTTTTTGTAAATAGCCCTAGCCGGTCGGTGGAATGGGCGCCTTATAAAAAGGGACCTTCACCTCACGAATGTGTACCATCACTTTCTCTATAGCTTGGAGTTTTGTTTCCAAGAGTGGAACCTTCTGGTCGTTTACTTTCCTAAGGCGCGGTTTCCACCGACCTGCAAGTGCAAATTACAAATACGGTGACGTGGTAGCAGACATTCAAGACTTAGGCGGGGTTTCCACCGACCTCGCATTGCAGAATGCAAATGACATTGACGGAAATTTTTGTTTTACTCTATGCCATAGTTAAAATTGATCAATGATCATAGAGTAAAATCACAAACAAACAAATTAAAATTAAAAAATGGCTTCATGGGATATGTTAAGTGCAAACATTTTAATAGATTTCTATAAAAAGAAAAATTCAAATTTCTGTCAATGTCATGTGCATTCTGCAATGAGAGGTCGTCGGAAACCCCGCCTAAATCTTGAATGTCTGCTACCACGTCACCGTATTTGTAATTTGCACTTGCAGGTCGGTGGAAACCGCGCCTAAGTTGGGTCATGTCCATCTTTTTCCAGGTTTTAAGAACCGTATATCCTGGACTTGAGGTGTTTTATAAATACATGAAATTCTCAATGCCCTCCTGCGCCGAAACTAACAATGTTATTTACGTCGTTTCATAAATAAAAGGTGGCCTAGAGCCTACTGGAGACCCTGAAACTGCAATAATCCGAAAATGGTAAAAAAAATGGCGCTTAATATTTTTCATAAATAATCGATTCAGTTGCTGACCTCCCACAAGGGAAAATTGGAAGGACGCTGTAGAGGTATTACAGCATATATAACAAGCTGGAAGGATGAAATTGAATGACTGGAACAAAGTATGGAAGCAGCCAAGCTGTGTCGGTCGTAGATGTTATAAGGTTGATACGAAGCGCGCAAACTTTCGGTGGGAACTTGTTATAGTAACTTTAATGAATTCGGTACGACCCTCCGAGGCACACTTCCAAGTTTCGAATTCGGATATTAATTTTTGTCGCTAAATATACTAAGTTTTCCCCCATGCTTACAACCTAAAATCTATTCCAAAGTTTTCAGCGAGCTAAGCTTGTTTATATTATGCGGCGCTTAGCGAGGAAGTCTTTATTAAGGGTACTGTATACAGTATATTCTGGTAAGAAGGAGATGAAACGCGGGTTGCTTTATATATTGACTTGTATATGATTTATATATTTGAAAATATACATACTTCCTATAGATTTAAACCTAACTTATATAGTAGTTCAAAGTCTCTTCCCCCATTTAGTGCTCGTACTACAGTCAAGGAAGGGGACTACAAGATCAGGGCACAGGGCATAGCTAGGCAGCCCTTTTTGCTTTCCTATTTATGCGTGGTATAAAGAAAGCTTTGTCACGGTCTAAATTTTTTCTAATTCGGGACTTCAGTGGATTTACACGTTATGAGATCCCAGGAACCCAAAAAAGTGGTTTTTACGAAATGTCCGTCTGTCTGTCTGTCGGTCTGTTTGTTCGTTGATTTGTGGGCAAACTACATGGTGGATTTGGATGAAATTTGACATGTAGGTTCAAAAAAATTATGCCTCGGAACCAGTTTTTGTTTGGGGCAACTCAATTTAGGGGAAGGTTCACTCTCAAAAAACTCCAAAAAGGCATAAAAAAATGTTTTCACAAAAACAGCTCCAACTATTTTCTTGAAATTCACATATATTGTAGTCGTTATTAATATAAATAGAACGCAATAGGTCGCTTGACCCGTGAAAGTTTGGTTCTAAGGGTAAAAAAATATTATTATTTTTTACCTTTAGAACCAAACTACTATATCAAGGACAAGGGACCCACCGCGTTTTGTTAACATTAATAGCTACTACAATATTTATGAATTTAAAAGAAATCGTTCAAGCCGTTTTTTTTAAAATAATTATTTAGACATTTTTTTGTAGCTTTTTGAGGGTAAGCCCCCAAAATTGAGCTAGCCCGAAAAAAACTACCCCGAGGTATGATTTTTACATGCCAAATTTTATCACAATCCAACTAGTAACTAGTTTGCCAGCAAATCGATGAACAGGCAGGTGGACAGACAGACAGACATTTCGTTAAAAACAGTTTTTTTTTTGTTCCTGAGACCTCAAAACGTATAAATTCGTTGACATTTCGGAATCGAAAAGCTTTCCTTACATAGGCCTACGTATAAATAGGATAACAATAAAAACAACACCAAAAAAGAAGTAGGCTACGAGTCAGGGCTCCAGAATAAAATGAAACAGTAGACAAGAGGACGAGAAAATTGTCATGATACCTCAACTAAATGATTTATACGAACAAAGTACATTTTGAACCGCACAAAACTGGTGTTCAACTTTATCAAACTTCCGTTTTCCCCCTCGTAACTTTCAACCAACTTACTTTCTTCACAGAAAATTTCTTAACTTAAATAGGAAAACTTTTCATTTGTCTCTCACTGCTAAAACAATCTATCTTTCAAAACTTGGCCATGATTACGATGTTGCAGACAGAACTGAGGAGATTACCAACTTTGCCTTTCTTCCTCTTACACTTCCCTATTCTCTTGAGCGGGAATCGATATTCCCGGAACGTTACTTAGCTCCTTTTTAAATTAACTTACTATTAAATTTTGCCTTTACCGTTTGTTCAACTTATTATATTGGAGATAAGGTCTTGTTGAGATTTCAGTCTGGTTAGTTTATGTTTCGTTGGTTAATTTTGATTTCGAAATAGGGTTTCTCGAAACTTTTTTTTCATCCGCCTCAACTAAGCCCAATACTTTTAAAATGATTGACTCCTATACTACAATACTATATAAATATTCTAAGTAACTAATGAAGCATATAGGCTACTTATATACGTATATTTTGAAATATTCGGACCTAGTACCTTCTCAGCTTCTAAATAAAAAAAAAATAGATAACTCGCATTATTCCTAAAGTATTTCAATGTCACAGTAACTATAGCTATTGGGGTCCATCACAGAAGTTTCTAGTGGGTCCCCTACCTCCCCTACACTGCTATAATAATAATAATAATTTCTTTTTTCTTCTTCTTCTCCGGCCGGTACTCCCCTGCGCCGAAGGAATATATTTATAAATTAACAATTATACCCTTATAATACAAATAACCTGTGGGCCCCCAAGTTAATCAACTTGTCGGGGGCTCGCACAGTAAACGCTGTAGATGATGCAACCTGTTTTCTATTTCACGTCTGTGTTAGCAAAAAAAACTTAGTTTTAATTTCAAATCAGTTTAATTCATACCATTTAAAATTGTAAGTTAACGTAAAGAGTAATTATAGTAAAGTAAAATAATTAAAGTAAATAATAATAATAATAATAATAATAATAATAATAATAATAATAATAATAATAATAATAATGTATTTTTATTGTATACACAGCGCCCCTTTCAAAAAAAAAAAAAATCATAAGCTACTAAAAACAAAATTGAATAAAACTTTAACATAACTTTCGACAAACAAATTTTAGTCCACGCAAAATGAGAAAAGTATGGACATGGAATGTTTTGATCCTGTCCAACACTGTAAAAATATCCCTTGCACCATTTTGTATTACCTTGTTGCATTGGATGCAAAGTATAACAAAAATTGTGCAAATAATATTTTTACAGTGTTCCACAGGATCAAAACATTCCATGTCCATACTTTTCTCATTTTGCGTGGACTATACCTATTGAACTTACATATAACTTGTAACCCCCCCCCCCCCCAAATTTTTCAGCCCTTGCAACTGGATCTGATTATTGAAGATGGTCATGAATGAGAGGACATGGCGATGGAGGGGGTGATGAAGAGCCCTCAGAAGAATGAATACCTTCCGTGCACTGGCCAAAGAGAAAAAACATTTTCTTTCTGAAAACAAAGGTTATGTGATTAAAGAGGTAGGGGAACTCTTTCATCAGGACATAAAAGAAATTGAGAAATGATACTAGGGACGAGGGAAAATCCAGATGATGGGTGATTACTGTTGGTCACTTCACAGAGAACTACAAATCATAGCTTTGCAAGAAGCCTCACAGAGAGAAGTTCAAAGGAACTACAAAAAATCATCTATGTACGTATTTATTAGATGACATAGGCCATACCATGTTGAATCCACCAGAACAGAGCTTGCGAGAAACTTGGTAGTGTGCACAGCGTTGGCAGGGGAGCATGGTGGGACATGATAACGTACTGAGATTATACCGGTCAGTGGAAGTGCTTGTCGAGTCCTGGTCACCTCTGAATTAATCGTTTGACTTTACTATGACCCCCAGGTGGTTCGGAATCCACTATAATCAGGAGGTCCACTCTGTCTGTGAACTCCCGTTCTCCTTGAGGTGAAGGAGCCTGCCCTTAGGGTGCCTCAAGTTAATAAACACACTCACTCTCCCCGCCAGTCCGACAGGGTTGCTTAAAGCCGAAATGTTGAAAGTAGGCGTTGGAAAACAACAACACTTATTTATAATGTTGTTATATTATATTTATATTATTGTAAGTAAAAATTGTAGTATGAAACACTGAATTTCTAATATGCATTAACTGTCCCCTAATTTTTGACACATACTGTATGTATAAGTAATGCCATGTTGTACGATAATTGTGGGGGACACAAAAAACGATATAAACTGTTTCAGCACCCTAAAGAAAGTAAAAATATATAAATTAGTTAGTCTCTGTAATTTATCAAGTAAGCTAACTGAAAGAAGTTCCAGAGTTGTGAAACCAAATCATAGGCGCAATTGAGCCAGCTCAGAGCCAGTTTACCTACGACTTCGATGTCGAGGTGGTAACGTGCTTGCACTTGTGCGAGTCTTTACACACCAAGCGATCGGAGTCGTGTCGTAACTCAACACGGGTACTAACCAACAGAGGCGACTGAAGAGGACAATTTAATACATTCATTAAATTGTTTGTATGCGATTAACCTTTTTATAAAAAAGGAAAAAAAAAACTATGTGAAGATTTATATGACGTGACCTTATCATTAATGAAGTTTAGCTTGATGTAAGCTTGTAATTTTTGAAGGACTTTTTATGGACCTTTATAGGCCCCTTGTCCAATGCCAACGACCCCATGGATTTAGGACATTATTTGTATTGTTTCCATACGAATGTTTGGCCATTGGCAACCTGGTATACGTTCTCGATGTCAACCTACACCGGCTACAAGCGATAATTGACAAGCTGAGACATGCTTACCATTCACGCAATGAAACAGGCGAAAGCATGACTTAACCAAGTACAGATACAAGTCTTAATGAAGTCTAAAAAAATAAACTATGGCTGTCATTAATGAATTTGAATCTCTAGCTCCTATATGTTTGGAAATTGAACATAGAACCGACAAATTTTACCGTTTCCGTATAAAAGAATTAACTAATTAAGAACTATGCTTCGAAACAAAATATGACGTATTCACGTTATTAATATGAATCTCTTGCTCCTATATTAAGAAATTAAATAGAATCGACAAATTTTACTGCTTCCGTATGAAAGAAAACAATCTGCGTAGGGAGGCTATATAATTGCGCCATTAATTAAGAACTATGTTTCGAAATGAACGAAAGTCTCTGGTCGTTGAAAACGTCAAAATATGACGTATGCACATCATTAATATGAATCTCTTGCTCCAATATTAGAAACTTATATACTACAAGACAAATTGTACCGTTGCCGTATTATAGAAAACTATATATAGAATTAAATGTCATTATTTATTATTATGCTTCGAAATGAACGAAAGTCTCTAAACCGTTGAAAACTTCAAAATATGACGTATGCACATCATTAATATGAATCTCTTGCTCCAATATTAGAAACTTATATACTACAAGACAAATTGTACCGTTGCCGTATTATAGAAAACTATATATAGAATTAAATGTCATTATTTATTATTATGCTTCGAAATGAACGAAAGTCTCTAAACCGTTGAAAACTTCAAAATATGACGTATGCACGTCATTAATATGAGTCGCTTGCTCCAATATTAGAAACGTATATACTACAAGACAAATTGTAACGTTGCAGTATTAAAGAAAACTATATATAGAATTAAATGTCATTATTTATTATTATGCTTCGAAATGAACGAAAGTCTCTAAACCGTTGTAAACGTCAAAATATGTCGTATGCACGTCATTAATATGAATCTCTTGCTCCAATATTAGAAACTTATATACTACAAGACAAATTGTACCGTTGCCATATTAAAGAAAACTATCTATAGAATTAAATGCCATTATTAATTATTATGCTTCGAAATGAACGAAAGTCTCTAGGCCGTTTAAAACGTCAAAAACATTGTAAATCTTTCAGAAGCGACCCAATCCCTATTAAACACTACATTGAACAGTGTAAGGAATAGGGGTTAAGTCGGACCCATTTTCAAAGTTTCCGCGCGAACTTTGCCCGAAAGTTAGACTTGTCGAGCTCCCGGCTCCTTTAATCACTGGTGAATCTAATCTCCACTCCAATATTCTTTCTTCCCCAGCTTTTGCATTTCGATAACCAACTTCTGATGACCGCTTCACCATCAGAGCTTCCTAATTTCCCTTCATTAGTGTAGCTCTATGGTGGCACGCACAGATGACGAGGTAGAGCCGCTGGAGCAAGTGGGGAACTTTAATAATCTGGGGCACAACAGTGAACCAGAGAGGCAAAATAAGAAACCGAGTTCAAAAGACTACAGAAGCCTACTTCTCAATATCAAATCAAATCCAATCAAATATATTTAACTCTATCTCAAAGTACAGGATACAAATCAACAAATCCAACACTTTTTTCGGCAAGAGAGAAGCCGAACGGAAGACTAAGACCAAAGTTCAACAAGTCATCTTAGTGCCGATTCTCTTCTATGGATTCCATAGAGAGAAGAATGGAGGGCAAGGAGTTGCAATGGCTTGGCCAAGTCCATATAGGATGGACTGTGTAGCTGCCCAACAATGCAAAAGATGAAACCAGGCGGGTAAGGAAATTTGGCGCGAAAACGGCTCATTCCCAAAGATAAGAGAGCGTTTTCCCCTGTGGCAACGAATACGGTACATTATCAATGCAATGGAACGACCTTTAGGAACACTGCTGACGCTATTTAACAAAGGGTTTTGAATGAATGAATGAATGAATTATATTGGATACAGTAATACAAAACAATAAGTTGGACTTACATTGCCTGCTGTGTTAATAGTCATTAGAGGCATGGGGCTCATATAGTTTCTGAACAATTAGGGAGGAGCCCACTGTCAGGGGAAGGGGCGACTTTGTTAAATAGTATTACACCATTGCCATTAAAATTACAAATAGACTGCTGATACGGTTTAAAGCAAGTAGCAAGTTGTTTTTGTCAAAAATAAAATAAAGGCCAGTTTTAAACTCAACAATCTAGCCCTTCCTTCTGTTTGGCACTTAAAATAAGTTGTGCTCATTTAGTAAAAAGGATTTTAAAAATGCACTCATGATATCAGTGTAATTCATGAAAAGAAAGAACTTTGGGAAACACATTTTGAAAAAATAGGCTGGATCCGTGCCTGAGGAAGGAACATGTATAAAACTATTCCCACGATGGCTTAGACGTTCAGGAGCGGAGCCAGGAATTTCAAATAGTAAGAAGAGTATTCCAAATTCTTTTTATCAAAATCGGCTCAACCGAAAATTTACAATTCGTTCGTTTGTACTCGAATTTGGTGGTGTTATGGTTACCCATGTCACATTGTGTCAATGGTACGCTTGCCTTAGCTGGTCCGCTATTGCATGTAGTCGGTGTAGGTTGACATTGAGGGCTTCCACGAGTTTGCCAAAAAGGCCAGAAATTCATGCGGAAACCATGACCAACCAATGAATGTCCGAAAATCCATGGGGTCGTTGCCAATGGCTAAAGGTTTAATGGGCCACTATAGATCCATAAAAAGGCCTTCAATAACAATGATGATATTAACAAACCTAATATTTGGTGCCTGGACTTTCGAACCCCCCCCCCCCTCCCGGAGCTAGGGCAATAAAGCCCTTTCTCACACCCAATAAGACCAAGTCCGCCTCCTTTACATGTCCTCTTAAGCATGTCAGAAAATGCAGCAAGTGTGGGAGTCGAACCACTCGGGTGAAAGTCAGAGTCCATACCAGCACTACTCTTCATGTCCTAACCAAAGACAAATATTGCCTACCTACAGGAAAAAGGGAATTTCTAATAATATGGGTAAGAAAAGGTCAGCACAATAAGACATGATAAATCATAACACTGACTGTAGCTACAGACACAAAAAAAAAGCGGGGAAGAGAGTTTCTAAGCGAGGAAAAAATGTTTAAAACTAGAAAGAAGAGAAAAGATATTTTCGAAAACACTGAGAAAATTGGTAAAGTCCCAGACTCAACAGCGATTTCTGTCTTTAGCTGGAATCTTTTTAGAGGAAAAGTCCAACATGCGCTCTCAAGTATAAGAAGAAAACTTGCTGGAATCGGCTAACTTTTCCAAACTAACTTTCCCAGGCGAAGTAAAACCAACTTCTTCCAAGGAACTTTTCCTAACAACTCGAAGAGAAAGAAAATTAAGAAACTTAAATCATTTTAATATAATTTATATAATGATATTTAAATTCTTATATTGTTTGTGTTCAAAAATAACGGAAAACATAAAAGATTTTACAAACTTTTTTGGGAGAGTTGGCTGTATAAAACTTGTACACGGATGAGAGAAAAAGGTTTTCGGATGTTTTATTTGAATATTTGTTGAAACATACAGTTTCCTCAACATAATCTCTGAAAGTTTTTGAACAATTCAACTGTATGGATGCTTCTCGTGTAAACTTTCACATGGGCGCCTATTTAGAAATTTCTAAAGCTGAAGCTGTCTTGCAAAGGGTAGGCTCAGCCATATATGTTAGAGGGGAACACCATAATATAATTTTTTTTACAAACGAAGATTATTATTAACCAACGGCCTTACCATGTTGAGTCCATTAGAGCAGAGCATGTTTCAAACTGCGGCAAACTTGGTAGTGTGCACAGCGTTGGCAGGGGAACATGGTGGGACATGATATCGCGCTTAGGCAGTCTACGTGCGTGTCGAGTCCTGGTCACCTCCGATTTAATCGTGTGACTTTACTATGTTCCCCAAGTGGTTCGGAATCCACTATAATCAGGAGGTCCACCCTGTCAGTCAACTCCCCGTTCCCCGATGTGAAAGAGTCTGCCCTTAGGGTGCCTCAACTTAACAAACAGACTCACTCCCCCCGCCAGGCTGACAGGGTTCCTTAAAGCAAAAATGCTGAAAGCAGGCGTTAGAAACAGCAACAGCAACAAACGAAGATTAAATATGACATAGGTGCAGAACAGAAAGCGTAACGAAATATTCAGGTACTATTTAACAGTTGTTTTAAATTGTCGCGATTGGGGCAAAAGGGGTAAGGTTTGCAGTTATTAAATAATTTATACGCTAATCGTTGCATCGGATTGCACAGGTAGCCAATGCTGACCAATAAGTCCCTGCATACCTAGTCTGGCTAGCCTCACTATAGATTGATTTATTTGTGAATGAGAAACATAAGTAATTGTACAATACATACGTGAAGCTGAAGGGAGGGTGCCAGGATCGAGGGGAGTGGAGGCATCGATGCCACATTTTGCTGCCAACCAGCCAGCCGGCTGTAACTTGAAGAAGATGTAAAATTATGCAATGCAACAAATTATTTCTGGCCATGCTTCGGAGGGCATGTAAAACAGGTGGTCCCGAGCCTTCCTAGTTGAGTGTAAGAGAGGGCTTCATAGCCCTAACTCCACTAGGTTGGCTTAGTAGTAGAACAAAAAGTGCCATATTTATATATATATTTTTAATAAGCGCCAGACCCATGTGGGTAAACGCGCTTTCTGATTTGTAGTTTGCCGGTGTTCGTTGTCTGTATTGTGTGCGTATGTATTGATGATTTGTGGCAAATTGCGATCAGGAGGGCACTGGACAACGGTTGCCCAGTGACCGTCCAAGGGGAGTTTGCCGATGCTTGTATTACACCAGTGTGTTGTTTGCTAGATGAGGCTTGCCAAAGCTGCTGAGTGAAGAAAAGGAATGGTGTGCTGGAGAAGTATTGTCTTGTGTGAGACAGCTTTCTGGAAATCTGTGTTAGGAGGAAAGGTTCTGTATCTTGATTAGGTACTAGGTAGACAGGGCATTCTATGACAATGTGAGGAATAGTTCGTCGTACCTGACAATTATTGCATATAGGTGGTGGGGTGCCATGTGTTAACCTTGTATGGCCTATTCTCATACGAACCACCTTCATTTGGTCTCTTCTACTCATCTGGTGTTCGAACAAGTTCCAGCCCCCCACCCTTGCCTCTATTGTTCTTAGTTTATTTTCCCTCGCAGTACTCCACTCTGTCTGCCAACATAGTGGTTGTGTACTGTATTTTTAAATGATTTCAGATAAGGAAAAGGCGGATGACCCAAGCGAGAAAGTATTCAATTCAGCAGTTGCTCCAGCTTTCGCCGAGCCCACCACAACCAATCAACCTAAGCAAAACGGAAAATGTGTCAGCAACGGAGCCCGAGCAAGAACCAGAGAGGCTGGACACCAGCAATGAGCCAGCGGCACTTCCCGTCGAAGCGTGGCAGGGGCAACACCCAGCACTGCCGTATCCCCCATTCAGCTACCCCTACAGCAGCCGCAGTCTGGAGAGCTTTGCGAGGGCTAGGCACTTTCTGCTCGCTGCTGGGCACAACTTTGGCGCCTCCGCGGGAGAACCGCCACCCATGGAGCAAACAGCGTTTCCGGCGTACTTTACGAACATGCCACCAGGTTAGTGAATAACATCAGGGCCGGAATCAGGGGGCTAAGAGGCTGCTGCCCCCATAGAAATTGTTTTAATAATAATATTTAAATACGGCTAAAAAAAACTTTAATCGCAATCTGGCGATTGGTTTGCACACTACAGATCTTTCTTCACCTTTTTTCTTGTACAATCAGCTCTGACCAGGTCCATTCTCATGAGTTCCAGGTCTTCCGCATCTAATATATTGCTAGAGCGGCTCCTACTGGTACGGCAAAACCTAGTAACGTTCATGATTTGGCCCTTAATCAAATCTGAAATGCATAAAAAGCCCTTTAAGATCCTCTGTGAGATAGTGTGTTAAGAGAGAACAAGAAGGGAAAACTTATAGATAGGTACTCCAAATAAAATTTCGCAGGAATATAGAACGTAGTGCCCGCTATCAATTAAGCCTTGATCGCATCATCATCATTTGGGAAGTATCTGTAAGCAATGCTGAGCCATGGGCGCCGAGTTCTGAAAATTATTGGTATGGCCCAACATTGCCCGAGGAAATTTTTTTTTTCGGGGGGAAGGAGTCTCAATTTGCCCCCCCCCCCCTCAATAAATATATGGCTTCAGTCTGTAGCTATCATTTCAATAAATCTGTTGGCTTTAAATAATCAATTTGACGATTTCATTTTCATTTGTTGTTAATTTTCATAATAAATTATAATATTTTTTTTAAATAAGTGCAATGTAAAATAGTGAAGTTATTTATCAAAATACACTAAATATGAGGTGGTTATTCCTAAAATTATTGGTATGGCCCGGGCCATACCAAGCCTTATGGAACCGGCACCCATGTGCTGAACGGCACGAAGAAATGTTTCTCTACATTTTGATACATGTATAGTGTGCTGCCATCACTAAAAACACTTTGGTCTAAAAACTAAGAAAAACATGGTCAGTTATGTAACTTGAATTTAACAAAACCGGATAGTAGGTAAGGTTATATTCACTGGAATGCAGAGTATCATTATAATTACAAAGGCTTTCCCAGCCGGAGTTACGTGACGAATCAGTAGAGGATCATTGTTTCTATAAGGGATGCGTCTTAGTTACTTATCAAATTGTTTGTACTTTGACTGGACGCCATCTTGAAATCATTGATTTGTCGTAAAAAGAGTTGATTACTATTATCGTAGATAATAATACGGGCATTCAGTCAAATTTTAATTCACTCCTCTGCGACCAATATTAACTGAGATAAGAATTATATAAGGTTTCAATCGGCCGCCATATTTTTACTAAATTGTGGATCTAGCTGCAGTCTGATCGAGGCGTTTATAATACCGGGGTTAAATAAATACCCTAGGATTATAACTGTAAACAAACAAATTTTGGATAGCACTTTCCATTATAAAATTATCTTGTTTACCAGTGGATTAAATAAATACCGGTATTATAGACGCCCCGATCAGGCTGCTGGTTAACGAACTCAATCAAGACATTTGTATGATCAATTTTTGTGCCAAGTTTCATTAAAATCGGATAATATTTACGGAAGTTAGAGTGTTTCCTGAATCGATATATATCGCTCATGCACGAGAAAAGTGGCACATTTCAAAAAATTGCAAAATTGAGTTATTTATACAAAAATGTCGAGGAAAATATAGCGAATTTTATGAATGTAGTGTCACATGTCTAGTTTAATTTGTTTCCATAAGATTGCGTTTTGTCACTGATCCATTGTCAAGTTTGACTACTTCGGGTTTGGCAATACTGACATAGTTCGGAATGTGCACCAGGCGTTGACGTGGTAATTACACTTCTCTTTCAAGTAAACTGTCACATCTCCAAAGTATTAAGTGCCTCGATAGTACTAAAAGAAAAACTAAAAAATGGTCAGAACTAAAATTTGAATTATCTCAAAAAAGTCAATATTTAGAAATGTGTCACTTTTCTCGTGCATGAGCGATATGCATACATACATATAATTATATACAGTATATATATATACTGTATATGAAATTTTGAACGGAGGGTGGTTATAGGCTCAGGGGGTCCTGAAATGAAAAGTTGTGAAGAAATTTTCCGGAACTCGAACATTGGTCGCCGTCTCAATAGGTAGATGAATCTCCCTAAAAACATGACTTTCCATAGCTTTACAGGAATGGTGTAAGGGACCCTTAAGTACAGGATACGACCCACCTACTCAACTGCGTAGGTAGGCACTTTGCCACCGTTGATGACCTATGGCAAGGCAACCAGGCCGCCGGAGCCAAATATTGGTCGTTGAGTAAAAATTTTGAATCGCTTGGACACGAAAAGTTAATTAATTAATATTAACCTAAACCTATATAGGAGAGTTGTGACATTTGCTTCACGCCAAAATGATATTTTTTTAATTTCTGGGGCCACACGCTACGTCCCTTAGGCGCGGTTTCCACCGACCGGCTAGGGCTAAATACAAATACGGTGACGTGGTTAACAGACATTCCAGACTTAGGCGGTGTTTCCACCGACCTCGCATTGCAGAATGCAAATGACATATACGGAAATGTTTGTTTTTCTTTTTATAGAAATCTATTAAAATGTTTGTAATTAACATATCCCATGACGCCATTTTTTAATTCTAGTTAGTTTGTTGGTGATTTTACTCTATGATCATTGATCAATTTTAACTATGGCATAGAGTAAAACAAACATTTCCGTCAATGCCACTTGCTTTCTGCAATGCGAGATGGAAACCCCGCCTAAGTTTTGAATGTCTGCTACCGCCTAAAGAGTAGGAAAGTGGCAGCCCAAAATTTAGTACATGTTATTTTTTATTTAATTAACTAAGCATGTTATTAAAGATTTGGCTCATATTAGTTGTAGAAGACTACTTCATGCATCACATTATAAGGTATTTTTAATTTTCGAATTTGTAGTTTTTTCATAAACATGCAAATATTTTATAAACAATAACTTTTCACGTATAATCGATTTTATAAAAAAACAACAATTTTGAAAACTAAAAATACCTTACAATATGATGTATGAAGTAGTCTTCTACAACTTTGGTGAGCCAAATCTTTAATAACATGCTCAGTTAATTAAATAAAAAATAAAAAGTACTAAATTTCGGGCTGCCACTTTCCTACGGACTGTACACTCTTAGGCGGGGTTTCCACTTACTGTACGTCAATAGTCAGTGAAAAATGTTAAATTGACGTTTTAGCAGACATTAAAGACATACTAAAAATTCTGCTACCACGTCGTTTTACGTCATTTTTACGTCATTTTCACATTTTTCATTGACGATTGACGTATGTGGAAACCCCGCCTTAAGACGAGCCATTGAAATAACGAAGCAGGAGCCCCAGGATTCAGAAACGTTTTTGGCGGGCTCGAATATTCCATCTCTACCTTGTACAATTTTGTGGGCCGAAAGGAAAATTTAGCATAATTTAAAATATAGACAATTTCTTTTTTCCTTTTTTTCTCTATTTCGTACGTGATGCATGAATATAACAATGCAAGGCTGAATTCTGCAACTTTTATTCATTACTGCTACTACTGCTCTAAACATTTGACGAGTGCAGTTATCTGGTAAATAAGTTACTCTTCAGTACCCAACGGTTAATTGTTGCTAGGCTTTTTGAAGACGTTTATCTTGGTCTTTCTCCTGACAGCATCCCTTTCTCTTCTAGAAAGCTTCTTTTTTCCATTCCTTGGCTTCTTCATTATTGGTGAATCAGGATGTTTAATTCTTGGTTTTAACGGTTTCCATTTTTTCACTTTCTTTTTCAAAATTGCACCCATTCAAAAAGAAATGAAGAAAATTCACAAAAAATTTAGACGGAGGGACATGTTTTGTTGATTTGTTGTTGTAAAAGGTAAAGTAAATACTCTAAAAGGGTGCGTTCGAAGCATTTAGGATTAAGCGCAAAGTGGGCTGACTGTAAAGTACCAAAAATATACGTAAAATTTGTATTGCCATGTTCAACAGACCGCCAGTACTTCCCCCCCCCCCCCCCCGAAATACATTTTTGTATGTAAACCTGTATGGTTTGAAGAATTTATCCATTAATTCATAAATAAATTACGTTAAAATTTTTTTTGGACCCTCCCCCCCCACCCCGAAATCAAAACCTGGGCACGGCCTTGGGCTTTAGGTCAAGTAGTATTGTACTAAGTACTCATGCGAGTCTCTAAATAAATAAATAAATAAATAAATAAGGGCTTTTTATTGTTTCTATTACTATGCCAACCTAGCGGAGTTAGGGCTATAAAGCCCTCTCTTACACTCAACTAGGATGACCCGGGACCGCCTGCTTTACATGCCCTCCGAAGCATGGCCAGAAATGTAGCCAGTGTGGGACTCGAACCAACAACCTTTCGGGTGAAAGTCAGAGTCCGGGACCACTACGCTACATGTTCTGCCTCATCTACACACTTTGCGATCGGAGGCGTGTCGTAATTCAACACAAGTATTAAGTTTTTTTTAGTGAGACGTTTGAAGAGGTCGATCAATTCAATACATTCATTCAATTTTTTGTATGCGATTAACCATAAAAAAAATACTGTTTAATATTGCTTACAGTGACAAGTCATCCAGCAACATCAAACTTGACGCTTCGAGTGGTCGCCCCCAGCACACTTACTACCACCAGTGACCACTCCACCGCTCTAAATCGATCATCGCCGAGAGTTTCACCTACATTCTCACCCTGGAAATACGCATCTACTCTTCCACCTAATTCTCCTCGACATCTTAGAAAATCTACGTCGCCGAGATCTCCAAAGCATGACTTGACAACTCAAGCAACGCTGTCTCCTCGATCTCTATCTTCACCTCAGATATCTTCATCACCTAATCTATTACCGTCACGGTTAGATGCGACATCTCGGTGTGCTCCAAAATCTGAATGTTCAACACTACATCAATTGTCCCAAAACAACATTTCACCGTCGCATAGGCCATATACACCTAGCCTACTAATGCCAACCCCATCATTAACTCCACGTCAGATGCCACTGTCTCCACCAGAAGTACCAAACAGGTCCTATACTCCAAACCCACAGCAACCAACCCATATGGAAACAACTTATGCACAAGAAAAAGTTTCACCACGGACAGAGTCATCTCCGCAAAGGTCTTCGCATAGGCCATCATATTTGCCTCGAGTGGAGTCGTCGCCTAGACCTCATACACCCAGATCGTTACATTCACCGCGAGCAGAAACTTCTCAGCGATCTTACACGCCCCGATCGTTACATTCACCTCGAGCTGAAGCTTCTCCACGATCATACACGCCGAGATCGACAACCTCACCTCGAGCAGAATCATCTCCTCGATCATTTACGCCAAAGTCGTTGCACTCGCCCAGAACTGAAGTATCGACTGCACTTCGTGCATTACATTCGCCCCAAGCTCATGTGTCATTAAAATCATTACATTCACCTCGGACAGAAGTGTCACCGTCGTCAAAGGCATTTCGTTCGTTGCACTCACCGCGAGAAGTGTCTCCGCGATCTTATACACCGCGATCATCACATTCACCTCAGTCAGAATGGTCACTGCCGACGAATACTTTACGTTCGTTACATTCACCACGAGCTGAAGTGACGCCGAGATCGCGGACTCCGCGTTCGCCGCGTGCGGACTTATCTCCCCAGTCGCATCCATCGCGAGTTTTCGCGTCGCCTCTTTCAATGTCGCCCCGCTCGTATACGCCCCGGTGCTCACCGCGGATTACGTCTCCTCTGACTCTGTCACAGACTGGAGCTCAGGTAAGAATTTAGACAAATATTCCCCAACGCATTTCTCAGTACCATTCGATGTGTAGAGATCATAATGAAACCCGTAACATTGTTGGTTGGGACTCGACCGTGAGATTTTTTAGGAGTTTTGGGAATATAAGTAGTAATGTAGGACCAGGGGGTCTGCCGAAAACAGTAAAACTTTATAAAGGGTAGTACGAGAAAAATGTTTTGGAAACCTTTCCTCCATACCATGTATAGAAAGATATCCATAGTTGCCAAGAATTTACTGGTGGACGTGGGGGAACTGGTTGTAAAGGAACATTTTATGCATTGCTGGGACAAGAGGATGAAGGAATATGCAAAATACAGTGTATATAAGCTCTAAAAATCCTATTATTGTTAAGACAATAACTTACGGTAGTTAATTTTTTAATTACCAGGTATATCTCGCTGCTCAACTGCAGTATTCAGCAATGGAGGACATTGCTGTTGATCTCAGCTTCAGAAATTCTCCCGTTCCTAGTACTTCAGCGCGAAAGGTAAGTTTACTAGAAAATTTAAAAATATTGGTGGAATGGGCGTAACTTGTTAGGCTACTTGTTTTAATACTCAACATTCAAACCAATATATAGTTTAGGACCATAAAGCCTTTTCTATACACCCAACAAAGGGCCCGCCTACTTTACATGCCCTCCAAAACATAGCCAGAAGCAAGGCCATACCCAGGGGGGGGGGTTAGTGGGGGTTAAATCCCCCCTCTCTCCAGATAGATTATAAAAAACATAACCTCACGCATCGTGGTTACAATCTAACCCGTTCTAACATGCACAACAAACCCGGGGGGGCGGGGGGGGGGGGGGGGGTTTTAAAAAAACTGGGTACGGCCTTGGCCAGCAGAAATCTTAGCAAGTATGAGGGCCAAGTCATAAACCCTTTGGGTTAAGGGGAGAGGCTTCAAAATATCATGTTTTATATAAATGAGGCCCTAATTTTTTTTTTTTTGACCAAATCCACTAATGCCCCGTTCTACAGCCTCAATGATATGAACATGGTACAAGTGGGATGAAAAATCCGTATAAGAAAAACATGTTTTCCCAAAATAAAATCAGTATTTGCACTTAATCGTGTTGTTTTAGAGCAGTAAAAGTTCAGGTAACCAGCACTACATGATCTCAATATCTGCCTCCTGATTGACAATCCATATAAATATTTTCAACAGAACCAGAGAAATGTCATTACCTACCACTATATATATACCGTAAGTGAGAAGCAACTAAAGAAACTGCTGCGAATACCTTGGTAAGCCCATGTTACAAATGAGGACGTTCTAACCAGAGTAAGCGAAAGAGAAACTCTGGTTGCATAAGTAAAAGAAGAACTCACTGGATTGGATATTTGCTTCGACACGAGAACTTTGTAAGCTGCATCATAGAGGGAACAATAGAAGGCGTTAACCGACCTGGGCACCCGAGAAAAGAGTATCTCCAGCAAGTTATGGAGGGGCCAATACATACGTGGAGCTGAAGAGGGCATGATAGGATCAAGGGGAGCGGAGGCATCGATGTCACATGGTGGTGCCAACCAGCCAGCCGACTGTAACTTGAAGAAGAAGAATATGGAGGCAACATTTCAGGATTACTATGGCATGTTAAGGTCATGGATTGACGTTGAGATTAATGTAAGCTGACCTGTTCAGAGTGACTACTAAGCACGGCAACTAGAGTAAATTTAGGTGTCATAAAGTTGAGGCCATTTCACTGATTAACCTATATCTCATCCTGGTCATCTTACGTTCACCTCATTCCGCGATCCTTGAAGGTGTTAACAAACTATATAGCCATCGCCTCCGTCGAAGTAAACTCAATAAATTATTTTCACTTTTTATTACATCACATTGCAAAAACGAAAGATATATTATTCAACATAAAGTAGCAAGCAAACTCAGATAACGTTACCTAATATAACCAAACTTGGAAAAGTTTAGAGAAAGGAAAGTACAAGAAACAAGCTTTATTCGCTCTGTCAATCTGAGCAAGCACACAATTTTAGAAAATTGGAGGCAACGCAAGACGAACAGAGGGTGGCACAAGTTTAAAATAAAATGTTTTATTAGTGACAAATAATGATTTTTTGAAAACAATTTAACTTGGCTCGTTTCCCCGTCCCATAGTTAACTTATACACAGTGGTTTGGCGGAAAACTTTGTAGAAAGTTCTAAACAAGGTTCCGCTGATGTTTAGCTTATGCCAGGATTGATGGTTTTTAAGATAAGTTTCAAAGTTCTCTGCAACCCCGGGAATGTTTTAAGATTGGGGCGTTCCAGGAAAATGCCAAGTTGCGTGTTATCTTATGATTTTATAATTCATTTTGACGCAAAAGAAACATTATCAAGGGAAGAAATATGTCTAGCAGCACAAGACATGAAGAGTAGTGGTACGGACTCTGACTTTCACCCGAAAGGTTGTTGGTTCGAGTCCTACACTTCCTACATTTTCCAGCGATGCTTCGGAGGGCATGTAAAGCAGGCGGTCTCGGACCTTCCTAGTTGAGTGTAAGAGAGGGCTTTATATCCCTAACTCCGCTAGGTTGCCTTAGTAATGGAACAAAAAGTCATTATTACTATTATTAAGACCTAATGATTTTTGTTTTTATATTAGGCGGCTATTCGATTTGTCAGTTTTTCTTCATTTGTGCATTTAAAACAGCTGCAAAGGTACAAAAATTGGGAATAGAAAAATTTACGAAAATGCAATTTATAATAGCAGCTGGAGCCAAGGGCGGATTTTGCTTCCAATTAGGGGGGGGGGGGTCAGCGGGTAGGTTCAGTGGATTATAACATTAAAAAACATAATTATTTTTAATTCCCACTGTAAACCCATTGTTATCTAGTGTAAGTTAATTTATTTGGGAGGGGGGGGGGGGCCCGGACCCTCTGACCCCCCCCCCCTAAAATCCGCCTTTGGCTGGAGCATATACAGTGTAGCCATACAATATTATTAGCTCTAAGCGACGATCGATCAATATATTATATATATTATGCGGGGCTTGGGACCGCATCGCGGCCCCGCCCCCTTGCGCCTGCGGCGGGCGGCAGCTCGCCCCTTTGGGACCTCGCATTGGGCATTACGCAGCTCACTCCTTCGGGGCTCGCATGACACAACTTCAATTTCCAGAATTGACTAATTTTCTAATTTCTCAAGCACAGTTTACAAATCTAGCAATATACTACCGCTGGAACTACTATACAATAAGCAACTACTTTCCTTTAATCAGAGGCATATAGCGCATAAAATGGTTAGTCCGTCTGTCAATATCCGAAACACTAGATCTCATGCATACGAAACACTCCCACTACCCTCATGGTCTCTTTCGCGCACAAGAAACAGTCTGCTATATAAGGCAATATCAGCCTTCAACATATACTCTAAGCACACCTATAACAAACCAGAATACGATGTCAAAAGCAGTCATAAGTCAAAAATAAACCTATACATAACTAACAAATTGAAAACACTCACTTAAGACTTAACACTCACTTGCATAACAATTAACACAAAACACTAAATTGATATCTTTATATTGTCTATGTAACTATGTTTAGTAAGTAATTTTAAGCTTGTAAGGCTGTAGCCTACCACTTATTAGATTGGGCGGCTATTACACTGAGGATTGTCGGTGTAATAGCCGCCCAAGATAATGCGTGACCCTCACACGCCTCACGGTACGAGGGAGCGCAACCATTATTAATAAAAAACTGTATAAACATTAGATCGAGGTAAATACACGTTTATTTATTATTATTATTATAATTTTCCGCACAATTTTATAAATTTTTACTGTCATAACAACCTTCTCTTGACAATAACAAACATAACAAAAAAATTAGTGAAATCGGTGCAGCCGTTCCCGCGTGATGCCGTGACATAGGGAAATAGGGATTCCTTTTTATATATAGAGATATCAATAATAAAATGATTTTTTGCTCTATTATTCCCCATGTGGCATGTAGTGGCGGATAAGATAGGGCTATAACGCAACTATATGAAGGCCCAGGACCGCTTGATTTGCAAGCCCTCCAAAGCACGACCAAAATCACCAACGGCCTTACCAAGTTGAATCCACGAGAGCAGAGCGTGTTTCAAACTACGGCAAACTGGGTAGTGTACACAGCGTTGGCAGGGGAACAAGGTGGGACATGTTAACGCGCTGAGACCAGTGGCAGATTTAGCAGTAGGCAACTGAGGGAAATGCCTGTATCCGCGCGCGCGTAGGACTTTAATTTTTTAATTTTTTTGCCTATGTAAAAAAATTAAAATAATTAAGTTAAATGAATAACGTTTTAGTTAAGGGGAAGAAAGTAGGTTCTTTTGATAATAAACAATTAAAAAAAAAAAAAATGGCGGTTTTATTAGAGAACACCCTCCACCCCACTATATACATACAATAATTATTAATGTCCGTGACAAGGGCAGTGCCTATTTCCGTGCAATAGCCAAATCCGTCCCTGGCTGAGAGACTGTACCAGTATATGTGCGTGTCGAGTCTGGTCACCTCCGAATTAATCATCATGTTTTCCAAGTGGTTCGGAATCCACTATAATCAGGAGGTCCACCCTGTCAGTCAACTCCCCTTCTCTCCGAGGTCCAGGAGTCTGCCTTTAGGGTGCTTCAAGTTAACAAACAGACTCACTCCCCCCGCCAGGCTGACAGGGTTGCTTAAAGCAGAAATGCTAAAAGCAGGCGTTCGAAAAAGAAATGACCAGAAAATGTCACAAGTGTGGGACTCAAACAAACAACCTCTCAAACGACAGTCAGATCCGCACCACTACACTAAATGTTCTGAAGAAAATAAAAACAACTCAAAAATTTCCAAAGAACACCAAACAATGGGAGCGAAGTGGGGAATGCGAAAAGGCCAAAGATTTTCGCGGAACGCCTCAACAAAAAGCTCCATCCCTCTTCACCTATAGTTTAATCTGTTATTTGCCGTTTCCAGAAAGTTGCTCATCTTGAAGTTAGTTGCCCCTGCTCAACTTTTTAGTCTCAGAGTTTCCCGCCAGGAGGCAGTCTTGTTTGCGAGTAGAGAGCCATCTGTCTGGAAATTCGGGAACTTGGGCCATCTGTTGCTTTCCCGGAAGTTGTTGACAGTTTCGAATGTGAGCTTCGACACTTTTCCCGGTCGGAGTTTGCATGCTTTTAATAAGAGATGAATCTGTATTCTGTGTTTCAAGCCTGTGAAATCTGCGTGAATGTTCTGACTATGTTACAATGTACTATAGTACAGAATAACCATGGCCGTGCCCAGGGGGGGTCCGAGGGTCCGGACCACCCCCCAAAATAAAATGAACTTCCACTAGATAACAATGGGTTTACAGTGGGAATTAAAAATAATAATGTTTTTTAATGCTATAATCCACTAAACCTGCCCACTGAACCCCCCCCCCCTAAATTGGAGGCAAAATCTGACCTTGTAGGTAGCGTAGAGGAAAAGCAGGGTCCGCGGAATCTCCCTACACCTTATCGGCCAGAGCCAAAAGGGATTTTTTTTTAATTTAACAGTATTCAAAAAAATACTTGCGGCTTGTAACCCGTAATTAGGCTGCAGAATAGGAAATTAATTACTTAAAGAAATTAAATTCATTACATAAAAATTGAATGAAAATTTCGCCGTTAGTTTACAAAATATTTTAAAGACTGCCTTATATTCACACCATAAAACTTAAATGATAATCTACTGTGCTTTGTTCGCAAGCCAGTCAATAATGTTAACAATTTCATTACTATTAAATAAATAAATGGATTAACATCCCGTAAATATTAAATAGGCAAACATTCCCAAATTTCAAGTGATGGCTAAAAACAAGAAATTGAAACCAATGCTGGTAAAAACCTCAGCTGGAAAGGGAGTGATAGTACGTAAAGTAAAGCGAGTAACATTCAGAAAGACGGTAATTGTTATACCAGATGTTTATCGCCGAAACAGAAACACTGCTTGCATTCTTAGTGCCACTAAATCTCTGGAAGACAAGCAAGATATGGATGTAGATAATACCAATGTAGAAAATGACAAACTAATGAAGCCAGCAGCTGGAAGTTTAAGAAAAGATATTCCTTCATTGGAGACGCCAATGTTCATAAGTATTCCTCCCCCAGACCAAGTTTACAAGACGGAAGTATTTACATATTCCTTAGAATCAATAAAACGTGCTGCAATTTAATTTGATGTGGCATCAAATAGGCTACTCGAATCCTATTCAAAAACTGCTTATTTCAGTTAAATAAAGCAATTTGGCTAATTTCTTTCCAAAATATTATGTTTAAAATGTATTAAGAAGTTGTCCGCATATAATTTCGGTGGCTCGCAAAGACGAGTCATTTGAGTGTCCATCTAAAACTGCTAAGAAGTTAAAAAATTTCAACATTTCCAATGGGTAGGCAATAAATGTATGTGGTAAAGGGAATTTCCTTACCTTGGCTGACGTTGTGAATGGAACAAAAAATAATAATAATACGGGGAAACTATAAAAAGTACTTAGCATAATAGTGCCATCAGGATGAAACGGTGGAACATGGCAGAGCAGGGACATGTAGAGTAATGGTACGGACTCTGACTTTCACCCGAAAGGTTGTTGGTTCGAGTCCAACACTTCCTACATTTTCTGGCCATGCTTCGGAGGGTATGTAAAGCAGGCGGTCCCGGGCCTTCGTAGTTGAGTGTAAGAGAGGGCTTTATAGCCCTAACTCCGCTAGGTTGGCTTAGTAATAGAACAAAAAAATCCTTATCTTTATTTAAGAGGTATAAGCTCCTTGAATGCTTCTTTTTCTCTAATCCTGACTAATTAGGGAAATGCCTATAACCCTACTCGGAGTAGCTCGCTTAGGCGCAATTTGGCGGGGAAAATAGCTAGCCCAAGCTAAGTACAGAGTTTCTGACCGAGTCCAGGTATCCGTTCTGCTATGCTGCAATGTGTAAGACTTGGATATTTTTTGCGTTGGTACTTATTTCTGATAGTTGGCTTATTGTTAACGGGTGCCTCGTAAGGCATATTATGGCTCCCGCCGCGCCAGTTAATATATTTCTATGGCCAGAACTCCATTGTTTAAAATAATAGACAATCAAATTTCAGATTTCCGTAATTTTTGATGTTGGTAATCGTCGCAGTGCTATGCGCGGAAAATTCAAATTTAAACAATTGAATTATCTTCAGCTATATTTCTGGTGGGTTTCTTCATTTTTTCTGCCTTAGATTTAGACAAATTATATGTAACCCTTAATATATTAATTCAAAATATTAAAACTTGTTAATTTCTAGGGCGGTGTGTGTTTATATTTGCTATTTATATATGCTGCGGCAGCGCAGCGTCGGCCGTCGCGTCAGTTCAGTTGTTTAGCATTGCCAACATCACAATTTAAAAATTCTGAAATTATTTTGCTTTTCACTTATTTCAAACAATTATTGAATTAATCCTATCACGTGACATGGTATTTAATTAACCCCGGTTTTATAATCGCCATGATAAGGTTACTGGGAGGAAAGTTGCAATTATGTATGGAATCACCATTATTCTACTTGTACAGTATATACAGTATCCTACAGGGTACTTTTTTTATTTTTAAAGATTATTTGGCATAAAAACAATACAATGAATGTATCCGAATGAGGCGTAATTGTTAACGGTCTTAAGTTAAGTATGGGGGTAGAGGGAGCCAATCACAGGAGGGCATCCTTGCATGTTGGATTTCTAAAAAAAAAGTTCTTCACATGCAGAACTTATAAATAAAAATCCCTTTCGGCTATGGCCGATCAGGTGTAGGGAGATTCCGCAGTCCCTGCTTTTCCTCTACGCTACCCAGAGGCGTAAAGTTTTAGAATGATGGCGGGGGCAAAACTAAGTAGACCTTATGACGTCATCAGGCAGGATTGAAGAAAAAATTGATAATATAATAGAAAAATTGTAGAGTTTTACGCATTTTTTAATAGTTGTAAAGTATAGCTGTAGATTTTACAAAGCTAAAAAAGAATGCTTATATTCATATTGCTGCAAAGGGGACTATGAAGTAAGAACCACGTCTTACAATGCTCGAAGCTGGGGGGGAGGGTAAAGCCAAAAGGAGCTGGGGGGGGGGCAAGTTGGACCGTGCCCCCCCCCCCCCGCCCAACTTTACGCCCCAGACGCTATGTGTAATAGAAAATAAAAAACTTAACTTCATTATTTTCCCGATCACAACATCAACACACAAAACACTCTTATGTTCCAAACTATGACGACTATGAACTTTTACTTATTAAATTATTTTTACTTTGACTGGACGTCATTTTGAAATCGTTAATTTGTCGTAAAAAGTGTAGATTACCATTATCGTAGATAATAATACGATCTTTCAGTCAGATTTTAATTCATTCCTCTGCCACCAATATTGACTGAGATATGAATTATATAAGTTTTCAATCAGCCGCCATCTTATAACTAAATAGCGGATCTAGCTGGTTAACGAACTCGATCAAGGCATTTGTATGATCAATTTTTGTGCCAAGTTTCATCCCAATCGGATGATATTTACGGAAGTAAGAGTGTTTCCTAAAATCGATATATACATATATACATATTTATATATATAACATTTTGAACGGAGGATGGTTTTAGGCTCAGGGGGTCATGAAATGAAAAGTTTTGAAGAAATTTTCCGAAAGTCGAACATTGGTCGCCATCTCAACAGGTAGATGAATCTCCCTGAAATAAATAAATAAATCTTGACTTTTTGTTGCTCTATTACTAAGCCAACCCAGCGGAGTTAAAGCTATAAAGCCCTCTCTTACACTCAACTAGGATGACCCGGGACCGCCTGCTTTACATGCCCTCCGAAGCATGGCCAGAAAATGTAGCCAATGTGGGACTCGAACCAACAACCTTTCGGGTGAAAGTCGGAGTCTGTACCACTACTCTACAGGTACCTTATCAAGAAAAAGACCAAGCGACATCTCTCGTCGGAAGTTGGAAGAAAGGAAATTCCAAGCTTCGTTCACACGAGGCATCCCCATCAGTGAAAGCTTAGAAAATTCTCCTATGTTTCTCTCAAAATCCGTTAGATGTCTCAGTGTCGTTGAAGCAACAAGTTGTTACTATTTTGGAATGTTTGAAATTTCCGTTGTGTGCTTCTCCCAGTGCATGTAAAGATGATGATTTCTAAATCTGCCGTGCAGTGGAGAACATTTCTATAAAAAAAAAATCGAAAGAGCGGTGGGCCTCTGCCGTTACGGCAATAGGTATATCACTTTCCTATATGTTTCAATGCTCACCTGATTGGTGTGGGTGTAGGCAGATTTGAGATAGATACTGATCAAATTGAGTTTGCTGATAAATTAAAAAAAAAAAAAAAAAGATAAATCGCATGCAAACAATTTAATGAATGTATCCGATTGACCTTTTCAGTCGCCTCTGTACGTTATTACCCGTGATGAGTACGACACGTCTCCGATTGCATTGTAAAGACTCGCACAAGTGCAAGCACGTTATCACCTGGCCATCGAAATCGATTAGTGATAATATTTCTATAAATTGAAACTAGATTTTTTAAAGACGATGAGTCCAGCAGATACAAGCATGGAAGAATTCGTGGGTAACAATTCAAAATGTTATGTGTCTAATATTTCTTACTTAGGTTGGCTTAGTAATAGAAACAACAAAAAGTCCCTATTTATTTATTTATTTATGATGACCCATCGTAAGTAACTATTCACAAACTGATAAATGCAGCTGCATTAGGGTAGGTAACGAGCTACATTTGTACATTGCGTTGCATTTAACTTATGGAGTGAAGTGCAGACGCAGTATTAAATTTCAAGGAAATGTAAGTTGCCTGAAACACTCGATTGTTGTTTTAATTTAGTTGAGGGGAGGCCGGGGAATAAATAAATAAATAAATTAATATTGACTTTTGTTCTATTACAAAGCCAACCTACCGGAGTTAGGGCTATGAAACCCTATGAAGGCCCGGGACCGCCTGCTTTACATGCCCTCCGAAGCATGGCCAGAAAATGTATTAAGTTTGGACTAGAACCAACAACCTTTTGGGTGAAAGTCGGAGTCTGTACCACTACTCTACACGTCCTGACTATAATATACTTGTTGGTTTGTTTTCCAACGCCTGCTTTCAGTATTTCTGCTTTAAGCAACCCTATCAGGCTGGCGGGGGGGAGTGAGTCTTTCTGTTAAGGTCGGGAAATAGAAAGGAACCCATGGGTATGCACCCTTTGTAACCAGGCCCGGACCTAGGGGTGGCGAGGTGGGCCTACGCCAACGGCGCAGCCCCAAGGGGCGCAAAATTGACCCCTGGAAACATTCCATTTTCCTATTGGTATGAAGGGCTCTCTGAAAAAAAACTCTAAGAGAACAAGGAAGACTGGAGATAATGGAATAAGTTAATACGGAAAGGTAACTGAAAAGGCGCAAAAATTTTCTTGTGACAATCTTCGATAGAAGATGCATTAAAAGAAGAAGACTATATTAATATATTGGAGAGCGCAAATTCTTCACCTTGCCACCAGCGCAAAAGTACCTCGGCCCGACACTATTTGTTACCGCAAAGATATGTAACTGCAAAGGTTTTCACGGCCGGAGCCCCTCCAGAGTAGGCCACGATACACACACCCTTTCCTGTAATTCAAGCTTATAAAAGTAATAATTGATGAGTATCCTGCAATGGGTACCTTCAAATGGATCCGAAGCAGGGTCAGGATGTTGATAATTCTAACTCACTGTCAATCTTCTTCTTTATAAACATCTTCATCATTATCAGCTTAATAATTATGTGAAGATGCGAAGATTGGTGATCATCATGGCAATTTCGACCTTGGAGACTGCTGCTGTATTAAAGGGAAGTCGGGCTCTAGCCACACCATTGCCATCGTTTTTCAACCAAGACGGTTTTCTTCGGCCGGGAGCTCTCAGTCCTTCTATCTTCCCTTGAATTATAACATACGATGCAGAACGTGATATTTTCCGTTCCTCATCACATGGCCGAGGTATGTTAGTTTCCGTTTCTTATCAGCAACTTGGCTTCTGTATCAACGCGATGTCTCCAATCTGCCAATACCCAATGCGTATATCTCAAGAAATAATTATGCTTGTGTGTGCACGAGGTGGAGAAATTTCAGGAAAATGTAGCAGGGTAAAAAGCAAAACGACAAAATCGATAAACTTCAAGTTAGAAAGTTTTGGAAAAGTTTTTGGAGTGCTTCACCCTGGTGGAGAAATTCTGAAACAGGACTTTCTTCAAACGCAACATAGATGGCTATCAGTGTGATTTTCAGTCATTTGAGATAAAAATTTGAATCTGGAATATTAAAAAATTATGTCCACATATTACTTCCCTAAATTTCTCCTCACCAATCAAAGCAACCCTATCAACAGATGTGCCCTTGCAAGAACGGATCCAGCGGAAAATGTAGGGAAAGGGGTCACAAGTTTTATGTACTTTAAAAAGTAATTGTTTTGTTGAAAAGTTGAGTTTTATTAATTTTTTTTAAAATATCTTATGAATTTGCTTACTTAAGGAAGGGATCATCACCCCCGGACCACCCCCCCCCCCCGTGGATCCACTATTGTGAAGTGGGCTCACGTCCCAGCTGAAAATTTGTTCCAAATTTTTCGTTTGAATGTGGTTTTCTCTCCATAATGAAATGAAATGAAAAAACGACTTTATTGCAAACAAAAGGCGAACAATAAGACTATAGAGTACAGAGGCGTAAAGTTTTAGAATAATGGCGGGGGCAAAACTAGGTAGACCTTATGACGTCATCAGGCAGGATTTAAGGAAAAATTGAAAATATAAGAGCAAAATAGTAGGGTTTTACGCATTTTAATAGTTGTAAAGTATAACTGTAGATTTTACAAAGTTAAAAAAGGAATGCTTATATTGATATTGCTGCAAACGGGACCATGAAGTATGAACCACGTCTTACATTGCTCGAGACTGAAGGGGGGGGGGGCAAGTTGGACCGTGCCCCCTCCCTCAACTTTACGCCCCTGATAAAGTCTTGTTTTCATGCTAACCTTAAAAACTAAAAAAAACATTGTAGGCTATTGTAGATTAATTAAAATTAAATGGAGAAGAAGAAAAGAGAGGAATGGTGAAAAAAGAAGAAAGATAAAAGGTATACGGGGGGGGGGGGAATCCATTGTCATCACCATTACAGGACCGTAATATATCTTAATCTTGGTAATTTTAATTCCCAACAAAAATCCCCAAAAAATTTGCCTTGAAACATGTGTCACCGGAAAACGTCCCTGACGTACGGATGAATCGGAAGAAAAATTCGCTGTTAGATATGAAGTAATAATTCAGATTTTCACAGAAGCTAAAATATAAAAAAAAAAATCAATAAAATATCGCTTCTATGAAAACAGACCTTTAGCTTCAAATCTAACAGTGAAGTTTGTCCCGATTCGGCTAATATTAATGATTCAGCCATGCGTCTCTGTTTACCAGAGTTTTTCCAGTAACTTCCTGAGATAGGCTGTACTAATATTGTAAGCTACGATTTAGTTATACTGGGTGCTTGTAGCTAAATTAACTACTATTGTAAGTAGTTCTCCTTCTTCTTCAAATGCCTCTTATCGAAGATAAGCGATCATCATTGCAATTTGAACCTTGGAGACTGCTGCTCAGAAAAGGGAAGTCGTTCTCTTGCCGAACCACTGCCTCAAGTTTTTCAACCTGTAAGCAACGTATTTATTTTTTTATTTTATTTGACTTTTTTATCTCATTTTGTAAGTCGGCTACTTATTTTTGTCGAGCCGAGTCCAAACTACAAGCGGTTTGTACACGTAAAATATTCTATTCATTAACTTAAAATTCTGGGGTGGTAACTTAATGTATAATACGCTATTGGGAGGAGGTGTCTCTAATATAAGACGGTCCTCCATTTTGACCATTTTGAGTCAAGTCAAAATTTAGATCCCGGTTGAACAAAACCAAATACTTTTCTGCAGTTGGAAAATTCATTTAAACACCTACTAAACTTATGGCTTCATATGAGAAAAAAAACCGATTTAGAAAACTTACTATTCCATGTAGAACAATAAAAATATATTTTCATCAACATTTTTTTACTAAACTTATAGAACAAAACGTATATTTTCTATTAACTCTTTTCTAACATATACACTTTTACATACGTAACACATACCTGCACACTGTCGTAACAAATCTGAGTTAAACTGAAATGCTGTACCGGCCTTAGCACGTGGAAACACAGTTGGGCTGGTTATAATTCATTGTTAAGTATATTGAATGTAAAATAACTTAATTTAATTTAGCATATTTAAAGTTAATTTTAATTTTGTCATTTTATGTATACTTGTCTTGTTGAAAAAATTGAAATAAATATATTTGATTTGATTTGAAACGTCTTTTGCTTTCTTTTATCCCTTCATAACTGTTGTCGGCCTAAGAAATTTCGAAACTAAGATTGTTATCTCCGAACAGGAAGACCCTTATGCCGTCGTGGAAGAACGACGTAGGACAAAAGAATGGGGCAACGTCAAGGGATGAAGATAAGGGAGGTTGAATGAATGGGGGGGGGAGGGGGGTAAACAGAAGTTGAGCAAGATTTGAGACTATGAGGGACCAGTATGACGGCAGCAAAGAAACCTTCGGTTCACTTGCTCATGCTCTGCCCCGCTGTCTAAATTTCAATTCTAACAGCCTTTTGTTTAAATTTGCAGCTTCTTTATCTCCTTTTTTTCTATCTTCGATTCCGTTTTTTCCCCAGTGTTTAATTTTTAAAGGACTTTCTAGGTAACCAGGCCCATAGGTCCCTTTCCCCAGTGTTACTGGCGATTATTATACATAGCTTGGTTAAGCTTGCCGACTGTCAAACGTCAGCGGCCCTTTGGGGTTAACATAATACCGGGGTTTATTTTTTAATACCGCATTAGTAAGGTGTCACGTGGCGGTGCTTCAATATGCGCGGGAAATTCAAATTAATAAATTATGGAATACAAGAGAATGGTTGCATTGTTATATTATTGAACGAAATACTAATAAAAATTAAAATGTACAGGTTGAATTTTGAAATATAATAAGAATTTTAATTAATGTGTCTACAACTAAGGGAGAAAAAATTGAAAAGTCACCAAAAATATAGTGGAGGATTAATTTATCAATTTGAATTTCCTTTTGCACTCATTCGTTTAAAACAATTGAATAAACCCCGGTATTTTGTGAATCCCAAATCACCATAATAGGGCTGCAGATGCAATGAGTCAATGGGAAGCAAGCCTCAGCTTGCTCATTTGTGCTTGAAATATTGAGATCTATAAAGAAGACACAGAACATTCACTCCCACTATAGCGATATAAACCTTTTTCATTTCTGGTGCCACCAACCATGTCTTCTTCGGCCGTATTCAACTTTCACCAATTGACACGTCTTTGTACGTGTGGTTTTGACCAATCACAGCACGCCTTGCAGCCACGACGGAATTTATTATTACTTGTTTGATGTGATGAGGTATTACATTGTAGTATTATATGGTAAATTAACTTTTGTTGAAGAGGTAACCTCCTTGTGGTCCAGCGGTTAAGACGACGCCCCGGTTAGGCGTAGATCGTGGGTACGAAACCCGCCAAGCCCAGGTTTTTCCATATCCTCTAATTTCGGTGATGTGGTAGGTGGAACCAGAAATACAATAGGCTGGAGCACTAAAGTGCAAAATAACGGCCTACAATACAAACAAAAATTTACTAATTATAAATTTACCATATTTATATATCCTCTAATTTCAGTTATTACGAGGAGGTTACCTCTTCAACCAATGTTAATTTAGTGTTAGTGTTATATACACCATATAATACTGCAATATAATGTTTAAAGAATTGCCTTTATAGCATTAAGTAAGCCCACAGACTTGTTCGGTAAGATAGTTGTGTAGCTGTGCTAACCTGTCTAACATTACGAATCATGTCAAAACGAGGATAAGTAGAGGATAGACATCAACTGTTCTTGTGCGGGCTTATGGTCCAGCGGTTAAGACGACGCCCCGGTTAGGCATAGATCGTGAGTTCGAATCCCGCCAAGCCCAGTTCTACTCAACACCAGAAGGACAAGTCGATTTTATTCAACATGGCAGGGCGACTCGCATAGGTGTGAATAACAATCTACAAATACCCAAGTATCAAACATCCAATTTTCAACATTCTCATGCATATTTATCTATCTTAGCTTACAATAGACTACCAGATGAAATAAAACAACTACAGGTATCAAATATTAAATATTTCCAGACTCAAATTAGCCAATTCCTAAATTCTAACAACTCAGAATATTTATCACAAATAGTTCCTAACTACAATTAAATATTATGCTCCCTACTAACTTATTTATATTTCCTATTTTATTGTTTGGATTTCCTATTAACTATTATTATAATTAGTATTAACAATAACAGTTGTTCTGGACCCATCACGGGCCACGGCCTATCGGGTCCACAGTATTTTTTGTCTCTCAAATGTACATATAGTATGATTATATTATATTGATTGATTGATTGATATCCCCTAATTTCGGTTGTATATTTACCGTAGTGATATTACTGTGAGCGACGGTCAATTGCATACGAAAATACGAAAAAGGGTGGCTGTATAAGATAGGGGAGGCTTCCCTTACTGACCTACATACTGTGCTCCCCCATTTTTAGAGCCACAACCTTTTTTTCCGGGGGAATGCACGTCAGCGGATGAATGCTGATACGCTTTGACATATGAGATGGTCCCTAATAAAATACATTTCCTTCCTTTTTTAGATATTTTTGTTTCCTCCGTTTAACGGGCAGTAGTTTTTCCTTATTATATTTATCCAGAGAATCAAGTCTCACGCTTTTACAAAATTTTCTGTGAACGGAAAGTGGTAAACTTTAAATTATATTTTTGACCACAGAAATTAACATGAAAACTAGCAGTTTCAGTAATAATCAACAATATTCTCATTCACTCATTACCGATCAAAGCTGACCATTCACGAGGGCTCCAAACGGACTCGCGCCAATCGCGTCCTGTTCCATTTGGCGCTAGCGCCATTTAGAGGGTTCATTCGCGACTACGTTGAACCAGTCGCTCCAAATCTTTCAAATTGTACAGTGTATAAAGCTGGCCATTCACGAGGGCTCCAAACAGACTCGCGCCAAGCGAAATGGCGCGTCCTGTTCCATTTGGCGTTAGCGCCATTTAGAGGCTACGCTGAACCAGTCGCTCCCAATCTTTCAAATTGTACAGTGTAAAAGTACCTCTTTCATATCGTCACACTGTACAATTTGAAAGATCTGGAGCGACTGGTTCAGCGTAGGCGTGAATGACCCCTCTAAATGGCGCTGACGCCAAATGGAACAGGACGCACCATTTGGCTTGGCGCGAGTGCCCTCGTGAATGGCCAGCACACAAACAGCCATTCCAACTCATTCATTCTCTTAATCACTCGCTCACACGACACAATTAGTTAGCCTAACCGAAATAAAAGTCGAGGATCTAGAATAAATTGGAAGTTTTGGGATTCGAACCCACGATTTATTCAAATCCTTTCGGCCACCCCTACTTTATTATATTCTCACTTTGTATATGCAATATTAAAAAAACGCAATACGTTTATTTATTTATCTATTCTTGCCGAGAAATCGTCTTTGGCATTGATCTGGGTTCTGAATTTTTCTAGATCCTCTAGTTTCTGTCATAACGAGGAGGTACCTCTACACCCTAAGTTAGTTTAATACCAGTGTTATGTGTACCATAATTATAATGTTACTATCTAGCCTATGTTTTATCATGTCCAATGCATACGGAAAGTATTGAATTCGACTTACCATAGGAACACCTTAACTGTGTGGTAGAGATATTTAAATAAATAAATAAAGGACTTTTTGTTGTTTCTATGACAAAGCCAACCTAGCAAAGTAAGGGCTATGAAGCCCTCTCTTACACTCAACAAGGAAGGCCCGGGACCGCCTGCTTTACATGCCCTCCGAAGCATGGCCTGAAAATGTACGTCAGGAAATGTTCTGGTTTGTTCTTCTTTTGGAATTGTTATTTCATTCCGCAATAGAATAAACTCATTTATTGTATCGATTGAATTATATCGTAAATAATTGATTTACAACATACTTCCTAAATTTGTGGTGGGAGGGGGGAGGGGCAGCTACCGTCTGCCCAGTATCCGTCCTTGAACCTGTTACAATGTCAATGCAAGGGCGGATTTTGCCTCTAATTTAGGGGGGGGGGGTCAGCGGGCAGATTCAGTGGATTATAACATTAAAAAACATTATTCTTTTTAATTCTCACTGTAAACCCAATTTATCTAGTGTAAGTTCATTTATTTTTGGGGGGTCCAGACCCCCTGACCCACCCCTAAAATCCGTCCTTGTGTCAATTGTAAGCATGTCTTGTAGTCGGTGTGAGCTGACATCGTGACCGTAAACCAGGTTGCCAGCGGTCAAAAATTATGCTGATACATTACCAATAATGCCGGCCGAAAAACCAAGGGGGACGTTGGCAGGGCAAGTTTCAATGGGCCAGCACAAGTAGGTCTACGTACATAATAAGAATTCAAATTGCACCAGCTAGTAGCTTCTGATGACTCATCATCTAATCTACTAAAAACCTACTTTAATGATCAAAAGAAATCTGCTAAAATTCCCGATCCACAGAAAAGCAGAAGTCACGCGGGAAAAGAAAAAAAAAATCCCCTATTCGTCGTACATGTTAATCCACATTATTGCCAGGGATTTTTTACACATCCCTCTCTTTTATCGGCTTTTACGCCGCCTTTTTCTGCTTACACGTTTTTCTGACAAAAGAAAACAAACCCCCGGTACTTCCGGCCCTTGCGGGCGTGGAGGAGGGGGGGGGGCTATGTGCCACCGGGGACTTGTCTTCCAAAGGGTTGTTTGGTCTCCGTAACATGTTTATGTCGTCATTGTCAATCGAGAGGCATTCTTTTGCCTTTTTTCGCTCCCCCCTCCTATTCCTTTCCGTAATGGAATCATTTGTTAACTGCCGTTTGTTTGCTTCGGCTTCCTGCTGGGGTCTTTAGGGCTTCAACTTTTATCTCACCTGTTTTATTTTTCTTCATGAAACCTAATCCATCCTTGTGTCGTCCTACTGGAAATTTTCTTTAGAGTTCATTCCAATACCCTGCTGACTGATAGAAGGTCAACTTAATTTACACAATTGAGGAACTGACTATATGGTATGAAGGGATAGACACAAGCTATGGAAAACAGGATTTGTGCATTTGAGATGTGAATATATTGGAGAGATAGTGAATGGATATAGAGGCAAGTTACTGCTGACGGTTAAGAAACGGAAACTAACATGTGATGAGAAACTAAAGGGAAGATGGAAGGAATGACGGCTCCCAGCAGAAGAACATCCTGATTGAAAAACCTGTGGAAGTGGTTTGGCATGAGCACGACAAGGTTATATGAGCCGAGCTTACTGCGCCAAAGTTCTGTTATCAGCCGTATTTGTTGTGTTGTTCATTTGTTTTTCATTTAACGCTATTTAATTTTTTATGCTGCAACCCTATAAAATGGAAAAATTTCCATTGACATTTCCCCCTACGTTTGCCCACTATCGGTAATACTTAGCACATGGTTAGCCGCGATCTATTTTATTACATACCCTGCCCCCCCCCTTCTTCTCTTGTTTCTTCTCTATTTCATTTTAAGCATCTATATATTAATACAATATGTTTGTTTTTAAGGTTAGCATGAAAAGAAGACTTTATAGTCATATTGTTCGCCTTTTGTTTTGTTTTTATTCAATAAAGTCGTTTTCAATTCAATTCAATACCATATTTGGTACCCTTTTGTGGTAAAGTGGAGAAATAGAATTCATAATAAAAGTGAACACAAAATAAAGTAGAATTATTGTATGTTCAGTTTTTATTTACTTTTTCTGCTTTATGGGTACCCTTGTAATATTATTTTCTATGCTGTATAGTATTTATATACTGTAAATTACTTACCACACCAGCCTCAGATTAATGTATATATAAACGCAGGCTAGATTTGTGTCTAATTGCGTTATTGTACTTAGTGAGTACTGAGTAGTCAAAAGCTTTTTTTTATATTTTTTTTAAAAAGATTATTCGCATACAAACAATAAAGTGAATGTATCCTAACCTCTTCAGCCGCCTCTGTAGGTAATACCTGTGTTGAGTTACGACATGTTTCCGATCGCATGACGTGCATAGATTCGCACAAGTACGAACAAGCTACCACTATGCCATCGAAGACCAAAACCATAAATATTTATAACTACTTTTCTAAATCACTGGAAACCACCCATAAATGTAAGCAGTGTCTCAAGTAAATTAAATCATGAAATAAAACCTAGAACGAAGCATGTCTGGGGACATCAAATCACGCAAAACTCCATAAAAATTCCAAAAGAGGGAGAAAGTAGATGGGGTGGGGGTAAGGGGGTAAGTGTCAACGGCATAGGATAACCAAGTGTGGGTAGGCGACATCGCCGTAAGGGCTAATTACTTGCGTGCTGACAACCCATAATGTCAACTAATGTAGGCCCTGCAGTTTATGCTGAAATGAGTTGTGCCGAGAGACCGCTCTGTAGGTAGGTAGGTATCAAAGATACTCAATAAAATAGAAACAAGGCCGTAGCCTTTTTCGGGTGGGGACCATCTGACGTCACTTGAGGTGAGGCAGGGACGGATCCAGCCCATTTTGGGGGGGGGGGGTAGCTGAGGGTCAAAATAGGAAAAACTTATGTAGGATCGACTAAATTAGAGCGTAATAACTTAATTTACAATAGATTTACCAAATTTTGGTGGGAGGGGGCAGCTACCCCCCCTACCCCCCCCCCTGTATCCGTCCTTGAGGTGAGGTAACCTCAATAGATATAAAACTCTAGTGCACACTGCAAATATTTCGGGGGAGTCCGGACTATCCCACGTTGGTGGGTCATGGACAAAGATTGATTGATTGATTGATTGACTGATTGACTGCCGGCCCAGAGCTGCCTGAATGCTCAAAACTTTTAAAAAAGTTAATTTATGTAATTTGTTAAAACTTTTCATAATACCTTGAAAAATGTGAATTTCATATTATTGTAAAACTCAAATTTTTAAAACAGAACGTTTTCCCGCCAAAACTTTAGAACATTATTTTAAAATATTATTTAATATATGATGTGTTTTGTATTTAGTATTATTAGTTCTTAGCTACATTGCTTGCATTGTTAGTCCCCTTGCCTAGTAAGACTATATACATAGAGCCCATAGAGGGAGGAGGGGGCCCACCAATTTCATTGCCTAGAGGCCCAGGGAAGGTTAATCCGACCCTGAGTCCGGGCCCCCTAGACCCCCCCTCTGGCCTTGAATTCAACCCAGAGGCAGAATAGTTCGTACACTTCAAAAATGTATATATATATATGATCTTCTTCCTTGTCTCTTCAGATTTTGGTTTTTCACTAGGTATTTTTGTAGATGTTATTTTTACAATATTTTTCAACACTTTTCAGGTATTAAACGTATAAACAGAAGTGTAAATTTTCCAATATGCAGTAAAATTTGGCCTTTATTCAGCCCAAAGGGGGTTCAGTAAAAGTGTGCTAACTAATATGCCTCACGAACGGATAAAGAAATTTTTTTTTCTGAACTGACCATACTTCTTATATTTGAAATAAATGTAGCTAGATATACTTTATCATGTCCTCTATCGACTGATAGCAAGTACTCTTTATAATATCATATAATAAGATTATTATTATTATTTTTGAAAACAGGAGTGGTAAATATTTCTGGTGTGCGAACTATTCTGCCTTTGGGCTGTAGAAATTCTCTATTTGACCATGTAGGACGCTGTACCCAATAAATGAACTTAATGATGAATAATACAAATACAATATTACAGTTTAATATACTAGGCCTATAAATATACATTTACCCTAATAACATTTTGCATCAGCTCTCTCTCTCTCTCCTCCTCTTCTTCTTCTTCTTCTCAATCTTCTGCCTCAGAATTGTCCTCTCAGTCACCTTTACAAGTCATTTATCACATCAGAGAGCCTACCTACTAGTAGTCCAAAAGACATGTAACTAGGACTCTGATTGGCTTTATGACTTTATTGTAGATTATTATTATCATTTTGACTACTTTGTGGTTTGACCAAGAAATCAATTAATTCATCAAGAAACCGGACTTGGAACGATTTACCTTAAAAACAGACGTTTTATGTAAAATTTAACAAGACGCAATATCCCCAGTAAATATAAACAACTCAATCTATAAATTTTAAAATATGAGTTTGGGAACTTTCTCTCTCAATTTCAGAGCACCTAACATCATTAATTGAAAACCACAGTGAAAAATTTTCCGACTCGTCAGAAGGGTATGAGAGTATGCAATAATAAGGATCTAGAAAGTTCATAATATAGCAGGTCATCTGAAATGCGAGAAAAACATCTCAAATGCTCGAATTGGACTTTGGAAATACCCGAGGGCTTACGGTCCAATGTATTTTGCCCAGTAAATGAATTTCAAAATTAATTGCGAGCCCTCAAGCTTAGACTAAGAGTTAATTGATGTGTATTAATAGTTTGAAAAGGAATGCGAAAATATCAAGCTTCACTGACATTCTGAGTACTTGAGATATTCAACGAAAACCCGCCATTTTTTAAATAGAAATTGAACTCTTGAGTTCTGTTGCTTCTTGTACTTTTCACAGTATATAATTTTCTAATTCAGCATTCAGTTGAAATTGGCCATCAATTGGTTGGTCTATTTTTATTTTATTTTATTGATTTAGTTGCATAAAAGGTTAATCGCGTACAAACAATTTAATGAATGTATCCGATTAACCTCAAAATTCGCCTCACTAAGTCCTTGGTACTTGTGTCGAGTTGCGACACGTCTCCGACCGCAAGGTGTGTAGAGACTCGCACAAGTACAAGCACGCTACCACCTTGCCACCGAAGTCGCTAAGTCGCTTGTGTCTAGTTGATTTGTGGAAGGCAGATACTGGTCACCCCTGGATTAATAAGTTTTTATTTTTATTCAATCTACTATTGTACAATGCAATTTAATAGATTAATATATAACTAAAAAATATATAATAATGAATAAATTTTTTTTTTAAATATTCAAAAACTATTTTATTTATTTCATTTTATTCGCTCACATGGTGTGTAGAGACTCGCACATTGGTCTATGAATGTTTTAGAGGACTAGGCCTACTTCATACACAATTTCATGGTATTTTTAATTTTTTGGTGTCATTATTATTTTAATGAACTTAATTGGAGGACTTCATTTTTACGCATGGTAATGTTTGAAAAGTTTGCCCACAATAGATATAACTTAGGTGACAGAGACTTACCAAATTTTCAAAAAATGAAATAAACTCCTTGTAATGTGGTGTATGAAATAGGTAGTCCTCTACCAATTGACTAGACCATGCCTTTAGACCTTAAGTCCCCCCAAATTGAGTAAGTCCAAAATTAAAAAGAAATGGCCCCAAATAGGTAGTTGTGTCGAGCTACGACACGTCTCCGACCGCAAGGTGTGTAGAGTCTCACACAAGTACAAGCACGCTACCTGCCTCCTTGCCACCGAAGTTCCTGGAACCTCAAAACGTGTAAACCCACTGAAATCTCGAAATCGAAAATTTTGACCATTACAAAACTTTTCTTATACATATTCTTATACATATTCGAGCAATAAAACAAAATTTCATGCTGAATAATTCGTAACGTGCTGTTAAGCAAAAGAAAAGTTTTAATCGACATTTTTTGTAGTCAGTATCAATTTCTCGCATTTTCATGCGCGATACAAAGGTTTTCTCCGTATAGGCCTATGTAGCAGTACTTATAGGAATGGGGATTGAGAAAAGTTAAATTTCCACGGCACTGCATTTGAAGTTTCGAGATGGATTTTTCCATTGCTAACTTTTCCTACAAACTTTCCAACGGGTCTCCTCCAATATACGGGAAATATTCCATTTGGATATTTTTTTTATTCATTCTGTTAATATGAAACAAGAAGATAAATTTAATATTTTTAAATACATCTACATTCGCCTACTGTAGCCAAAGTTTTAATACAATGAATGGTGGTGGATACTGTATAGGGTCATGGTGTTGAATCGGGTCAAAACTTACATTTTGCATTTGTTTAGTTCTAAGCCCCAATGCCGTACCCAGGAATCTGAAAGGGGAGGGGGGGGGGTTCAGTCGAAATTACTTTAAGTTACTTTTAGTGTTAGTTTTAGTTGTTGCCTTGCATGCCACAGTTTCAACCCCCCCCCCTGTATCCGTCTGTGCCTGATTCACCACCATGAATGCATGTTTTTTTTTTTCAAAAGGGGTCCTAGGCCTATAAGTACTAGTATATTTGTATTTGTTTTTTTTTATAATCATAACGAAACGCCCTTTGGGGCTTACGCGTTGTATATTTATGTGTTGTAATGTTGTGGTTTTGAATGGGGTTGGTGTAGTGTGCACTATAGTCGTTCAGCAAACTGCTATAAGCGCGCTAGACAATAATAATAATAATAATAATAATAATAATAATGCGTGTATTTATCAAACAACATAACAAATTATACTGAACCGGTGCCACAAAGCCAAAAAGGCGCGTTGGGATCACCACACAATTTTTTACTGTAGTAGGTTATTTACAAAGAATTGCCCAAGTACCATCTACAACAGTTTGCCTTTGTCTATTGTACGATTTTTTGGTCTAATGGGTTAAGGTTATAGTATTAAAGCACGATAAATACCGGTTGTTAGGTTATTAGAGTATCCTAAAAAGAAAATAATAACATGTAAACATTTGGTATTCCAGCTCTATGCTGACTGCCAGCACATGTCCCTTTCAAGGTTTTATTGTATTTAGTTACTCCAGCCAATTTGAATGAATATAAATTGCCCGTTGATCTGTGGTAGCAGACAAATTCTCCTTCAAATTTCAAGATGTCAGTGTGACCATTAGAAATATCGTACACAACAGACGACTAGTTCACTGTAGACAAAGAAAAATGTGATGACGGCACCGGATTGGTTGTAGTATCAGCATACCACTCCGGCAAGGTGGAGATTCGGGGTCGAGTCCCACTTCCGTCCATTTTTCCACATCATCCACTCTCTAATGACATAGTAATTTGATTTTGTCGTCTTTAGCACCACGAAATTTAACCAGACGCAAGACAGGGAAATAGCAAATTTAAAAGCAAGATGCCGATGATTTTTTATTTTATACTTTGCTAAGAAACAAATGAATGATCTTTGATGGAGGGGAGGTGGGGATGGGAAAGTTTGTGAAATATTTTAGAAATGTTGAGCATTGTGAGGTAATTCTTAGAACCCCTCCGGAAAGGCAGAGCCCGAGGGGACAAAGGGAGTCGGAGTAACCCTTTTCGAAGACATGGAGGGTAACCCCCTCTTTATTCCCAAACATGGAATTTCGATTTATTTTAATAGTATTAAGGAGTGCTGCAATTTTCCTCCGGACTGTGTTTTTTGCTTTTAAATCTTGGAATATCACATAAACTAATGGAGATGCGGCTGAAAATTTTCATTTTTCATGAAAATTTCGGTAATTTACTCATTGTTGGAATCATTGGGTGGTCCTGTAGTTAGGCGGCTATTCCACTTGTCAGTTTTTCTTCATTTTTGATAATGTCATTGACGGAAATATGCTCAATGTTGCATTCATATTTTTACACCACATTCCACTTGTCTTCAATAATTGATCATTTTTGTTTTCAATTTTATCCAAATTTGTAAGTTTGCCCACCGTCTTTTTTTAATTTTCTAATCTACAAGAAATTTTATGATTTAAATTAGGGAATGATTCATTCGTTCTCAAGAAATTAAGTTAAATTATTTACAGTCTCTTGACGACGCCATTGTTTAATTTCAGTTGGTTATTGTTTGCAAAGCGTGATTTTATTCTTTAATTATTGATCTATTTTAACATGCGGAAGTTAAAATGGACAAATGACAGAGTAAAGGAAAATCTCATCAATTATTGAAAAAAAAAATTGACAAGTGGTAGGCCTGTAGCCGCCATACATTACTCTAGGCTATTTTTTTTATTCTTTGCAACTCGTGATTTAACTCTATGATCATTGATCAATTTTAACATGAGGAAATTAAAATGGAGAATGTCATAGCGTAAAACAAAAAATCTCATGAATTTTTAATGCACAAATGAAGAGAAACTGACAAATGGAAATAGTATAAATACAGAACTGCCATCAATTTTTCTTCCACGTATATACGTATATATATCGTATTATTCTTATTCTTTTGGCGCACTAGGGCGCGGTTTCCACCGACCTGCTAGTGCTAAATACAAATACGGCGACGTGGTAACAGACATTCAAGACTTAGGCGGGGTTTCCACCGACCTCTCATTGCATAATGCAAATGACATTGACGGAAATGTTTGTTTGACTCTATGCCATAGTTAAAAATGATCAATGATCATAGAGTAAAATCACAAGCAAACAAACTAAAATTAAAAAAATGGCTTCATGGGATATGTTAAGTACAAACATTTTAATAGATTTCTATAAAAAGAAAAATTCAAATTTCCATCAATGTCATTTGCATTCTGCAATGAGAGATCGGTGGAAACCCCACCTAAATCTTGAATGTCTGCTACCACGTCACCGTATTTGTATGTAGCACTAGCAGGTCGGTGGAAACCACGCCTTATCAAACTTCTCCATTCTTCTATTCATCTTAGGTTTGTTTTCCAAAAATAACGATTCTCAGCGAATGTCGCCTCATTGAATTTTTTACTACTGTAGTACTGAACACAATAGGTAGGTACATGACTATTTCAAACTAAGGTAATATCCAGAAACTCGTAAGGTATACCAACCTACCAAAACTTCCGTACCAAATTTCCGTCATGGCAATGTCATTTGCATTCTGCAATGAGAGATCGGTGGAAACCCCGCCTAAATCTTGAATGTCTGCTACCACGTCACCGTATTTGTATGTAGCACTAGCAGGTCGTTGGAAACCACGCCTTATCAAACTTCTCCATTCTTCTATTCATCTTAGGTTTGTTTTCCAAAAATAACGATTCTCAGCGAATGTCGCCTCATTGAATTTTTTACTACTGTAGTACTGAACACAATAGGTAGGTACATGACTATTTCAAACTAAGGTAATATCCAGAAACTCGTAAGGTATACCAACCTACCAAAACTTCCGTACCAAATTTCCGTCATGGCAATGTCATTTGCATTCTGCAATGAGAGATCGGTGGAAACCCCGCCTAAATCTTGAATGCCTGCTACCACGCCACCGTATTTGTATTTAGCACTAGCAGGTCGGTGGAAACCGCGCCTTATCAAACTTCTCCATTCTTCTATTCATCTTAGGTTTGTTTTCCAAAAATAACGATTCTCACCGAATTTCGCCTTATTGAATTATTTACTACTGTAGTACTGAACACAGTAGGTAGGTACATGACTATTTCAAACTAAGGTAATATCCAGAAACTCGTAAGGTATACCAACCTACCAAAACTTCCGAACGAACCTCTTCCACATGAGCAATCGCAAAAGCCCCGGAGGATTCGGACTTAACACAAGTTATCTACCAGATGAACCCGTTTATGCAACAACTTACCCTTCCTGTTAGCATTGTTGGTCAACCTGAGAATGACAGCTATTCCTTTGACTAAGTTTGCACCACTGATTTGTATACATCATTGCCTTTGACTACTGGTCTTCAATATCAAAACTTAGTTATACCCCTCGTAGGTTTTGTTGGTGGTTTCTACATATATTTATGTGAGCCCCTGAATTACTCAAAGGAAACAGATAGCCTTTGACTGTTTCTGCTTTGTAAAATGGATGGGAGTATATCTGTTTTTTGGTTTGAGGGGAAAGTGGTGGCTAGTATAGTAAAGGTCTTCCTTTAATTTTCGTTTTTCCGCAGTCGAAAGCATGCAGGGGAAATAATTAAGAGTAATTTTAAAATAACTCTAGAAGGAAAACAATTGAAACAATCACTGGCGGCAACCACAACAAAAGGTCTCCGTTCGTATTAAATCTAAACAGAAAAGTATTCGACCACAATGAAAAGGTATAGAGGGTTTCCATTTGAAAAACAAATCAACTGAAATGGTTAAAATATTTTAGATTGATTTAAAAATAAGCGGCAACCGGAAACAAAGGAACAAAGGTATATACATTTGGGGCAGAAGAAAGGCTCAAAGGAATGTCTTTAACCCATACAATGCCATATGTAATTGCATTCTTTCTCTGTCCAAACTTTTATTTGTTTTCCTTCCAAAATTTAATTTCGCCATCTGAGGCGATACAGGGAGTATTACTGGAAGCGATTCTATAAAGTGGCGTATTATGAGAGTTAATAGATTCAAAGGAAAGCTAAATTGGAAAAATATCTTAAGCGGCTATTCCACTTGTCAATATTCCGTCATTTGTGAATCAATAATTGATGAGATTTTTGTTTTATGGAGACTATTATGTAAATACTGAACTTATACGTTTTAACCCACCCCAAAGCACTGGTATATGCAGGGACTAAGCAGCCCAGTACAAAATATGTCTCCCCGAAACTAATTTAAGTTGCCTCAAGGTGAAAACCTTCGGAAAAGGTCCAAGAAGGCAGTGGCCCGTGTGAGCGGTCACTCTTACTGACCGCCACGCTGCCTGATCTTTATTTGGCGTCTCCCGGTAACGTATAACGCTGACCGAAATCCAAATTTACGTCTTTACAAGGTGCTAAACAGAAAGAAGAGGCTTCGGATATGCCGTATATACTCGTTTTAAGGACGTTTCTCACCTGCGTAGTCCTGTCTGTAGAATAGGCTACCGGACCATAAACTGGAAGAACGAGGTTCTAGCCTCAACATTATAAGAAACATTTTTCACATGGTCTGGCTTCTCCTACTCCTAATCCCTAATGTGGGAAATTGACATCTTTAATGCCCTCCGGAAATGAGCATCTAATGCAATTTCATGGGTGAACAAAATACGTACGTGGTTATGTACAATACTAGAGAAAATAAGATAAGAAAAAATTCTTTTCCCGACCACAACACCATCACACAAAACACACTTGTGTTCCAAACAATGACGATTATGAACTTTTACTTATCAAATTATTTTCACTGGACGTCATCTAGAAATCGTTGATATGTCGTAAAAGGTGTTGATTACCATTATCGTAGATAATAATACGGGCTTTCAGTCAGATTTTAAGTCATTTACGACTAATGATAACTGAGACATGAATTATATGAGGTTTTGATCAGCCACCATATTGAACCAAAATGGCAGATCTAGCTGGTTAACGAACTCGATCAAGATTTTTGTGTCAAGTTTCATCAAAATCGGATTAGTATATTTACGGAAGTTAGAGTGTATCCTAAAATCGATATACATCCATACCTAAATACATACCTTAAAGTATATATATATGTAACATTTTGTACGGAGGGTGGTTTTAGGCTCAGGGGGTCATGAAATGATAAGTTGTGAAGAAATTTTCCGGAAGTCGAACATTGGTCGCCGTCCCTATAGGTAGATGAATCTCCCTAAAATTGACGCAATCTGGATTTGAGCCAGAGTTTCCACCTAGCTGCAGGCTGATCATGGCGATTGGTATTTATTTAATCCTGGGATTAAAACTGTAAACAAACAAATTTTGAATAGCACTTTCTGTTATAAAATTATCTTGTTTACATTTTTAATACCAGGTATTAAATAAACCCCGGGATTATAATCGCCATGATCAGCCTGCTTGGGTGCTATGCGGATCACTTCACCAAAATATAGTTACATGATCACATACACATTAAAACAGAATATGCATAGGCTACATGTATGTACTGTAGAGCCTATAAGCAGAATGGCAACGTTGTGTTTCCAGGAGAACAACCTAACGTCCCGGCTAGCACACACGTAGGGGAAATATTCGGGGCGAGCGCGCGGAGTTGCCCAAACTTTGTACAACAACCGTCCGCTCCAAGAATTACAAACAGTGACTTAACTGAATTAAGGAGCCCGGGCTCCATACGTTATATGCTGATGCCAAGTATTTCTAAACTAATTTGGTTGCCTCGGGAGCTCTGTTGTGGAGCGCCTTAACATAACTTGAAAGGTAGGCCTGCCAACCCCCCTTTACCAGAATTCGAAAATCATTTAATATATGGACGCCAATAATTGTCACTATGAGGTTCAACCTTTATACCTTGCTGTTGTTTCTTGTTGTTTTATTGACGGTTTTGCCACGACTGCAAGGGTCTCCCCCTAAACACGCCCCAAAAACGTGTCAATCTCACAAAAACTTCGGAAGTGTGTTCAGAAATTAACCTTTTTTTGGCACCAATCTATCACCAGCCCATTTCTTCCCATGATACATTTCTTAGTGTCTCACACCGGCGTGGAATGTCCGTGTGGACCAGGCCTTGGCGTACTGTCCATTCAAATTTTAGATGTTTCGACTCTTATGGCCCGGTACGCAGAAGACGTTTCAAACGCCGGCGATCATCACGGAGAAATTTTTCTTGGGGACAAATGGGTTAGCGCAAAAGGCCAGAGTCTACTTCGGCAGAGTTTTTATCGCTGAATTTACGCGGGTGCACGGTTCTCCCATTGATACGCCAGCTACCTATGTATCTTCTGCAGTGCGTTAAAAAATATACTGTTTTGTTTTTGCACCAACCAATCACCAGCCCATTTGCTTCAAGGACCAATTTTCCGGCGATTCACGGGCAAACGGGTGATTTGTTTGAACAAAAAAACAGTCAATTTCTGAACCCACTTCCGAAGATTTTTGACGCTCAGGCGAGTTCTGGGTTGAGTTGTGGCTGGCTTCACGAAGTCTCAGAATTTTTCTGAAGTTACTCTATGGTCTTCCAACTGTACATTTGCTCCAATGACAAATTTGCCAGCGTACCTGCCACCTTGCGGCGGTCTTCCGTATGCGCCTGACCTTATAAGGACACGGGTGGGTTACGACAATAAGGGATGTTAGGGTTTGGGACATTCTTTTCAAATTTTGTTTTTTAGGGTTAGCATGAAAACAAGACTTTATTTTGTTATTTTGTTCGCCTATTGTTTCTTTTTGCGATAAAGTCGTTTTCATTTCATTTCATTTCATTCCTTTTCATTTCGTACCTAGTGTCAAACCTCGAATGTCTGGCACGAAGTCCAGTACTCTACGAGCTGAACTACACTGAAGCCTACCTATCACATTAACATATGTATAGGATACGTAGTTGTCATGAAATATATCCGTCAAAAGGGAGAAATATTTGATTCCAGACATCTGACGCAAAGCTTGATTTATTCAAAAGGATGAAAGAAAAATATTTTGTCCACAGAAACTGACCAGAATTTCTTAAATTTGACAGGCAGGACTGTCAGTGGAGAAATGGTGATTGTTTGAAATTGGGGGGTAGAACACGACCCCAGTGTTTTCCTTCTTTTAAGCTTATGAAATAAATGTATGTTGAGGAGGAAGTGTTGGGTTGCGCTTTCCAATCTTGCCTTTTGCTATTTTTTTTTCGCGTACATAGCAACAGTGTCCCAAAGTACTGGACATGGGACAAAATTTTCGACCCAGAGATATCATCAGCAGATTGACACGAAATCCGAAATTTAACTTTAGGGAAATTATTTACTACGGAATTACTCATTATCTCTATCTACTAATTGATAAATGGGAAAGAATGTTCGAGCAACATCGGACCGGTTTTATTTCAACCCTACAAACCAGGAACATTTCTCCCAACGTTTGCCTGCTGTCGTCAATACTAAGCTTTTGATTATGCGACATATATTTTATTATCAATGGTTTTAATTCTTCCTCTTCTTTCTTCTTACTTTGGCTGGCTCTACAGCAAGGCCGCAGCCAAGGGGGGGAGGGGAGGGGGTTCAACCCCCCCCCCCTCCCCCCGAAATGAAATGGCTTGATACTAGATAGAATCTGATTTTGAGAGGGAAAATAAAAACCACTATGTAACACCCAATGCAATTTCTAAACCCCTCCCCCCCCCCCCCGAAAAAAAAATCCCGGCTACGGCCTTACTCTACAGCACTCTTCTATTAATCTCGGTTTTGAACAGCCCTCCACCACCTACGGACTCCCAACTCACCATGGTCAGTTTCCAACACATCCTTCCAGCGTTATTGGTTTTAATACCGGATTTAAAAGGATTAAAGCTATTCCGTTTTCCGATGGTGCTATCTGAATTTCTTCGCAATACTTAAAATGAAAAACACCCCAGTGGCCGCCGGAAAAGAATGGATGTCCCACTGCCATAATGCAATTTCGGCCAGCCCCTCCTTATGCGTCCCACGGGACTGTACCCTCTATGAATACAATATGTTATTGCTTTGGTCAAGCTTCTCGTCTCAAGTGTCCTCTAATAATTTCAAATTCAGCTGTCTATTCCTATGAATTGCAAAATATACAGTGCATAGGCTATCTGAAATTGCGCTGCTGCTACTCTATTTTCTTATTTGGGGGTGAGTTCTTTGTGTACGGTGTACACTAAGTCTATTGTGCCCCCTGCTCAGTAAAACCAGTACTTACTTATTACTTCTTAGCGCTAAGGCCTGCACTGCCGCATCGCGCCAGCCTGTGCAGTCCACACCTCATCTACTACGCCAGTCATCGACGCCACGGGTTGCCAGATCCACCTCGACATCGTCCAGTCATCGCATCCGTCAGTGGTCTTCTCACTTGGGGCACCTTGAGTAAGGCTGTTCATGTTGCCCAATTGCCTGGCATTCGTTGCACGTCATTGGCCGAAAACCCTTTTGCCCAGCCCACGGCCCTGAGGGAATGTCAACTCAAAACGCAATAGTACAGTAATTTCGAGCGTAACCGAATGGCTGTTGAGCTAATTAGCAGCTGTCAGCAAGTTTCAAGCTTATATACCCAAAGCATGGGCCAAGTGGAAATGAGTAATTTCTGGCTCATGAACGGACGTTCGGAGAAGCACATTTCCCAGAACTATGATGCATCAATAACACAGGATTTTACAAATACAAAATTAAAATTAATAAGTAATAATTATAATTCTTTATATAATTACACCTACGATTTTCGCAAAACTGAATTTGGTCAATGTGCCCAACGAGCTACTCAAGCAATATTCGTTCGAAAATTTGAAAGAAACAAGTGCAAACAATGGAACAACGAAACTGTTTTGCTTACTTTGTTCTCAAACCGTAAGCAGAGTCGAGCCAATTTCTTATAATAATTTAATTAACGAATTCTTTCTTTCCATTAAAAACATTCAGTTAAATTTTACCGTGCATAGTAATTATGGAAAATCTACCTTATGGCAGGTTTCCGGCTGATTTATCGGCTGCTGCGAGCGTCTTGAAAGACGTGGACCCCGCATATTTGGAACAAAAATGGCAAGAATGCAACGGAGCTATGGAAAATTTCAGGCAAGTGATTGAGAATGCATTTTTAAGTAATAATTACACTAAAATTGTGACTGAAAGCCCTCATGTAAACACCCAAGCCATTCTGTGGTTCCGATATGTCAAGAATTTTGATGTTGTAACATACTTGCGAGATGTAAAGAACCCGGCTAAATTTTTGGGAGAATACGGTGACTTAAACTCAGAGCCTTTTGATACTATTCTGAGATTTCTCACGGCTAGGTATCCTCAAGTACCTGTGCCATTTTTCAATGCTTACTATGACGACCAAAACCGGTCAAATTTGTCGAGATTTTGCGAAAAGCTGGACAAAATGTACCAATTTCACGACGTTGTGGACGACACTCTCATGAATGGGAACCTCAGTGAGCGTTTTCTGCAAGAGGCGGCTTTTATAACGCATCGAGAGCTGATAATGGAGCAAATCCTTCAATACCAGCATGTGCACGTCTTTAAAATTGAAAAAGCTCGAGAAGACGGGCTTTTGCTGGCATGCCAATGCTGCTTTGAAGATCTTCTATTAGAAGACGCTATTGAATGCAATAACCAGCACATTTTTTGCCAAGATTGCGTTGTTAAGCATTGTGAGGTTTATTTCGGCAATGGGGCAACTGCGATTAAGTGCCTGACTGACTGTCTAGGAGTATTTCTCGTCAATGCCTTGAAAACAGCTCTACCTCCACTTTTGTTCGAAAAATGGTGCAGCAAGCAGCAAATCTCAGAAGTGGAAGAAGCCAAAATTGACGGACTTGAATTTTGCTCATTTTGTTCATTTGCATGTATACCCGACCCAGCGGACATGATTTTCCAGTGTTTCAACAATGATTGCAGAATGACATCGTGTCGACTATGCAAGAAGAAGTCACATATTCCTGATAAATGTAAAGAGAATGAGAAATCGAAGGATATATGGCTGAAAATTGAAGAAGCCATGACAAATACTCTTGTCAAGAAATGCCCGACCTGTGGAAAGAGCGTTGTCAAGGATGGAGGATGTAATAATATGACATGTGTCTGTGGGGGTAAGTTCCAGCAGGCCGACGTTGGTATCGCACAGGTCAAGCAAGTTGGTAGGATTGTCCGCGACTCTGAACTCCAGCAAAATCCAGAAATTACGTTGATGTATGACCCTACACTATGATTTCTTCGTTCGCTCTTCATTAAAATGTGTTAAAACTATCCTTATAACGTTTCAGAAATAGAGAAAATGTTTGAAATGTCCTTTAAACTGAAATTCAGAAAAATAACATATTCAGTAATATACTTGTATTAACTCTACGTTGTGATTTAATTGTTCGTTCTTCGTTATAAATGCATTAAAATAATGTATTACCAATAATAATTACGTTTTTCTTTTATTCGGCAGATATACTTGCCATAAAATGCATTGCAGTCGTTTAATCATAGGAATGATCCGTGATGGATCTAAAAGATTACTATTAGTATACAGTATAATCACCAATACTTTCTTGGCCGGAGTTATATGATGAAGCAGTAGAATCCGGTATTACAGGTCGCAGTTAGTCTAAAAACATACTTCCAAACTTTTCGTCAAAATCTGCAGTCGACATCTTCTGTGGCACTTCGTAGGCTTTCAATTCAAATCGACTACGGCCTGTCATTCCGAATTCTACTGCTTCATCATATGTTGTTGTTTCCAATGCCTGCTTTCAGCATTTCTGCTTTTAAGCTACCCTGTCAGCCTGGTAGGGGAGTGAGTCTGTTTATTAATTTGAGGCACCGTAAGGCCAGACTCTTTCACCTCGGGGAAAGGGAAGTTGACTGACAGGGTGGACCTCCCGATTATAGTGGATTCCGAACAACTTGGGGAACATGGTAAAGTCACACGATTAAATCGGAGGTGACCAGGACTCGACACGCACGTAGACAGACTGGTATAGTCTCAGTGCGTTATCATGTCCCACCCCTGCTAACTCTGTGCACATTACCAAGTTTGCCGCAGTTTGAAACATGCTCTGCTCTCATGGATTCAACATGGTAAGGCCGTTAGCTTCATCGTGTTTCGTCCACATAACAGGTGCAGTCTGTGCTTTCCCTGAAGCTTTCGGGTAACAACCTTTAAATAAGACTCTTAAAAAACTTCGATAGGCATTAACCCACCACCTTATGGTAGAATTTAGCAGCTATACCAATTCCCATTCCATTTAGTAGCACTGAATACCTTCTCCATTCCTCTGAAAGGAAATACTCAGGTAGAAACTTTGTTTGCAAAGTTGGAAACTTAGGTTCTGGACCTATGTATCAATGATCTTTTATACTCCTACCCTTCTCTCGGTCGCTCTTATCTCATTCCTAGGATTCCAGCCAGGAAAGGAAAGGTAAGGTATAGCTTCCATTCCTTACCCAAACTTACGGGAGTTGGCTGCAGATAATTTGAGAATGATGGTTGTTTTGATTCGAATGGAATTCGGGTCTTTATTGGCTCCTCTGTAATACAATTGCCCAAGAATTGTCAAGAGTTTTCTATGCTGCCTTTCTACCTCGACCATATTATACAATAAGCTTGTCTGTTATCACTTGTAGCCGGTGCAGGTTGACAATCAAGAACGTATACCAATTTGCAATGGCCAATTTGCCAAAACTCCATATCGGTAACAATACAAATATTGTCCGAAATCCATGGGGTTGTTGCCATTGGACAAGAGACAAGAGAAACCATAAAAAGTGTCCCTAAAAAAATTACATTACATTTTTTCCCTTCGACCTTAGTAGTAGTAGTAGTATGGTTGGACATGGACACAGTCCCAGGCCACCGTGTGGGCCCATAGGACAGTGGACCTCCTGATTATAGTGGATTCCGAACCACTTGGGAAACACAGTTAAGTCACACGATTAGTTCGGAGGTGACCAGGACAAGTCCTACCATGTTTCCCTACCGGCACTGTGCACACGACCATGTTATCTGCATCTTTGAACCTGCTCTGGTCCGCTGCGGATTCAACTTGGTAAGGCGGCCGGCTTAAGTATAATTCAAATCTGTTTCCGATGTATAACTTATGAATCACAAGGCTTATTTATATAATACGACACATGCATCATGGACTATGAAAATTCGCACTCAAATTCAAACATTTTTCATCCGAGCTGAACGGTCTTTTCTTAGTCAATGTCCGTAAAATTACGTTTTTTTTTATAAAAAAAAAAAAAATATTTTGCTTCTTACACGTTCCAGAAAAAGAGTATTTTTGCGTACTCTAAATGACTTTCAGTTTGTAGAGTACACATACATGAAAAAGAGTACAATACTCTGAAATAGTGTATGGTTGGCAATCAAGGCCGTAGCCAAGGGGGGGGGGTCCCATGGGGGTTCCCCCCCCACATGAAATGGCTTGATACTAGATAGAATCAGATTTTGAGATGAAAAATAAAAACCACTATGTAGCATGAAATTTCTAACCCCCCCCCCTAAAAAATCCTGGCTACGGCCTTGTTGGCAATCATATGCATGAGTCTCATCTTCTGAATTAAGAACCAGTAGAATCCGGGCCGATGGGCCGTGGTCGTGTCGGTGTAGTATGAAATTTCTAACCCCCCCCCCCCTAAAAAAATCCTGGCTACGGCCTTGTTGGCAATCATATGCATGAGTCTCATCATCTGAATGAAGAACCAGTAGAATCCGGGCTGATGGGCCGTGGTCGAATTGAAAGTGAACTTCCAAACGTTTCGTCAACATCTGCAGTCTCATCATCGTTTGAAAGGTCTCAACAAGGTATACTGCACCGGACTGCCAATGACCCAGTTTGCCAATGGCTGGAAATTTATTCGGGACAATACCAATATCCGAAGACCAATGGGGCGTTTGCAGGGAAAGGTTCAATGGACCACAATAATAAGCCTATCCATAATAAAAATGAACCAAAATTCGAGGATTTAGAAAAAACTGGACTCATCGCTCCTAGCTAGAACTCTAGGTTGACACACCGTCGAGGGGGGTTGCGATCAATATGTGATTTTTCTGGGGACCAACGGACAGCACAGGAGTTTGTTTTTCGTCGGAAATAAAAAGTTTGGTAAAGTCGTGCGACTGTTAGGTGGGGAGAATGGGGTATTGATACGACGCAACGGCGCCGCGCTACGCAGACTGCCTCTCAACAATATCGCCCCATCTTACCCCATATCCTGTGTCTTACCCTAACGTTATCTTCTTGACATTAATTTTCAGTGATTATCACCATGGAGGGCTGGCCAAAATCGCTTTTAAGCAGTTCTCCTGCGAATCTAACTTAATGTTTGCCTTGTCCTCCATCAGCAGCAGCCGGTTATGAATAAGCTGTTGAACGGGGTGAAACGGGACAAATGAAGACCACCCGATCATGGTCCATAAAATTTAGTATGGAGTAAAAACGAGAAACTCACTGGCACCCTTATCATTTTTTCTGTGGATAGGGAAATTTCAAACCCCTATAACTCAGTACCATAAGCGGTTTTAGACATTTCGACTGATCGTGCAGATTCTTAATGAAAAAACGCATCGAAAATTGTGGACCCTTATCGTTTTTCCCGTGAGGTCTTCAAATGTGACAGTTCTTCGTTAAAAATTCATTTATTAGTTCTAAATCTATGCCTCACCTAAATCTAAAATGAAACTAGAACGGTGATGAAAAGTTTATTTTTCAGAAATCGCATTTTAAAGTTAAAGTAGCCGTTTATTCCCCTGTATACTGTTTTTTCCCCCACGCCATTTATGCAGAACCTTACTTGTTTTTCTTCGATTTTGATAGGTCATTTACACCTACATTAAAAACTGAACACAATGCCACCATTATCTCAATTTCGACCATTCTGGCTTTTCCCCTAAAATCTCAAATATTGAAAAATATAAAAATGATACTAATTTTTTTTTTTTTCCGATGCGTTCCAAAACAATTGTAATTGATCAGATTGCTATGAAACTTTGGTAAGGTCCTCTGGGGACACACCGGGGGTTTTTGATGCAAGAAATATATTTAAAATATGCATACTGAAAATGTAATAAAATAGTATCGCCACTGAAAGTACAATATAGTAAATCACTGAAGAAGTAAGCAAACAAAAAAATTTAGAACGGAGAAGTAGGAGATACTTATTTCCGGTACAAAACCAACCACCGGCTTTACCTTAATAATACAGGAGGAATATATCTTGGGGTTGGGCCCCGAAGGTGGAGGAACTCAATGAAGACTCAACGGCATAAGGATGCAGAAGGCAAAGGCGCCCATTTGTGACGTCAGTATCTGTCACAGTAGGTTTTTTCCGGGTCGGTTTGCAAACCTTGGCAAGGTCTGCAAACATGATCTGGCTTGTGCATTTTGTCGCATCACTTCGGGTGTCGGTTGATGCATGTAGAACTTCAGGCTGTGTAACGTAGATGTCTAGGCCGCCTATGCTTATACATGGGCGAGACCGGCTTCTTACGGTGTACAGTCTGATTAATCTCTAACGGTCATCCGGAGGTGATAAAAAGGCAGCGACTGACAGTTACTGCGTTCAGTCTCATCCAACTTTTACCGTAAACGTTCTTTTATTTTTGACATATTATGTATTTGATTCTTGACTCGCCAAAGTCACTTATTTAGAAGTAGCCTACTCCAAATTGTGAAAGTGTATAAAGTGATTATCTGAAATAAATGTGAGTGAACTCCAATAATGAACTGCATGTAAACGTAGTAATGGGGTGGTGAGCGAGGGCTCCCCCCCCCCCCCCCCAATCATGCTGATCCAGTACTCAAAGCTGAGCGCATCGGGCCACTGCCCCGCGCGCCCCTTTCGACGGTTACCAGGGACCTCTACACTGTCAATCCAGCCGAGTTACCAAACTTGCACAAGTGCGTGATATCCCACTTATAGAGTAAGTCCGCTATATGTGAATAATATAATGTACAACCATGTATACCTACGATATTTCTTATTAATTAGCAGAATGACCTATCCGTAGCTAGTCGGATGCTTGAGGAGATTTTAGAGTCAGTTCAAGAGAAATCTCCACACATTCCACATACGTCAATCGTCAATGAAAAATTGAAAAATGACGTTTTAGCAGACATTAAAGACATACTAAAAATTCTGCTACCACGTCAATTTACGTCATTTTGACGTCATTTTTCAATTTTTCATTGACGATTGACGTATGTGGAATGGGCGCCATAAGGAAACCACTGCATTACAATTGCCTGAGACAGTCGTCATGAGTCATGACTAAGTACATTCGATACTCTGCATACTTGACTTCCTTTTGGGGAGTGGGAAGTGCGGTATCTACGTGTCTACGATTGCCATGATGATCGCCAATCATCAATCGATGAGGCATTCGTAGAAGAAGGAGAATATGAAAGAAATGTGACATTGGCCGACGACCGGGGGTCTAATGTCTCCTATAGGTTTTTGAAAGGGGGGGAAATAGGAGAGCATTTAATTGATTCCATAATTGGAAGGGGAGACCATGAAAATGGCCGTATGGCGCTTGTAGATCTCATTATGTTGGATCACGGGCTGCGTACACTTGGAGATTTATGCACCTTGTCTTCCCTTAGCGGATAAGATTAAACTTGCTCTAACTGTTCAACTAATTTCCGAGCGATTTTAAGCACACGCCATTCATCAAACGACATGTCAGACTAAGTGCTCCGGCTCTTCAATTTTGTTTTATTAGCCCCCCCCCCCCCCTCGAATCTCTCCATTCTATGTACGATAACATTAAACATTGGATTGATACTTCGTTGAAATGGACAAAGCTGGGCTTCAGTACCGTCAGATGAGTTAGTGAATAGGCGGAGTAATATAATTAGAAAGAGTTTCACGGTCGTAGTTACGTGACGAAGCGACAGATATGCGGTTCAGACCACTGGCCAATATCACTACAATATCTACCATATACCCCACAAAGTGCGGCGTTGCCCAGATTTGGGGACAATAAACCGCGCAAGCTGGCCTTTGTACCAAGCTAGCCTAAACATGCCACAAACTGTCAGCAGCACCTTACATTCACACCTTACCTTCTTTCTAAGCAGCATATAAAAGGCGGCAGAGAAAGCGATGTGCAAAACCAAAACATCCAATCGAAACACCATTTAACTCGGTGGGTAACAAAGCAGAAGAATCCGGAATATGGACCGTGGTTGTTCTGTAAGCGTACTTCCAAATGTTTCGTCAACATCTGCGGTCGACATCTTCAGTGGAACTGCGTAGACTAATAAGATTGTATCTCGGAGACCCAGAAGCAACTATTTTATTGACGGAGTCTCAAAGAGAATCAGCGTTTATTCGAAATTCATTACAAATTTTAAATGGATAAGATTATTTTATTACACCAGCGAACCTACTCTGCCGTTTAGTAAGTATTAGCTTATTCTTGGGCTATTTTATTCAGTATAAATCAATACAGATATTTAGTATTCTATTTTAACAAAATAAAAATGACGCAGCAAAAAGTAAATTTAAAAAAAGAGAACAAACCTTTAAAAAATATCCTGACTTCATTCTTTCTCAGATGCTTATCTTGTAAATAACTCAATCATACGAGGGAAGTATAAAAAGAAAACTAGAGAAATATTGTGCTTGATGTTCACAAGACACGACATTTTAAATGTCTAAAAAGCACGAGTTTACTTTTAATTGATGATGATAGTCTTCTTTAGATATACCTTCTTATGGTATGTTTTAACATAAGCTAGTACCCATTATGGAATGGTATATTTTTTTAAGTATTTTTTTGGTTTACCCAGTGCCATCCACTCGTAAAATAAACATTGACCTAGCTGCCATTTAGGGTAACTTATAAATAGATTATGATCAAGACCTATGTGGGAGAGCCCAGCAGATGGGTCACTTGATCATATACGAAAGATTTCATAACACAGTATTTTTTTTTTTATATTCCCTGGATAAGGAGCATATATTACAAAAATACAATACATAATAATACCATCCCGCATCCCCAAGCTAGCGCCTATTTGGGACAAAAGGCTCATACAGTGCTGCTAAACAAGGCTTAATCATTTATTTTTGTTATTTATTTATAATGTTTATTTTATTTTATTTTTATTTTTATTTTGTTTTTACTTGTTATTTTAATGCCAGTTTTATTATTATTAACTCGCATTGACCAGCCATCTTTTTATACCCGCCTTTAACTCACCCATCTGTTTAAATTTTTTCATTTGTGGAGGAAGTTCATTAAATATCTTTGGTATAAGTACATTGTTTAATCTCTCTCCGTATTTGTTATATGTTATCTCAAACTTAAGCTTTTTTGGGTTTCTTGTATTGTACTTCCCTTTATCATCTATTTGGTATTCTTTTTTAAAATAGTTATCTCTTACTAATTTATACTTGAATAGTTTCGTTATTGGCAGAATGTTAGCATGTTTGAAATTTTTTTCGTATTGTTTGTATTTCTTGTTGATTTTATTTGATAACATAATAGTAATAATAATAATATTAATAAAAAAATCTTTACTGAAAAATTAATAAAAATAGATACACTAGGGCAGGAGGTAACAGCCAGTGCAAACCACATCGACAGATGGAAGAACCTAATTCCGAGCGCACACGAAGAAATAGAGCCCAGAGCTCAACTACCGTACCCTACATGGTGGAGCCTCAATCAGCTAAGAACGGGGGTTACAAGATGCCGTGCGAACCTGTGTAGGTGGGGACGTGCGAATGCGGACAACATTAAGACCTTCTGGTTTGCCCGAGACTAGGAGAAGCTGAGTCCCAGACAGATCTTTTAGACGCCAATGACAAAGCTATCCAGACCACAATGTTTTGGATCAACGTGCTCTAGGCCCGGACGCGTTAAGTAAGTGAGTAGGGCCTATTGAGGTACTAATGAGGACACCAATGCCAGAAGCGGGCAAGCTGTGACATACGGAACTTACTTGGGTACTCAAGGGAACGTCCCAAGACAGAGATAAATGGTGATGGGACTTTGAGCGACTTCGTTGGCAAGGTGCGGAGCGTGCTTCTACTTGTGCGAGTGTCTACACACCTTCGGAGACGCGTCGTAACTCGACACTAAGTACCTATTTGGTTACTTAGTGAGGCGATTGAAGAGGTTAATCGGATACATTCATCAAATTGTTTGTACGTGATTAACTTTTTATTAAATAAAAAATAAAAAAATAATAATATAAGAAGAAGGTGGATTGATTTGATGAAAGACTAAAGCAAAAATTCATAAAAACTTTCGTAAAAATAAGACCATTGCTTTACCTGTCTGATTTAAGTTAGCGGTACTGCTATTCTACTGGTACAAAATGTATTTAATGCACTTTATGCGGGTTCTTTAAATTTATAATATTTTGGGCGAGAACTTTCAAATTTATAGCTAAAGCTCTTATTTCTAAAAAAAAATAATTTCGTAATTATCATATCTTTATAGCTGTGCAGTGGACAATGGCGGATCCACGGGAAGGGGGGGGGGGGGTCAGGGTAAATTCATAAGAAAAAGTAGTAAAACATAGTAAAATAAATAAATTAATAAACGCAACTTTTCAACAAAAAAAATTACCTTACTTACTTAACTTAACTAACTTAACTTACAAAAAACTTGTGACCCCCCCCCCCCTAAATTTTTCGCTGGATCCGCACTTGGCAATGGGCGGGAGATGTGCTAACGCGCTAGCCTACTAAGGCGACTGAAGAGGTCAATCGGATAAATTCACTAAATTGTAGCGTGCGATCCTTAAAAAATAAATAAATAAATAAATGATTTAATACTGTATTTAATAATGTGCTCAGCAATTTTTGGCGTACAAAATATTTCGGATCGTACTCTTATAAATACCACTGATAAATACGACAGAGCCGTTCATACACTATCGTAGCCTAACGTAATCTTAGGTAGGCCCTATTAGTAATTATTTAAGATTATTTAAATATAAATATAATATAATATATTAATAAATAATCAAATACAAATATAATATATATATTTAAGGTTATAAATATTATCTAATGATTTCCGGACACATGGTTGAGAATGTTTGCTGCAAACACCGTAGTAAATTAATTAGCCGCTCATTTTTCAAATGAGTTTTGGGAATTTAACGCAGAGCAGTTAGTGTGAGGTGGTATGTAATGGGTATAAGATCGCAGGATCACATCTCAGCTATTCATTACTGTTGTGCAACAGCTGTGGCTTGTGACAGCCCCCTATATCATAGCATTCCTTAATTCCCCTTGTACTGCCCCTATTAGTCCGTGTCGCTTGCTCCAAGAACATCCCCAGCAGCTCCGGACAACTAATTATCCGTCTCCATTAGCCAATATTCCTTTGGCTTATGGACAAGGGTAGCAGCACGGGCAATAAGGTGGAGATTTTGGATTAATCTGTTTACCCACAGTTCTTCCCTATATGCCTCTGCGTGGAGCTGAAGAGGGCGTGCCAGGGTCGAGGGGAGTGGAGGCATCGATGACACATGTTGCTGCCAACCAATCAGCTGGCTGAAACATGAAGAAGAAGGTATATCTCTGCTAGCGAAGATTGGCGATCATCATGGCAATTTGGACCCTGGAGACTGCTTTTAGGGCGCCCATTCCATTGACCGGCTAGGGCTATTTCCAAAAACAGTGACGTGGTAGCAGACATTCAAGACTTAGGCGGGGTTTCCATCGATCTCGCACTGCAGATTGCAAATGACATTGACGGAAATGTTTGTTTTTCTTTTTATAGAAATCTATTAAAATATTTGTAATTAACATATCCCATGAAGCCATTTTTTAATTTTAGTTTGTTTGTTTGTGATTTTACTGTATGATCATTGATCAATTTTAACTATGGCATAGAGGAAAATAAACATTTCCGTCAATTCTGCAATGCGAGGTCGGTGGAAACGCCACCTAAGTCTTGAATGTCTGCTACCACGTCACCGTTGTTGGAAATAGCCCTAGCCGGTCAATGGAATGGGCACCTTGAGAAAAAGAAAGTCGCGTGCTGGTGCTCTTGCCAAACCCCTGCTTTAGGTTTTCCAGCCAGGATATTCTTCTTCTGCCGGGAGCCTTCGATCCTTCTATCTTCCCTTGGATTGCAACATGCATAGGACGATATTTTTCGTTTTTCACTATATGCCCGAAGTATATGTTACTTTCCATCTTATAACAGTCAGCTGCAACTCGACATCAGTAATTCGCATCAGAACCTCGACATCTGGGACACAATATCTCCAAGAGACGTGCAACATTCGCCTGTAAAATAATCCCCATTTGAAACGCACTCTATCTTTCCTAGATAGCTTGAGTCTACGTCCCTCCAGTAGGCCATGAGTTTTAAGTTATTTAACTAGTTGCTTTCCAATTTATACGTAGTATAAGGAAAGCTTTGTGATGGTCCAAATTTTCGATTCCGAGTTTTCAATGGACTTACATGTTTTGAGGTCCCAGGAACCCAAAAAAGTGGTCTGTCTGTCGCCCTGTCTGTCGGTCTGTCTGTCGCTCTGTCTGTCTGTCGCTCTGTTTGTCTGTCTGTCTGTTCATAAATTTCCGGGCAAACTACTCGGTCGATTTTGATGAAATTTGGCATGTAGGTTCACAAAAATAATACCTTTATTTTGGGCTAACTCAATTTGGGGGGGTTTTATTCTCAAAAAAACTAAAAAAAAGTCTAAAAACATTATTTCTTAAAAACGGCTCCAACGATTTATTTTAAATTCACATACATTGTAGTCGTTATAAATGTTAACAAAATGCGGGTGGTCGCCTACCCCTTGTTAGTTTGCTTCTGGGGGAAAAAAAATAAAAATAACTAAATTTGAATGAAAAATGACTAAAAAATATTTATTCTGGGAAACCTTTCTATCGATGATTTCTACCTTCAGTCATGTTTTAGGTGTTAAACTGAGTAACGAAACCGGACAGGTTGCCTTCCCAAAAAACTATTTGGTTTTGCGCAAAAAAAAATGCTTTTGTAAAAATGAAAATTCACGCTCAAAAATGCATTGCGTGCCCTGCCATTATTGCTGTGTGGTAATGTAATGTCAAACCTGTCTAGAATTTACTTCACCTCCAGTGACGTCAGGTGGACACCCCCCCCCCTCCCGCAAATTTAGCAATTTACCATGAAATTACTCATTTTCTCTATCTACTAATTGATAAATTCGAAAGCATGTTCGAGTAAACTCGGACTGGGGTTCTTTCTTAGGTACACCATTTATACATAATTATATAACTGATTCGCAAGGGCGGATTTTGCCTCCAATTTAGGGGGGGGGGTCAGCGGGCAGGTTCAGTGGATTATAACATTAAAAAACATAATTATTTTTAATTCCTACTGTAAACCCATTGTTATATAGTGTAAGTTAATTTTTTTTTTGGGGGGGGGGTTCGGACCCTCTGACCCCCCCCCCCCTAATATCCGCCCTTGCTGATTTGTTGGATTTCTCCGTCCCGAATAGTGAAATAGCTGGCGACGGAATAATGTTTCTTTTAATATATAATTTATTATGCAAGTGGGATTATATCGTACACCACTCCTCAACTTCACCAGACCCGTGACCTGTCAAATATATCATGAAGGGTGGGGTGCATCTTCCTTCATGATATACATATATATATACTTTTCAATTCGACTTATAGCTTTTTTCACCGAATCCTTCAGACTTAATCAAAAACAAGAAAAAAACGGTGCTTCACGTCTGCGTTTTCAAAAAGAACCGGTCCGAGTTTACTCGAACATGCTTTCCAATTTATCAATTAGTAGGGAGAGATAATGATTAATTTCATGGTAAATAATTTTCCTATGGTTAAATTTCGGATATCACAGGGAGGGAGGGGGGGGGGGGGGTCGTCCACCTGACGTCACTGGAGGTGACGTAAATTCTAGATAAGACAGACCAACACATTACCACACAGCAATAATGGCAGGGCACGCAATGCATTTGAGCGTGAATTTGCTTTCATTTTTTCCAAAACATTATTTTTCCACAGAACCAAATAGTTTTTTTGGAAAGGAACCTGCCTGGTTTCGTTACTCAATTTAACACCTAAGACATGCCTGAAGGTAGAAATCATCGATAGAAAGGTTTTCCAGAAAAAAATATTTTTTAGTCATTTTCATTTTTCATTTTAATTTAGTTATTTTTATTATTTTTATTTATTTTTACCCCCAGAAGCAAACTATCAAGGGGTAAGCGACCCCCGCATTTTGTTAACATTAATAACGACTACTGTATATGTGAATTTAAAAGAAATTGTTGGAGCCGTTTTTGAGAAATAATTTTTTTTGACGTTTAATTTAGAGTTTTTTGAGAATAATACCCCCCCCCCCCAAATTGAGTCAGCCCAAAATAAAAAAAATGTCCCGAGGTATGATTTTTGTGAACCTAAATGCCAGATTTCACCCAAATCCACCGAGTAGTTTGCCTGGAAATCGATGAACAGACAGACAGACATACATACAGACAGACAGACAGACAGACAGAGCGACAGACAGACATTTCGTAAATTTCGTGATTGACCCAAGACCCTCAGCCCTGCGAGGGTTACTATATAATTTATTTTTATAGTGCACTGCCTAAAGGAGGGCAAGGTCTCGAAGTCCCGGTTGCGCCCCTGCTTACTACTAAAATCCTGAATTCGCCCCTGCGTCTACATGTATTAAATGGATACGGCAGAATATGAATAAAAGGAAAATGGTCGAAAGACAGCCAGCCTACCGCGGATATTGAATAAAGGACGTCGCTCATGTCAGTTGCCATGGAAGACATTATAAAAGGTGAAATGGATATTCGCAGCGACGACTTTCCTTACAAACTTTGACGAAACTTTTCCAAGATGGCGGCAGGTGGAGTGGAGAATTCAGATGAAGGATAAAGTGAGTAGTCTCCGATCTTGCCATGTTTGGGCTACACTATATACCTGAGACCTTTCCCCATCAATATAAAATGTCTCCTTCTCGCATGCTTTCCCAAAGGTGGGTGTCCGTCATCTTAGAGCTTTCTAATTTTTCGATGGGTTAGTCATTTTGAGATGAAAGTTGGAAACATGATTTTGCATTAGCAGAAGTGATGTGAAGTGTTAATGGACATGTAAAGCGACTAGGCATGCTAAATAGCCACTTTGTTAAATTGAAACAATAAGTAATACCGTAGGTACACAATACACTAATATTGTGTATATGCAGCAGCAGCAGCAGCAGCAGCAGTGGCAAGCGGGTGTACTATGGCGATTATTGTTAATCAAATATAATACTACTACTATATAATAATAAATACAGGCTATAATTTTACTGAATTTCATACAAGTATAATACTATTGGCTGCAACCAACCCCCTCCCCCTCTCCTCTCAAAACGCCTGGGCTCTGCCTTATTCTAGTGAGTCAATATACCTATATATGAGGAGGCTGTTTACAAACATGGCCAACTCCAAGTAGTAGAATTTTTCAGGAGAGCGGATTTACTGTAGAAAATTGCATTAAGTTTATATCTAATCATAGACTTCTCAGCGCTTCTGTGCGCAATCTGGCTGATTTTGTTACTTTATTTTACAACGTGCAGGTGGCCATTAAAATTTTCTGCAAGGTCGGATCAAAACCCCATTTTTTGAAAAAATAGAGTTGGCCACGTTTGTAACCAAGCTCCTCATATTTATTTCTGATAATTTAATCGTATTCCCAAATAAGTTATTGCTTTCCAATTTATACGTAATTTAAGGAAAGCTTTGTGATGGTCAAAATTTTCGATTCCGAGATTTCAACGGATTTACTTTGTCTGTCAGTCGCTGTCTGTTCATCGATTTCCGGGCAAACCACTCGGTCGATTTTGATGAAATTTAGCATGTAGGTTTGCAAACATTATACCTCGAGACTGTTTTTTTTTATTTTGGGGTAAATCAATTTTGGGGGGTTTCATTCTCACAAACTCCAAAAATACTCCTAAAAAAAATTATTCCTCAAACACGGCTCCAATGATTTATTTTAAATTCTCATAAACTGTAGTCGTTATTAATTTTCACTAAATGCAGTGGGTCGCTTGCCCCTTGATAGTTTGCTTTTGGCCGGGGGTAAAATAATAAAAACAACTCAATTTTCATGAAAAATGACTAAAAAATCATTTTTCTGCGGAACCCTTCTATCGATGATTTCTACCTTCAGGTATGTTATAGGTGATTTAAAAAGAGTAACAAAACCGAACAGGTTGCTTTCCCAAAAAAGTATTTGGTTTTGTGCAAAACATGAATTATTGAAGAAATCATATAAAATTCACCCTCCAATTCATTGCATGCCGTGCCATTATTATTAAATTATTAACTATGAAATAGCTCATTATCTGCTTCTACTAATTGATACATTGGAAAGCATGTTCGAGTAAACTCGGACCGGTTCTTCTTTCCATATTGTGCTAGGCCTAGGGGTACAAGTGTAAAGTAATTTCAAAGAAGTTTGAACCCGCATGCAACCCTTCCCCGTGGGCATATCCACATAGTCTAGGCACGTGATAATTGACCTAAAAGAGAAGGTACAGAAAGAAGAAAAGAAATTGTCTTTATTTTCCATATCGGCGAATTTTGGGCCTTTCGGCAAACTCTTACAATTAACCCATAATACGGTATTATAAAATAATAATAATAATAATAATAATAATAATAATAATAATAATAATAATAATAATAATAATAAAATGGTAGCCTATGTACGTTCACTCAACATTCGCTCTTCATTCATACAGCTGCATGAGAAAACTATGACATGTCACCCTGAAACCTACCAGACTCTTATCAACTCTGTTGGGTTCAGGCTATGAGTTGAAAAGCCTCGCCGCCGGTACAGACGATACAAAATTAATTTGATATCTGCGTGTCATTGTTACCATTGCCGGTAAGAAAATATAATGAGCGTAATAACAGAAAAGTTACGTTTTCCGCTTTGGTGACCGTTCACCGCAAATTTTGAATAACAACCGCTGCGTCAATGAAAGGGGGATACCTACTACCCAACTGTAGGAACAGCATTCACCCTTCCCAACACAATATAAACCGCCGTGAATCTACACCACATTGTATACCAACCATAATTAGCGCTAACCTTCCTCACAACTTAAAACACCGTACCCAAAGCACACGAAACACAATACAATCGCCATCAACTAAAATTTCCATTTCCCGGAAAATTTCAAAACAAAATGAGAGCTCTTCATAGAGGGATGGAGGGTTATTGGCGTTCATTTTAGGGGTATTCCAGAAGGTGGCATTGCAAATACAAAAGGAAAGCGTTGATCGTTAGGGTGTTAGTGATAATATTTTTAAAAAATGTAATAATTGTTTTATTGTTGTACTTGTTGGGGCTTCATATCTTTTACGGTTAAAATTTATTTAACATTGCTGATTTTGATGTTGGTGGAATGTCGATATTGTTTTTAACGCAAGGTATACTTGCTTATTTCATGTTAAGTGAGATATTCAGTTAAAATGGTGCATCAGAATTCTAAAGTAAAGGAATAAACTAGATACCTACTACCCGACCACGATAGGAAGGCACTTGGTACACTATAAAAATCGAAAGAACTAGGTGAGTTGCCTATTAGCAAAAGCAATCCTCTCCATTTTTTTCAGTTTTGAGATATTCGCGCCATTTTTTTTATTTTTCAATACTCTATCCGATGAATCAGATATTGAGACGCAAAAGCAATTCTAATACTGTTAAAATTAGCTTTAAAAACTGTAATGTTATACCTCATGGCGTTGCGGCACAGCACTTTTTTGCGGTTTCTGAAAAATCGACCTGTGTGGTTGCCTAATAGGCAACTCAGGTGTTCCACTTATCCAAGTTTTCGAATACCTATACAAAGTGTTCCAAGTGCCATCCTATTATGATCGGGTAGTACAGACGTACAGTATAATATACCGTACCACACGCTTAAGTGCGTACATAAAGTTACGGGTAACCCCACAATTAATAATAAAAAGTAGCATTTCCAATCGATATTTCAAAGATTTCAGAGCACAAGAGTTTTCTTTTGAATATTTGCGCAAATTACAGAAGAAAACGCTGAATTTCTTTAAGAGTCAGCAACATCCAATTAGAAGGCTGATATTAAAAAATATTTGCCTCATTTCATCCCCTTGATTAACATTTGCTAATTGCCCCTGCTAGGTGTAGGCAACTTTTCATTCTTCTTTTCATTTTCACACTCGATTGTGTTTTTAATTTTTTATTATTAAAAAACGGAACCTGTCATCTTCCCCTCTACTATTTTAAGGCTTTCTCTGTTCCTTGTTCACGGGAGTAATTAAAAATTACTCAGCTTTATGAGTTTTCTTGAGTGTTTGGGTCGCTACGACCATTGCAACTCAATTCTAATTTAGTACCCAGTGCATCAGCTTGTGTTAGTAGAGGAACATCATTAATAGGAAAAAATAAAAAAATCGAAAAATGAAATAAAGAAAAAACTGGTCAGAGCGGGATTTGTTCCAATGTCCTCTCACCTGTAGCCCGATCATGGCGGTTTGGAATTATTATAATACCCGGGTTTATTCAATTGTTTTAAACAAATGAGTGCAAAATGAGCGGGAAATTCAAACTGATAAATTAATATTTTTGGTGAGTTTTCAATTTTTTCACCGTTCAATGTAGACACATTAATTAAAATGCTTATTATATTTCAAAATTCTGCCTGTACATTTTAATTTTTATTCGTATTTCCTTCAATTATTAAACAATGACAATGTATTCTAATAATTGATTAATTTAAATTTCCCGCGCATATATTAACACCGTCACATCTTACTATTTTGGTGTTAAATTATAAGCCCCGGTATTAAAATAATCCCAAATCACCATGATTGATCTGCTGGCGATCATGCAATTAACTTGAGAAACCCACTAACTAAATATTTCGTAGGATTTTTTTCAAAGACGCTGCCTATAAATTTCAAAGTGAGAATAAAAAACATAAAAAATCACAGTACTAATTTAAAGGGTTAGAGAGAGCTTACTTAAGAAGATGAGCACTTAACAAGCAAGGGTGCTACGATTTTTATCCTAGAGGAGAAAAATTGCCACTTTAGTTTCGTAGTTAAAAATTCATTTCAACGGCACGCAAATCTAATTAATCTAGAGTTTTGAATAATGTGCCGCGTTTTTAAGCTGCAATAACTGCAAACCTTTTCTTACCACTTAAGGATTAGCCTGTTCATTTGCTTTTGCAGTTGTGTAAAATTTCAGGCTCATTTTTTTCTGTCAACTGTTTGTAAGTAGGTACTCAAAATTAAGATTAGAGATTTTACAATTTTTTCGGGGTTTGCTTTGGCTTCTGCTTACTAAGAGACCTTTCAAAATATTTTGTTAACAAGGAACGGGTCTATTATTGACAAAATTAATTATAATTCCTTATTCGACAGCGGTAAAAATAAGAAAGTGGTCAGTTAGGAAATTCATTAAAAATGATAGACTTATCAAAAAGGAGGCTATTTACCCGAATGATTAACTAATTTTCTTCAAATTCTGTTCGTTGAACTTTATCGAGTGTTGTTAAATTAATAAAAGTTCATGTTATATAATTTAAATTTAACAGGCCCCTAGGCAGAGGTATACGGTAGGTATTGAGTGCTAGCTACCCTCGCCCGCCGCTGGCATGAGGGGCACTTCAGCTTCTATCGACTTACCTGTATGTAAAAAAATTAAGAAAAATACACTATTATTATGTTAACATTATTGTAAAAGCGTTTATGTTTGTTAATTTTTCACGTCTTTATATTTTCATATTTTTCAGAAACTTCGGTGGCAAGATGTTAGCGTGCTTGTACTTGTGTAGAGTCTCTACACACCTTGCGATTGGAGACGTGTCGTAACTCGACAAAAGTACCAATTAGGTTACTTAGTGAGGTGACTGAGCATTCATAAAATTATTTGTACGCGATTAACCTTTTACATTAAAAAATTAAATTGTAGCTAAGAAAAGAGGAATTTACTAATTTTGTTAAATTTACATGTCATATTTTGTTTGCGAAATATTTTAAAATCTCGGGCTTAGCCACAAAATTTCGAATGCAAGTGTATTTTTGGCATAAGCAACTGCTGAATTTCTTATAAAGACCTAGTTTACTTTATGTAAATATGTACTTCAGCAGCCTGATCATGGCGATTATAATACCGGTATTTATTTAATCCCCTAGTATTAAAAATGTAAACAAGATAATTTTATAATGGAAAGTGCTATTCAAAATTTGTTTGTTTTCATTTTTAATACCAGAGGATTAAATAAATGATCAGACTGTAGGAGCTAATAATAATCAGTACGGTACGTAATGTCTTTCACACCATATTAATATCAATTGAGCATGGAGTGTATCGAATATAAACTTTACTATTTTAGTTTTATAAATATCAGTGTATCAATATTTCATCATTTAAGGTTCTAGACAGACATACAAACAAATTTAGATGATTTAAAAGGCGGAAGCCTTCTACGAAAAGGTTACCGTGCTAAAAAAATAGAATCAAAAGGACAGTCAAGACTTTTCCATAAAGAAGAAACTTCTTTTCCCACAAGAAAGTTTTTAAGAAGCACTTGGCAGGTTACAAAAAAAGCAGCCCCAGGAGAGTTAGCAGAATACAAATGTGTGGTATGTAAAAACTTGACCCGCACTTCCCTTATGCATATGATACCCAAATTCTTCAATCTGATTTGAAAGTATGTAAATTTCTTCTTCAAATCAACTTCACCCTCACACAGGGGTTTCATTTTTTTTTTCACCTCTTATATCTTTTCAGCCAACACCTTAAGAACTTCTAAGCACGTCTTTTACAAAAGCACTCGAGATTTTAGAATTTTTTCCACGTAGTGTTAGTTTAGGTTCTTCGTCAGAAGCCTGAAAGTTTAAATTTTTTCAGATCCAAGTCAAAGTAACTAAAAATTTGTAAGCGCAACATATAGTAACTGCTGTATTACCTCAGTCGTGAAGAACTGTTTCTTTGTTTTACCATTTTCCCACACTGGCTACATTTTCGGAGGGCATGAAGAGCAGGCGGTCCCGGGCCTTACTAGTTGAGTGTAAGAGAGGGCTTTATAGCCCTAACTTAGTAGGTTGGCTTAGTAATATAAACAACAAGAAGTCCCATCCCGTGGCTGGAGACCGTTATCAATATGGCTGCTAGTGTAGCCTGCACAAGATAAGTACGCAATTTGGCGGGGAAAGCCAGTGATAAGTGTAGCCTGGACTAGCTAAGTACAGAGTTTTTGACCGGGTCCAGGTATCCGTTTTGATATGCTGCAATGTGTAAGACTTTGATATTTTTTGCGTTGGTACTTATCTCTGATAGTTGGCTTATGGTTAACGGGTGCCTAGTAAGGCAAATAATGGCTCCAGTTAATGTATTTCTATGAGAAGTCCTTATTTATTTATTTTCTCGTTATTATTACTATTATTATTATTATTATTTAAACAGATGGGTGAGTTAAAAGCGGGTATAAAAAGATGGCTGGTCGATGGGAGTTAATAATAATAATAAAAACTGACAGTAAAATAACAAGTTAAAATAAAATAAACATAAAATAAACTTTATAAATAAATAACAAAAATAAATGATTAAGCCTTGTTTAGCAGCACTGTATGAGTCTTTTGTCGCAAATAAGCGCTAGCTTGGGGATGTGGGATGGTATTATTATGTATTGTATTTTTGTAATATATGATCCTTGTCCAGGGAATACTGGACAAGGAAAAGAAAGAAAGAAGATTATGGTGACCGCAGACTATTAGTCCATAGAACAGCACCTGTCACGATTAAATGTCTTTTAGTCCACTTTCACTATTTATCGTTAGTAGACACGAAAATTTGGTTTGAGGGCACAGGGAACCAATGTAGAAGAGGGTGATTCATGGAGGAAATGAAGGAGGACGCAGGAGCTCGAATATACTAAAATCTGAAGAGGGAGGCGTAGTACTGAGAGAGGTGGAGGATGATATGCAGGGAGTTGCTGCCAACCAATAGTTGAGATTGTGACCTCAGAAGATAAGGACCACTTTGTGATGGTCGCAATTTTCAATTTCAAGATTTTCAAGTCTTGAATAAAAAAAATAATAAGAAATGTCTATCTGTTAGTCGATTTGTGGACAAACCACTCAATAAATTTCGATGAAATTCGGGAAATAGATTCACAAGATCATACCTCAGAACCATTTTTCGCAGGACTTTTCCATTTTACCCCCAAAAAAAAAAAATAAACACATATCCAATGCCAACGACTCCATGGATTTTCGGATAAACAGTTGATAAAGTCATCTAGACTGCCCTTCTATACTCGAGAGAGTCCATCTCACAGTAAGGCGCCCATTCCACCGACCGGCTAGGGCTATTTACAAAAACGGTGACGTGGTAGCAGACATTCAAGACTTAGGTGGCGTTGCCACCGACCTCGCATTGCAGTATGCAAATGACATTGATGGAAATTAGAATTTTTCTTTTTATAAAAATCTATTAAAATGTTTGAACTTAACATATCCCATGACGCCATTTTATAATTTTAGTTTGTTTGTTTGTGATTTTACTATATGATCATTGATCAATTTTAACTATGGCATAGAGGAAAATAAACATTTCCGTCAATTCTGCAATGCGAGGTCGGTGGAAACCCCACCTAAGTCTTGAATGTCTGCTACCACGTCACCGTTTTTGTAAATAGCCCTAGCCGGTCGGTGGAATGGGCGCCTTAGAATCAGAAACACTAGCTCAGTAATAGGACAGATAGTGAATATTTATTTATTTATTATTTTAAAAACTATGCTCTGTGTCAATCACAACTCGAAAGCACCTCTTCGTATGATATTTAGTACATTATTAATCTCACCTATCTCGATCCACTATCCTGCCCATGTTCAAATCAGCCGTTTTAGACACTAAACGGACCTGTGCCTTAACGTTGTGTTTTAGTTAATTTTATACAGATAAGTGCTATCAAGTTTGAACTTAAATCTGTTGATGGTACAAATATAATCTAATTATTTATATAATTATTATTAGTATTAATCCCGCATAAATGCTTGGTCATGGCAAACTGGAACACGTCCTCGATGTTAACCTACACCGGCGATAATGGAGAAGCTGAAACATGTTGACAAAATTTAAAAGGCGTAAGCATGACTTCAACAAGTTCGCCAACGAGTCCAACCTTATTGCAACGTATATGGCTTTACGCACTCTGAGTGATATCCAAGAAAAGTTTGGACTTGGACCTCAAGAGTCGGCATACCCTAATCAGTGTCTAAAGCTACTAAATAATCCAGCCGCCCACATACGTTGACATCGGCAACGCGACCTTTCCCATTAAATTGTAAGGAGCTAGAAAGCTTTCCCTGGCCCCAACTCACCCCCCCCCCCCCCAAGGTTTACCTAATCCAGCCTTAATTCCTCCAAGTTGGATGCATGACATGAATTTGCTGTTGGAGTCTGCTCAACGGTTTAAGGGGCTAGAGGGGGGTGGATACTTATCCTTTATAAACTTATATAGCAGCGTATTACTTTTTCTTCTTTCTTTTTTTTGTTGAATTGGGCTTTAATGTTTCTTAATGACAACCCGGCTGTGCATTTCAATTGGGGTTTTAGAGAAATAAATGAAATGAACGTTGCTGTTTACGAGGCGACGATACTGTTGCAATAATTCATTACAGTTTAAGACTCTTGCTTAGTACAATAAATTTTATTTTGACTCTGATTAATTGTTACAAATATATCTATTATTGTAAGAGTGGGCCGCAAGGCCCAAAATACGCCCATATGGAAAAGAGCCGGTCCGAGTTTACTCGAACATGCTTTCCAATTTATCAAAATTAGTAGATATAGAAAATGAGTAATTTCATGGTAAATAGTTTTCCTATGGCTAAATTTCCGATATCTCGGTCGGGGGGGGGGGGGGGGGTGTTGTTGTCTATCTAACGTCACTGGAGGTGAGGTAAATTCTAGATAGGTCAGACCAACACATTACCACACAGCAATAATAATGGCAGAGCTCGCAATGCATTTGAGCGTGAATTTTCTATCATTAAAAAAAAAAAAAACATTTTTTTGCACAAAACCAAATAGTTTTTTGGGCACGTAACCTATCTGGTTTCGTTACTCAATATAACACCTAAAACATGCCTGAAGGTAGAAATCATCGATAGAAAGGTTTCGCAGAAAAATGATTTTTTAGTCATTTTTCATTAAAATTTAGTTATTTTTATTTTCTTACCCCCAGAAGCAAACTATCAAGGGATAAGCGACTCCCCGCATTTTATCAACATTAATGACGACTACAGTATATGTGAATGTAAAGCTGGCCACACACGACCGCTCCAAGCCACTAATTTTGGCGCGCTCATCCAAAAACGCATCGTGTGTGGGGAAACCTGTCATGAATTTCAGTGGAGCGGTCGGACGTGTTGGATATCCAACCGGTTGGAAATCCACCGCGCCAAGCTAATGGATGAGCAAGTCGACGCATCGTGTGTGGGGAAACCGCGCGTCCAAACCCACCGCTCCAAGCTGTTGGCACATACCCGTCTGTGGAGAAATCCTGTTTTGGCATATGCCTGCCTGCCAGAATTGGCTGACTTTAGCTCAGTGCTCACTCAGCCACCTTCGGAAGCAGACGTATGACCTCCAAACGAGAGTTTGCTTTCTGTGGCCTGTGGCCTGTGGCAAGTGTTGAATGGCTGACATCTCTTCCTTTCAACAGCCACTGCCAGTGTCAAAGAGCCAGGGGGGGGGGGCAGCTGAGTCTGGACCCCCCCCCAAATTTAGCAAAATAGCAAATTTTTCAGTCATTTATTTAAAAAAAAATTCCCTGGGAAGACCCCGGTCCCACTGTTCCACAAAATTTTTCAGGCCTATTTCTTTTTTAAATGATTTTCCGGGGTAGCCCCCGGCCCCCCTTGTTACCGTAGCTGTAATATTCTTCACACGTAAAATATAAACATAACTGCTTCAAAGTGCGTAAATTCCACTATTATGTGTTTATTCTTTTCTAAATTAATTCTCCCGGAGGGACCCTTGGGCCCGCCTTCCTTGCAGTAGACCTACTCAGCGGCGTAGCCAGAAATTTTTTGTGGAGGGGGTCCAGTTTTCATGCAACATCAATACGTAAAGATTGCCCGTTTACGATAAATTTTCAAATGGGGTGTTGTTTCATTTGGTGCCCCCCCCCCGTATTTTCGTAAAATAGTATAAAAATAGGAAAGCTTTCATCATGGACGTACACGCATCTTCTAATTAGGGGCATGATCTGAATTTCCCCACCCGAGGGGTCGGGTTGCTAAAGGGGGGCCCGGGGTCACCCCCGGGGAAGGGTTTTGAAAAAAAGGCTTGAAATTGTGGAGTTTTACACATTTTGATGTATATACGACTTGTAACCTATTCTAAAAATGTTTAGGTTTTACAGCCGAAGAATAGGACACCTACTGCAAGAACGGGGGCCCCGGGGTTCTCCCCCGGGGGAATTATTTTGAAAAAAAATAGGCCCAAAATAATGGAATTTACGCACTTTGAAAGCAGTTATGCTCATATTTTACATATGACGAATATTACAGCTAACAAGGGGGGCTACCGTAGGGAATGTTCTTTAAAGGATAAGCCTGAAATAGCTTGTCGGCAAAACAATTTTGATTTTGCAGACGATAAAATTATTAAAAAAACTGGAGACCGGGGGACCGGGGTCTCCCTGGGGATTTGTTTTGAAAAGTTGGATGTTTTGCTAAATTTTGAGGGGGGGGGGGGGGTCCGGACCCCGTTGACCTCCCCCCCCTTGACTACGCCACTGGACTCACCTACTATTCTCTGGCTTTAAAACCTGGACGTTAATAGAATACGTTGCAAGACGTACTCGTATACATATGAAAATGTGTAAAACTCCACAATTTCAGGCCTATTTTGAACAAAACCCTTCCCCGGGGGAGATCCCCGGGCCCCCCTTCAGACTCTCAAACCCTCGGGTACCTGGTCAAGGAAAATTAAGAGATCATGCCCCTGATTAAAAGATAAAAGATTCGTACGTCTTGAGAACTGCTTTTATCTTTTTCTACTATTTTACGAAAATTGGGGGGGGGCGCCACATATAACACCAACCCATTCGAAAACCACTTATAAGTGGGCATACTTTATGTATTGATGTTATGTGAAAACTGGACCCCCCCCCCCCCCCAAATAAAAATCTGGATACGCAACTGCTTTGACCATTAACTTCTTTTCTTCCTAATTTTCAAGTATAGGCATCAGTAAAATTTCCTTGGGCCTACCCATTGTCAATCTCAACATTTATAATTATTTTAAAAGAAAGTCAGTCACATAAAAAACTTGAGAAACTGGTGGAGCGTTGGCGCGGTCGTGTGTGGGCACCCCTCTAGACTCACCGCTCCACCTCATCCATTTGGCGTGTTGGCGCGTTGGCGCGGTGAAATCGGCGCGGTCGTGTGTGGCCAGCTTAAAAGAAATCGTTGGAGCCGTTTTTGAGAAATAATTTTTTTAGACGTTTTTCTGGAATTTGTTGAGAATAACCCCCCCCCCCCCCCAATTGAGTTAGCCCAAAATAAAAAAAATAGTCCCGAGGTATAATTTTTGTGAACCTACATGCTGAATTTCATGATAATCAACCGAGTAGTTCGCCCGGAAATCGATGAACAGACAGACAGAGCGACAGACAGACAGACATTTCGTAAAAAAACACATTTTTGGGTTCCTGGGACCTCAAAACGTGTAATTCCGTTGAAATCTCGGAATCGAAAATTTGGACCGTCACAAAGCTTTCCTTATACTATGTATAAATTGGAAAGCAATAAAGGCAATTTTCTTTCCTTCTTTATGTTAATAGGAAGCAGACCGTAATTATTGGCTACCTTTGGATCACCACGAACCCTATTGGTATACCCTATGTACAGGGTTTGTCTGGAAAGTAATGTCAGTGATTTTTTATTTTTTACGGAGACTGTAGGCGCAATCGCACGCTTTACCTGTTCAGATTGTGGTGGGTGGACATGGCAACAAGTTCCAAAAAGCGCCAGCTGGCTACTGATCATTGTAGCGGTCACATCAGTTGTTCCATGTGAGTCGGTACAGTAACCCGGTGCAAGAAGAAAAAAGCGTTGGCTTGAGCAACGGATGGCGATCTAGTTTTGTGTAAAACTGGAGAAGAGTGCTGCGGAAACCATTATAATGTTGAAAAAGGCCTTTCGGGTAGGCAAATTTTCCGGTGGCACAAATCCTTCGCAGAAGACGCCAACGACGAGCCCCACGCTGGACGGTCATCAACCTCCAGTACCAACGACAATGTGCAACATGTGCGTGACTTGTTGAACACTGATCGTCGTGTTAGTGCGTTTGATTTCCAATAAATTAAACATTACTAAAACCTATTTATTAATTATAAATAATAATAATAATATAACATAATATATATATAAGTATATATATAAGTATATAATAAAATATAACAATATAATTAAACATTACTAAAAAAACAGACACCAGTAGTGGAGGTTGATGACGGTCCAGCGTGGGGCTCGTCGTTGGCGTCTTCTGCGAAGGCCTTGTGCCACCGGAAAATTTGCCTACCCGAAAGGCAATCATCGTCGAAAGCCTTTTTCAACATTATAATGGTTTCCACAGCACTCTTCTCCATTTTTATAGAAAACTTGATCGGCATCCGTTGCTCAAGCGAACGCTTTTTTCTTCCTGCACCGGGTTACTGTATCGACTCACATGGAACAACTGATGTGACTAATACAACGATCGGTAGCCAGCTGACGCTTGTTGGAACTTGTTGCCAGATCCCCCCATCAGAATCTCAGCCAGTAAATCGCGCGCTTGCGCGTACAGTTTCGGTAAAAAAAAAAATCACTGACATACTTTCCGGACAATATTTTTATTTTATTTAATACAGTACAATGATTTAGGATATTCCATTTGTATTCATTCACCATATTATTAATGTTTTTTTTTTAATTTTCCATTCTTTGCTTTAATTTGTTGATTTAGTAAATTTCTGTCCTACATCAGTTTAACCCAAAAATCAGGATAACCAAATATTGCATATAAAAACATGTTACGTAGTGAGGAAAGCTTTGTGATTTACACGTTTTGGGGTCTCAGGAACCCAAAAATGTGGTTTCTACGAAATGTCTGTCTGTCCGCCTGTTCCGTTCGTCGATTTGTGGGCCAACTACTCGGTGGATTTTAATGAAATTTAGGTTCACAAAAAATTACATCAGGGAGCCTTATTTTTTTTATTTTGGGCTTAATCGATTGGGAGGGGGGGGGGGTTTACCCTCCAGATAATAAAAAAAAAGGCTTAAAACAATTTTCTTAAAAATGGCTCCAACAATTTTTTTTAATAAGGTGATGAAGAACAATAATTCATGCAATAGAAAAATAAAAAAATATTTTCATTACAAACAGTTCATTGTATCCAGGCTAAATAAATAAATAAATATTGACTTTTTGTAGTATTACAAAGCTAACCTAGCGGAGTTAGGACTAGAAAGCCCTCTCTTACACTCAACTAGGAAGACCCAGGACCGCCTGCTTTACATGCCCTTCAAAGCATGGCCAGAAAATGTAGCAAGTGTGGGACTCGAACCAACAACATTTAGGGTGAAAGTCAGAGTCTGTACCACTACTCTACATGGCGTGACTAAATCAAACTTTCCTGTGCTTTGAGCGATGGCAAATCTTGACAGCGTAAAATAAACCCTATGGAGCCCCTCTGATGGTATTTCATTCAATTTTGAAATTCCCCCAAATAAACCTACACCTTAAACTCGTTTTCTAATAAAACTTTCCCCTCCACAAAGACAGGTCTATCCTAGATAAAATTTCAATAAGCACTTTAATCAACTAACACAATCGATCCCAAAATTTAATAACTCCCGAACAGTAATGAAGAAAGAATTATCAGACAGCAAAATACGAGGGGCGGTAGGTGAAATAATAGGAAGAGACGGTTCAAATAGATAATTATCTTTGTCTCTCAAACTCCCGCCATTCCACTGTCTCAGTCTATTCCTTAGAAATTGAGTATAATTCTATAGTCTATAGTCTATTTTGAGGAAGAGAGCAGTTTTATTCTATTATTTTCAAAATATGAGGTGACAACTTGTTTTTGTCTCCTATGGGGATACAAACTGAAATTTAAATGATTAGTTTGCAAGCAAGGCAGCCAGACATAAGCGAAACAGAGATATTGTTGCAAACTTTATTTTAATTGTTCGTTGCAAGAAGTTAGTAGTATTGAGAAATTAGTAATATCTACTTCAATTTCCAAAAACGAAAGAACTAAGTTATCGACTTCGCTAGATTTTATATTTAATTGACTAAACGGGTAAATATTATTGAAAAATTATGTTTAAAAGCATGCAGACGTTTCTTCTAATTACGAAAAATTCAGAATACTCGCTATTGAGTGGTAGTCAGTGGATTAGCGCCTGAAGGGTTACAGGTATATTATTATATATTATTATATATATTATTATTACATAGGTCTTCCTACAATATATCCATTATTAGGGGTATTCAATGCGTTTCGATTTCCCTAAGGGAAAGTAGGAATAGAACTCCGGTCTTTCTACGGGAGAAAAATAATGTCATAAGGAAATGTATTTCAAAACATTCCCTCGCTTTCCCCAACTACTTGGTTGGGTAAACTGAGCTTGGGAAATCGAAAACGCCAAACGGCCATATTTGTTGTTGTTTTGCCTTTGAATTTTTTTTTATTTATTTAATTTAAAAAAATGAAATTAATAAAAAAAAAAAAGGAAATATATGGCGAGAGGTGGACTGCAGCAGATGTTCATAAGTTAATAGCTAAAGGCAAAGAAACTTTGGAAGTAAGTTAGGTTAGGTCGGTAAAGTCGGAAACAGAGATACACGTTTCCATGGCAATTATATTTCTTCGTAGAAAGACTGGAGTTCTATTCCTATACTTTCCCTTAGGGAAATTGAAACGCAGTGAATACCCCTACTACAGTGGAACAGACTAGACATTTTAAGGAGATAAAGAAATCATACTAGACTACCAGCTATGCTTAAAAAAATCCTGTGAGTATGCATTGGAAGAGAAATTTTTCAGTTTGGCTGGGTGTACGAACCAACGTGACGCAGGGTTTGCAATATAATAAAATAATTATATATATATATAAATGACTTTTTGTAAGAGACGATTGGAGGGAGAAAAGCCTTATAGGTGTAAAAATCAAATTTCTCGTGAAATATTAATCGTAGAGTTGTCAAAAGTACCAGGACAAACAAACAAATGTTTCTATAAATTCTTATCCTTTATGTACCGTTCTTACACCGATTGCCCACAATGATTAAATTTGGTTTGTACAAAAAACTATTAGTGTGATAGTCCCGAGGAAGGTAAGAACTATGCCAATTAGTTAGAGCCACATGTCGTGCATCGGAATATAGAGGAGAAATTCTGCTAATTTTTCGGCTTTGCATTTTTTTCTGTGAAAATCGAATTGGTCAAATAACGCGTAGTGGGGGTACGCCGATTGTTGTTAACATAGATATTGTCGAATTTCATTGGTAAAGTAAGGAAAAAAATAAACATGAGGTCAATATATTGCATAGGTTTGGAGAAAAATTGATCAAAAGAAGTCAGTGCGCTCTTGAAGGAAACCTTAAGGAAAGAAGGGTCTTAAGCTGAATAAAACCATTAGAGTACAGAATGATGCCCTCCATGTAAATTAGCTCTCTAAAAAAAGGCATATTGGAGTGATATAAATCTGTCGCTTAGCACTGGATTTAAGCTAAGCGAAAAGACCCAAACATAGAATTATTTAAAAAATAAAATAGAAAAAATGACAACCCCTTTTGTTCATTTTCCCCTGTGCGGATGAAATACCTGTCACAACAAAATCTTGACTTATTCCTAAAATGGACACCGAACTGCCCTGTCTCTATTTATGAAAAACAGTAGACATGCAGCCTCCTGGGATAAGCTGTCTGTTAGAAACCGGACAGTATATACTGTATATTCATGTGTACTCACTTAGATAAACTGACAGCGTCTGGAGAATTCCAAATAACCACTTTTGTCCTTCCCTAAGATTAAGCCCGTTTTGAAGACATTACAAGTTTGCTTTGAATAAGAGATGAAGAGAGGAAAGCTGGCACCGACTCGCTGCGAGTAGGTTGCCACTAAATGTTGTCCATCGTATCCTGCAGAGGTCTACAGTATTGAAATAAACATTTATTGTTTCTTGTTGTTCTACTAATGAACCGACCTAGTGGTGCAGTAAGTGTGATGATGCCGAAACAAATCTCCGAGTCTATATGGGGACCATTGTTTTTTCACCACTACCCACTTCTGACTGAGCCGGACGCCGTACCAAGTTGAATCCAGCGGACCAGAGCAGGTTCAAAGATGCAGATAACATGGTAGTGTGCACAGTGCCGGTAGGGAAACATGGTAGGACTTGTCCTGGTCACCTCCGAACTAATCGTGTGACTTCACTGTGTTTCCCAAGTGGTTCGGAATCCACTATAATCAGGAGGTGCCCTGTCCTATGGGCCCACACCGTGGCCTGGGACTGTGTCCAACCATATTACTACTAGTGGTGCAGTAAAAGAGCCCTCTCTCAAACTGAACTCGCGTCGAGTCTCGAACATGGATCTTCCATTTCAAGAACGAACAGTCCAGTTGGTAGATAACATTAATAAATAAATAAGGACTTTTTGTTGTTTCTATTACTAAGCCAACCTAGGGGAGTTAGGGCTATAAAGCCCTCTCTTACACTCAACTAGGAAGGCCCGGGACCACCTGCTTTACAAGCCCTCCAGAAAATGTAGCCAGTGTGGGACTCGAACCAACAACCTTTCGGGTGAAAGTCAGAGTCCGTACCACTACGCTACATGTCTTGACTTTCCTGTTTCACGAAAGTACAATACCGTTTACGCTAATGGGCTGAAGTTACAGCTAAGCAGCAGGATGCTGGGACCTTAAAAAAGGAAAGCCATGTGTAGAAGAGAGGTAAATAATAGCATAACACGTAGCTCATTTTATCTGAAAATAATGAAAATTAAAAGCAGCAAGCTAGAGCCAAATCAAATCCAAATTTCTACGACCTAACCAAAAGGTGAGTTCTCATTATGATAAAGCTCTGCTCACCGCCGCAGCTAGTGATTGTAAAATAATTATAAACTCTCGAGCTGGGAGATAGGGTGGTTTAGCGTTGGGATGGGAGGGGGGGTGGTGGCAGTATTACATGCAAATCTGGGTTTAATAGCGTCCTAGCTAAGAATCTAATGAGCCCCAGAAGACATGGGGCGTGTGGGGTTGGGGAGACGTATATAGGGGTGGGTTAACAGGTGCTCCTGAAAACTGGCCTTTGCGCGTCGTATAATACTCCCATTTGCACCAAGATGTATCCCCAAAAGTTATGTTTCGGGGAAGGAGGGTGGAAATTTCTTGGGGGAACCCTTTACTGCGAAGAAGCAGTGGCGTGTAAAAGGTTAAGTAATCAAGTTGTGCCAGATAACACATAATTATATTAAGTGTCTAGTTAACCTAGAAATCAGAAAAAAAAGTCGGATGCCAACCATGCCAATCAGAAATTTTATACTCGAGGAAACCAAACCAAAAGTCCACAAAATCTCTGACTAATATTGTTCATTCACATATCACCCCTGACAGATAGTTACTGTGAATACTGGGGATATGTGAATATAGCATAGTGAATATACAGTATACAGTGAATATACTAGTAATTATTACTGTGAAATAATCCCGAGGGTCCCCAAAAAATGTCCAGCGTTTATAGTCCCCACAAGGTTTGATTCTAGGGCGAACGTAACAAAAATGTGGGGAAGAATGTGTAGTTGCATTTTTTAAGTTATTTGTGCTCCTAACAGTATAATTGGTGAAAACCTACTTGTTCCTAGTGGCAGTCCCGAATTAACCCAATGCAACGGGCCACATACTATATATATTGTAGTATGTATAGGCTATGCCCCAGATCAAAAGACGGTCACATTTTGCAAGAAAACTGACTGAGCACTATTTCTTCTATTTAAATCTCTAGTACGACCTGGGCGCCTAAGAAAGGAATATCTGCAGCAGGTGATGGGGGATATACATAAGGGCCGATACGTACGTGGAGTGTGCCAGGATCAAGGAGAGTGGAGGCATCGATGCCACATGTTGCTGCCAACCAGCCAGCTGGCTGTAACTACAAGAAGAAGTGTTGTTCTTAGCTGTTTCTAACGCCTGCTTTCAGCATTTCTGCTTTTAAGCAACCCCGTCAGCCTATGGAGGGGGGAGTGAGTCTGTTTATTAACTTGAGGCACCCTGAGGCCAGACTCTTTCACCTCGGGGAAAGGGGAGTTGACTGACAGGGTGGACCTCCTGATTATAGTGGATTCCGAACCACTTGGGGAACATGGTAAAGTCACACGAATTAATCGGAGGTGACCAGGACTCGATACGCACGTAGACTGACTGTTATATAGTCTCAGCACGTTATCATGTCCCACCATGCTCCCCTGCCAACGCTGTGCACACTACACTACACTACAAGAAGAAGTAGCATGATAGTTTAAAAAAATACACGAAACCCCCATTATTTCTCACCTATATTTTGAACATTTCTCCCAAGTCTCCGCGAAGTTAACTCCTAAGTGTTGAAAGATTTTGCAACAGGCGGGCCCTATCCTTTTGGGGACCCGCGAAATTTTCCTAATGGAAACCCCGGCTTTACATGAAATTTAGAAAATTATACGGATTGCAATATGCAAATAAAATTGCCTTTTCCTTACTCTTACCCTGGGCGCAAACTACAGAGCAACCAAATTTGAGAAAATGACCGCGAGAAGGGGGATTTTGGCATCTGTACTAACTGCGGTAAGCTTTGCAATTGGCTACTGCTGTGCTGGTTCAGCTCCTTCGGCAGTCCTCCACACAGCTGATGTCAAGCACCTCTGATACCCCCATAACGACTTTCTCTTCTATACTATATACCTTCCAACAACCACCACCATTTAAGTCTTTACCCTTATACCTTCAGAATGGCACGAACTGGGGGAAATGAAGTGATTTTGCAATATTCAAGAGATATCTTATTTTTTATCACTTCTTCTGAGGTCACAATCTCTATGACTGGTCGGCAGCAACTCTGCGTACCATCTTCTCGTTCCTCCACCTTCCTCTTCTGCTCTTGGTACGTTTGAGCTCCTGCGTCCTCGTTCCGTTTGCAATTATAATAATATTCTGTATTAAGTACCGAAGGTATTGTTTGTGTGACACCGACGGAGACCTGATCTTGACATATACCCATGCATAGCAGGACAACCAGTAACTGCAACCGACAGCGTCAGATTCTTAGGTATGCAAGTTGACAAGGATTTAAACTGGAATAAACACGTGGCTGAGCTATTAAAAAAACTAAATAGTGGCCTCTTTGTAGTCAGGCGCCTTAGCTTTGTGTGTGTGTTGAAAATTGAATATTAAATTGAATATTAGCGCACTGCCATGTATTGAAACATGGAGTTCCGCTTTAATGCATACCTAAATTCAGAATTCTTTACATGTTTATTGTTATGCAGTGAAGTGGTCCTCAAACGTTCCAGTGGATTAAAATGCACTACTATTCCTCGCAAAAACCATTGCTAAGCATGGCGTGGGACAAGCGACAGTTCATAATTTGTTTTCATTATCATTTAAGGCGCAAATCTAATCCCCTCATAATAACCAAAAGACAGCAAGATGTAGGGCAGATTGCTGGAAACAGAGTGAAATTCTTGAAAGCGAAGTTTTCTGTTTCACCAGACTTATGTAATTAAAAATTGTTCTCAGACTCCCTTAATTTGGAATGCATTCTCCAGATTTTTTAACAACAGATACATTTCAAGAAAAAACGGCAAAAATTCTTCAGTTTCTTGCATTCCCCGACATTTCATTGGGGAAAGTATTTTTTTTTGCATTGACTTAATTTTTTACAGTCGGAACGCTTGAGGGAAATTACGTGAAATCTTGTAAAGCCTTTTTTTAAAACGGCAAGTTGAATCCATTAGAAATGAGCCTGTTCAAAACTGTAGCAAACTTTGTTGTGGGCACAGCGTTGGCAGGGGAACATGGTGGGACATGATAATGCGCCGCTGAGGCTTCCAGCTAGTCTAATTGCGTGTTGAGTCCTGCGAGCCAACTATGCCATTTAGCACAAACTAATTCTTGGGTTTAGAAATGTAAACAGAATAATTATACATAGCACTTTCCATTACTTAGGCGCCCATTCCACCGACCGGCTAGGGCTATTTACAAAAACGGTGACGTGGTAGCAGACATTCAAGACTTAGGCGGGGTTTTTACCGACCTCGCATTGCAGAATTGACGGAAATGTTTATTTTCCTCTATGCCATAGTTAAAATTGATCAATGATCATACAGTAAAATCACAAACAAACAAAATAAAATCAAAAAATGGCGTCATGGGATATGTTAAGTACAAACATTTTAATAGATTTCTATGAAAAGAAAAATTCGCCATAGTAGGCCCGTAGGTCAACTGCGAACTAACAGTCTGAATTTACTATTTTCCCCTGTCAGTCAACTCCCCTTCTCCCCAAGGTAGACTCACCCCCCCCCCCCCCCCCCCACCACGCAGACAGGGCTGCTTAAAGCTGAAATGCTGAAAGCAGACGTTGGAAAACAAATAAAACAAACCTTATTAAAAATACAATTCTCAATTAGGCTTGATTTTTTTAAGTACGGTAATGTAAACTATAAAGTTCTCACTTTACCGCCACATTTAGACGGAGATTTTAAGCTATCGCTTTCTTTCCCCAATATCACGGAGTACTTTCCGCCACATCACGTTGTGCGTTAAGTCGAACTGACAAAAACTTTTGTTCCCTCGACGGTACATGCGAAATAATAGCCGATGCTGAACACGTCTACTTGCTAGTTTTGTATTTCCACCACAACGGCCTCTCAGATAATATTAGCTGGATTAACGCTTTGTTAATACTATAGACGTGCTGTTACAGTTCTATTTCTAATGCTGCCTACATTCTACACAAGAAAAACGGGACATTCTGGCCAGTGGCGGATTATACTTTGTGGAGGCCAGGGCAAACCAATCAGCGGGCCTACTATGTCGTTTAGTATTAACTTAATCCACCACACCAGATATAATATTAGGTGGATTAACGCTCTAATAATACTATAGACGTGCTCTTACAGTTATATTTCTAATGCTACCTAGAGTTCTCTATAAAGTATAAGAGAAATGGGACATTCTAGCCAGTGGTGGATTAAACGTTGTGGAAGCCCCGAAGCCAAACTAGTCTGGAGGCTTACTATGCCGTTTAGTATTTACAATTAATCCACCACACCGGTCTCTCAGATAATATCAGCTGGATTAACGTTCTGTTAATAATACTGTAGACGTGCTGTTACAGTTATATTTCTAATGCTACCTAGAGTTCAATACAAGAAAGATGGGACATTCTGGCCAGTGGCGGATTAAACTTTGTGGAAGCCCTGAGACCAAACTAATCTGTAAACATACTATGCCGTTTAGTATTAACAATTAATCCACCACACCGGCCTCTCAGATAATATTAGCTGGATTAACGCTTTGTTAATACTATAGACGTGCTGTTACAGTTATATTTCTAATGCTACCTAGAGTTCAACACAAGAAAGATGGGACATTCTGGCCAGTGGCGGATTAAACTTTGTGGAAGCCCTGAGACCAAACTAATATGTAGGCATACTATGCCGCTTAGTATTAACTTAATCCACCACACCGGCCTCCCTGATAATATTAGCTGGATTAACGCTTTGTTAATACTATAGACGTGCTGTTACAGTTACGTTTCTCAAGCTACCAAGAGTTCTATATAAGAGAGATGGGGCAGTTTTGCACATAGGATTAAACTTCGTGGAAGCCCTGAGACCAAACTGATCTGTAGGCATACTATGCCGTTTAGTATTAACTTAATCCACCACACCGGCCTCTCTGATAATATTAGCTGGATTAACGCTTTGTTAATACTATAGACGTGCTGTTACAGTTATATTTCTAATGCTACCTAGAGTTCAATACAAGAAAGATGGGACATTCTGGCCAGTGGCGGATTAAACTTTGTGGAAGCCCTGAGACCAAACTAATATGTAGGCATACTATGCCGCTTAGTATTAACTTAATCCACCACACCGGCCTCACTGATAATATTAGCTGGATTAACGCTTTGTTAATACTATAGACGTGCTGTTACAGTTACATTTCTCAAGCTACCTAGAGTTCTATATAAGAGAGATGGGGCAGTTTTGCACATAGGATTAAACTTCGTGGAAGCCCTGAGACCAAACTGATCTGTAGGCATACTATGCCGTTTAGTATTAACTTAATCCACCACACCGGCCTCTCTGATAATATTAGCTGGATTAACGCTTTGTTAATACTATAGACGTGCTGTTACAGTTATATTTCTAATGCTACCTAGAGTTCAATACAAGAAAGATGGGACATTCTGGCCAGTGGCGGATTAAACTTTGTGGAAGCCCTGAGACCAAACTAATATGTAGGCATACTATGCCGCTTAGTATTAACTTAATCCACCACACCGGCCTCACTGATAATATTAGCTGGATTAACGCTTTGTTAATACTATAGACGTGCTGTTACAGTTACATTTCTCAAGCTACCTAGAGTTCTATATAAGAGAGATGGGGCAGTTTTGCACATAGGATTAAACTTCGTGGAAGCCCTGAGACCAAACTGATCTGTAGGCATACTATGCCGTTTAGTATTAACTTAATCCACCACACCGGCCTCACTGATAATATTAGCTGGATTAACGCTTTGTTAATACTATAGACGTGCTGTTACAGTTACATTTCTCAAGCTACCTAGAGTTCTATATAAGAGAGATGGGGCAGTTTTGCACATAGGATTAAACTTTGTGGAAGCCCTGAGACCAAACTAATATGTAGGCATACTATACCGTTTAGTATTAACTTAATCCACCACACCGGCCTCTCTGATAATATTAGCTGGATTAACGCTTTGTTAATACTATAGACGTGCTGTTACAGTTATATTTCTAATGCTACCTAGAGTTCAATACAAGAAAGATGGGACATTCTGGCCAGTGGCGGATTAAACTTTGTGGAAGCCCTGAGACCAAACTAATATGTAGGCATACTATGCCGTTTAGTATTAACTTAATCCACCACACCGGCCTCACTGATAATATTAGCTGGATTAACGCTTTGTTAATACTATAGACGTGCTGTTACAGTTATATTTCTAATGCTACCTAGAGTTCAACACAAGAAAGATGGGACATTCTGGCCAGTGGCGGATTAAACTTTGTGGAAGCCCTGAGACCAAACTAATATGTAGGCATACTATGCCGCTTAGTATTAACTTAATCCACCACACCGGCCTCACTGATAATATTAGCTGGATTAACGCTTTGTTAATACTATAGACGTGCTGTTACAGTTACATTTCTCAAGCTACCTAGAGTTCTATATAAGAGAGATGGGGCAGTTTTGCACATAGGATTAAACTTCGTGGAAGCCCTGGGACCAAACTGATCTGTAGGCATACTATACCGTTTAGTATTAACTTAATCCACCACACCGGCCTCTCTGATAATATTAGCTGGATTAACGCTTTGTTAATACTATAGACGTGCTGTTACAGTTATATTTCTAATGCTACCTAGAGTTCAATACAAGAAAGATGGGACATTCTGGCCAGTGGCGGATTAAACTTTGTGGAAGCCCTGAGACCAAACTAATATGTAGGCATACTATGCCGCTTAGTATTAACTTAATCCACCACACCGGCCTCACTGATAATATTAGCTGGATTAACGCTTTGTTAATACTATAGACGTGCTGTTACAGTTACATTTCTCAAGCTACCTAGAGTTCTATATAAGAGAGATGGGGCAGTTTTGCACATAGGATTAAACTTTGTGGAAGCCCTGAGACCAAACTAATATGTAGGCATACTATACCGTTTAGTATTAACTTAATCCACCACACCGGCCTCTCTGATAATATTAGCTGGATTAACGCTTTGTTAATACTATAGACGTGCTGTTACAGTTATATTTCTAATGCTACCTAGAGTTCAATACAAGAAAGATGGGACATTCTGGCCAGTGGCGGATTAAACTTTGTGGAAGCCCTGAGACCAAACTAATATGTAGGCATACTATGCCGTTTAGTATTAACTTAATCCACCACACCGGCCTCACTGATAATATTAGCTGGATTAACGCTTTGTTAATACTATAGACGTGCTGTTACAGTTACATTTCTCAAGCTACCTAGAGTTCTATATAAGAGAGATGGGGCAGTTTTGCACATAGGATTAAACTTCGTGGAAGCCCTGAGACCAAACTGATCTGTAGGCATACTATGCCGTTTAGTATTAACTTAATCCACCACACCGGCCTCTCTGATAATATTAGCTGGATTAACGCTTTGTTAATACTATAGACGTGCTGTTACAGTTATATTTCTAATGCTACCTAGAGTTCAATACAAGAAAGATGGGACATTCTGGCCAGTGGCGGATTAAACTTTGTGGAAGCCCTGAGACCAAACTAATATGTAGGCATACTATGCCACTTAGTATTAACTTAACCCACCACACCGGCCTCACTGATAATATTAGCTGGATTAACGCTTTGTTAATACTATAGACGTGCTGTTACAGTTATATTTCTAATGCTACCTAGAGTTCAATACAAGAAAGATGGGACATTCTGGCCAGTGGTGGATTAAACTTTGTGGAAGCCCTGAGACCAAACTAATATGTAGGCATACTATACCGTTTAGTATTAACTTAATCCACCACACCGGCCTCTCTGATAATATTAGCTGGATTAACGCTTTGTTAATACTATAGACGTGCTGTTACAGTTATATTTCTAATGCTACCTAGAGTTCAATACAAGAAAGATGGGACATTCTGGCCAGTGGTGGATTAAACTTTGTGGAAGCCCTGAGACCAAACTAATATGTAGGCATACTATGCCGTTTAGTATTAACTTAATCCACCACACCGGCCTCACTGATAATATTAGCTGGATTAACGCTTTGTTAATACTATAGACGTGCTGTTACAGTTACATTTCTCAAGCTACCTAGAGTTCTATATAAGACAGATGGGGCAGTTTTGCACATAGGATTAAACTTCGTGGAAGCCCTGAGACCAAACTATCTGACATTGTCGGGAAAACTCAGTCTCGCTGATTTGGGTCCCGGCTCACTCGAACTTTGATGGGAATGAAAGAGCCGACGAGCTGACTCGAAAAGGTGCAGAAACGCCATTCATTGGTGCAGAACCTAAGTATGGGATGGCTTATTGCCAGGCCCGTACTTCTGTACAAAAATGGGTGCAGAGAAAAACTGCAGAGGAATGGAAGAAAGTCCCGGAAAGCAGATTTGCTAAGAAGGTTATTCCGGGTCCTAGTAAAAAGCTCACCGATCAACTTCTCTCTTTAAGTAGAGAGCAAGCTAGAAGGGTGGTTGGCACGCTTACGGGCCACGGCCACTTCAACAAACACATGCATAGGGTTGGCGTGAAAAACGACAGTAGATGCAGACTGTGTGAAGTTGAAGAAGAAACAGCTGAACACATTCTCTTTGAACGTGAAGCGCTGGGAAAAACTCGATACCAAACTCTTGGCCACCCTAGGTCTGAAGAGGAAACCATCCGATCTAATCCCATCACAAAAACACTAGAATTTATCAAAAAGACTGGTGTTATAAGATGGGCGTAGACGGCAAACGTGGAAGCAAAAGACCTTCTAGGTCGACGCTTATAGGAACTCAAACGAGTAGGCCCCACGAAGGTAAAAAAAAAAAAAAAACTATCTGACATTAAAAATGTAAAGAAAATAATTTCGAAACCATTAAAAAGTTATAGACACATACGGCCTACCCCACGCAAGTATGACTCATTATTCTTATCATCGTTAAACAATCAGTGGAATTCACAAAATGAAATATTTTTTGTTTCAAGAGTGAATTCTTCTACTTCTTATAATGCCTCTTCAACCAAAGTTAATTTCTTCCTTTCGAGGATGTGAAATATTTCGTCAAGACGTACAACCTCAGTATGGCGCAAAGGCTCATGGCGTTGATGTTCCTGTACACTGCAGGAATTATAGCTCAAATCTAACTCAGGTAACATTCACACACTCACACACATATACAGTATATATAACTGCTTTTGACGGTCCCTGGGCAACCTCGTTGTTCAGTTCGCTCCTGATTACAGTTCACAATTACACTAGGTAAAGACAATAATAAACTCGGTGGTTGTATAAGCAAGCCCTAGGTTGCAGTCACCCTTAAGACAAATAAAAAAATAATCAACCAAAGTTAATTTAATGCCAGCGTTATATTGTATGTACTACATACTATTATACAATAGTAATACTGCAATATTCTGCATATTCAAGTAGAGTAGTGGTGTATGCTCTGACTTTCACCCGAAAGGTTGTTGGATCACTTGCTACATTTTCTGGCCATGCTTCGGAAGGCATGTAAAGCAGGCGGTCCCGGGTCTTCCTAGTTGAGTGTAAGAGAGAGCTTTATAGCCCTAACTTCGCTAAGTTGGCTTAGTAATAGAACAAAAAAAAAGTCAATATTTATTTATTTATTTATTTATTCTTTTTCATCTTCATTTTTCCTCAGAAACCAATCAAACCGAAGCAATACACAAGGAAAAGCTACACGACTCCCTCCTTAAACAACCCCTAAAGTTTTCCTGCATTGGGTTACATCTTAATTTTTCACAGTCACCTTTAATTTGCCTCATTTCCCCGAATATCTCCCATCCAAACCAAACAATTTTCCCACGGCTCCCACCCCCGTTTCCTACTCAGGTTGAAGGGTAATTCGTCAAACAGTTTTCCACAACATTAAACACATACTTGTCCTCTTCCGTTCACTTTCTTATAAATTGGGACCCTCTTGGTCCCCCTGCTTTTGTTTTCTTCGTCGCCGCCTTTGTCATCGAGTTAGGGGGGTTGTTTTTGATTATTGTTCGTTGCTATCATAAATCTACCTACTTCTCCATGACTGGAGATGAAATTCTTAGAGACGTTCTAGTCGATTATCCAGCCATTAACGACTTTTAAACAAATTTTCCAACAAATTAAGTTCTTCCTAGAAGTTATAAATGCGGTGGATTACGGATAGGAAATTATTTGTTTTTGCGTCTTTGGATTGCATTTGTGAGATCCTTCGGTGTTAGAATCTACGGTTGGGCCTTCGATTGAGACTGGCGAAATGTTATGTGTTCCCAATCGTTCTATGTATCCTTTATGGGATAGTGTGACGACCATAGCTGTACCAAATAATAATGTGACAGACTTAATACTGCCGGCTAGGGGGAGAGGGGGGGGGGGACAGAGAGAGTGGCGTGTCCTTGGAAATGACGAGCTCTACGCGATGTACCGAGAACCTCCGACAGTTGCCGAAATCAAGAGAGCCCGCATCATGTAGCTAGGGCACGTGGAACGAATGCCAGACAATTGGGCTACAAGAGCTGCCTTACACAAGGTGCCCCATGGGAGAAGACGAGTGTGGCGACCACAGCTCCACCAAATAATAATGTGACAGACTTAATACTGCCGGCTAGGGAGAGAGGGAGGGGCAGAGAGGGTGGCGTATCCTTAGAAATGACGAGCTCTACGCGATATACCGAGAACCTCCGACAGTTGCCGAAATCAAGAGAGCCCGCATCATGTAGCTAGGGCACCTGGAACGAATGCCAGAAAATTGGGCTACAAGAGTAGCCTTACACAAGGTGCCCCAAGTGAGAAGACGAGTGTCGACGAATACGATGGCTGGACGACGTCGAGGTGGATCTAGTGACGCTTGGTGTCGATGACTGGCGAAGGAGAGCGCAGTACCGTGCAGGCTGGCACGATGTGGCAGAGCAGGCCAAGGCTCTTCACGGGCCGTAGCGCCAAGGAGTAGTAGTAGTATGGTTGGACACAGTCCCAGGCCACGGTGTGGGCCCATAGGACAGTGGACCTCCTGATTAGAGTGGATTCCGAACCACTTGGGAAACACAGTGAAGTCACACGATTAGTTCGGAGGTGACCAGGACAAGTCCTACCATGTTTCCCTAACGGCACTGTGCACACGACCAAGTTTTCGGCATCTTTGAACCTGCTCTGGTCCGCTGGATTCAACTTGGTATGGCGGCCGGCCGCCAAGGAGTAAGTAAGTAAGTTAGTCTTAATACCGTCTGCCTGAAAATTAGCAATTAGAGTACGATGCCCCCTTTTTTCAATGAAGATGTGAATTAGGGGCATAAAAGCAAATAAAAATAAATAATCTCACAGCGAGAATCGCTGTTTTCACGAACCAACGATTAGCTCCGCTATTGTCTCCAGAGTATCGTACCTTTTGTTTTCTACCCCCTCCCCCGTCTTGTCCCCCCTCTATATTCCCGGCACCATTCTTTTCTTCCTCACCTAATAACGCTCCCTACCGGAATAAAACTTGTAAATTGCACCTCTTTCATTATTTTTATAACTTACTTCCTGTTTGTTATTAATTTTTATATAACGGTGTGGCTCCCTACCAGGTGGATAGTAGATGAAAATCTTGAATCCCCCCCACCCCTCTACTCCTGAGCTATATTCATTTTCTCCAGCCACCCTCTCCCACCCCCCTCCTATGTTTTTATTTACAGTTCACCCCATCATGAGAGCTCAAGGAGAGGCTCTTCACATTTCATGAGATGTTAGCCTTTTTCAAGTTCATATTGCATTTTTTTCGTACCATAGTTTTATGTCAGTCATCCTAAAAATCGGAAAGTTACGTGATTACGTAGGGGTCGGGCCTAGCGAGGACGCGAGTCCCTAGTCTGCTCTCGAAGCTAAATTAAGTTACCATGGATACACTTGGGTATAATAATATGCTATGCGTTGTAATCTTATAATGACACAGCTTGGGATTGCAACCTAAAGGAACAGACTTCTATTTTTCATTTTTTTCAACTGTTTGACTCAATTATTCAGTGTGGTATAAATCTGAATTTCATAACATTCATAAATACGTATATAAGCTTACCATGGGTGAAAATTATTTTCGTCTCTAAAAGTGACCAAACTGACTAGCTGGTATTTCATACTAACTCGATGATAGAGACAAGAAAATGTGCCATTAATGTGTTTATAAACTACCTCTCTTTCCACACATAGCATTATTGATTTCATTTTGTTGTACCTAATTATACCTACACACAGAACAAACACACAGCTAATCATAAATAAACATTGGTACTTTAATGAATTGACGAGGAGAGGGCCATGGTCGAGTGGTTAGAGAGCTTAAATAAATAAATAAATAAATACTATATATTTCTGGTATATTATACAATACTACAACTACTACAAGTAATCAACAAGTAACTGACAAGAGAGTAAAATGTAAAATCGTCAAAATATCGTTAAAATCAGGTAGTTCTGTCATTGTCATTGTGCTATTGCATCAGCGACAGTGTAGAAAGCTTTTCTCTAAGAGGTGGTCTCTAAGCAATTTAGGGAAGTTAGTAGCATTTCTCGCCGCTCTCAGTTCAATCGGGAGTTTTCTGAGGTAGGCGAAACCTTGTAGTATAGGATGCAGTCGCTCACACTTGGCTCGTTGTATAGGTGTGGGTGTCCCCACTTTGTTTAAATTTCCCCCACACCTTGCATTTAAATCGGGAGAACGGTAGTTCGAATCCTCAAGGGGATCGGATTTATTCAATAATTCAGAGTAGAATACAAGAGCAATGAGTCAATGCGATGATTGCTACCCTCACACGCCACTGGCATGTGGACCCATCAGCTTTGGATCACTGTTGTAAGAAAATAAGCGCTAGCTTGGGGATGCGGGATGGTATTACGAACTATGTATTGTATATTTTTGTAAATATATGCTCCTTGTTCAGGGAATACTGGGCAAGGAAAAGAAAGAAGAAGAAGATTATTAATATATCACTTGCTTCATACAGCAGTAATAAATAAAAATAACAGTAATAATAAAAATGAAATAAGCCACTTAAAATGGTCCATACGTTTTTTTTTTAGCTCGATATAAAACGGTAACTTCTAATTCAACGCATTGTGAACACCCCCATTTCTTTGAAACGACTCTGTAATTTTTCTAGTCTTTGTCTCCAAAAACTCCCCAGTCTTTAACCCAGTGTCAAGAGACTGAAAAATGGAAGCTACCCGACCACGACCAATTTTCCAAAGAAAAATATATTCATCCCTACAGAACCATATATTATTCCGGGAAAATAGAGATTTACGAGGCAGAATCAGATAGTTGAGGAGGCTTCTGACCTTTCCGATGACTTAGGGCCGATCTGGAAAAACGTAGATCAAGTGTAGATTTACAGAAGGTGGTATAAATCATTGATAACCGGGGGGACCTTTATTCTATAAAAGGTTGTGATAATTCAACATTCATTTTTGTTTTATTTGAAAGGAATAAGGGTTGAAAAAGGATCTGAGTGTGTTTGGAATGTTGTTTTTAATACTAGACTTCAGTTTTGTGTGTTTTCGTCTGCACATCTAGGATTGTTTATTAAGGCGGGGTTTCCACATACGTCAATCGTCAATGAAAAATTGAAAAATGACGTTTTAGCAGACATTAAAGACATAGTAAAAATTCTGCTACCACGTCAATTTACGTCATTTTTACGTCACTTTCACATTTTTCATTGACGATTGACGTATGTGGAAACCCTGCCTTATGAATGGAAACGTAACTATGGGTGGCTGCAACCACCGTTGGTAAAGCTGCGGATATCCGAAGGAAGCTGTTTTCCCCACTTTTTATGCTTGGGCTCTTCCTTTGGATTACATGTAACTGCACCAACAATGGTAGGATGCCAGTCTTAGGAATTTAGGAAACCTATACATCATCAGGATCATCGTCGTCAGAGTCGTGGACAATAATCAACTAAATTTTCCCTGTCTCTACTTCTGATCATTCAACACTTCTTCTAGTACCAGTTCCAATCTCCTGAGATCGTTCTCAATCTGGTTTCGGTATCTCTTCCTAGGTATTTCTCTTCTTGTTGTTCCCTCTATTTATATTACCTCGCTCATCCACTGTTATCCATTTCCTTCACGTGTCCGAACCATTGCAGTCTGCGTCTCGCTATCTTCTCCATCAATGGTTCTTCTACCCCAAACTCTCTTCTTATCACTTCATTTGTATTCATATCTATTCTTGTCCTCTCAGCCGCTTTCAGACTCTTTAGTCTGTTTTTCTGTTGTCCGCTGAGATCTACACCTCACGGAATTAAAAAGAAAATGTCTACTGTAAGATAAAACAAGGCGTCCGCCCCTCGCGCTATTTTTGGAGAACCCGTTTCATCCAAAGATTGTTTTGTAAATTCCAGTGCTCGTTTTTAAAGGGGATTAAACACACTTATCGGTACCTATTTGCGATTTTGTACATTCTGAACTATTAGCTTTTTACAATAAAATTATTGTGATATAAAAGTGATATTAAAAACATTTAATATCACTATTGACGTTGGTGGAATCAGCGCCTTAAACAGATGTCATTTATGGAGCATAAAGACAGGCAGTGTAAATGATAATACGATGTCCTGGAAACCTATATAAATCGTCGATTCAATTCCCATTCTGTCCAGATTTTTCTCAATCTCCTATGTACAGTAATAAAATATGCATATTAATATGTATTATGTACAGAAGAGTCAATTTAAAGACTATATTATGATACAGTAATAAAAATGGATAATTCTTCAGGTCCATTGCTTATGATAAAGTAGAAAACATAGTAGAAATAGTGTAATAGCCGTAGCAGAAAACGAAAATATCCTCCATTTTCAATGCTTTGATGTTCATAATCTTTTACGTATACCACGCATCAATAAATAGATCTCAGGATCAACAGAATGGTACTAAAAAAGAACTACTACCGTGAACTTTTGTATAGTGCCATACCGTTCGTTACCAGGGGATCAGTATAGATTCAATCCCATCTTCTGATTTAAGACAATTCCTCGATTCTATCACCATTTTGAAGCTCCCATTGTATCCTTCTTGAGTTCCATTCCCCCTTTATGTTCCACTGCGATCTATGACCCGGTAAATTTAAATAGCTTCGGCAATAAACAATTTGAACATTATGTCACGGATGTAAGGGAGCTTTCCAAGAGACTGTATCAGTTTCTCTGAAAAATTTTAGCTTCTAGTGGGAAAAGTTTAAGCTATTGGAAACGGACGTTCGAAGCAACAACGCAAAATAATAATAATTTAACTACAGTCGTACTGTGGCGTTTGAAGAATAGCTTTATAGATTTATGATGTGATACATCAAGTATTCTTCTACAACTTAAATGTGCCACATTCTTAATACAAACAAACAAACCAGCCAACCTAGTAGTAGTAGTATGGTTGGACACAGTCCCAGGCCACGGTGTGGGCCCATAGAACAGGGGACTTCCTGATTATAGCGGATTCCGAACCACTTGGGAAACACAGTGAAGTCACACGATTAGTTTGGAGGTGACCAGGACAAGTCCTACTATGTTTCCCTACCGGCACTGTGCACACTACCAAGCTATCTGCATCTTTGAACCTGCTCTGGTCCGCTGGATTCAACTTGGTAAGGCGGCCGGCTTGACACATTTTTTTATTTATTTTTAAGCACTCCAGGGTAGATCCCTTGAAAAATGGTGGAATGGGACATCAAATTCTAGTAGAATGAAACCCATTGGAAATGGAAGATAATATGACAGAAATTAAAGGAAAAATAAATTACGGGTGATCTGAGTTTTGGAAGTAGGTGGGGATGGGTTTTTATGGGGGAAATATAGTGCATCTTTATTTCCGGCAAAACTACAAGTACTATGGAAAAATGTTAAATAGCAAAAATGTAGGTAATAAAAATATCTACAACTTTAGCTATTACACTTTTTTCACATAACCTCAAAATGTATGTGAAAAATGCCAAAAACCAAGGTTTTGGTTTTTTATTTAAATGTCTCTTAAATTAAAACATTTTTTCCACGAAATTTGGCGAAAACTTACCTTTTTATGTTCTAAAGTTACTTTAGTTTTTATTTATTTATAATATTAATTTGTTTCACCTAAGTTTGACCTTCACGGATATGGAATATAATATATATGGATGGGCTCCAGGAGTTGGACAGGGAAGTGTTGACGGAGGTGGTCCGCTTCCTGGATGGTATCGGACAAAAGTGGTAGGACGTTGGGCAAGCTGTTTTAGACGGTCCCTGGGCAACCTCGTTGTCCGGTGCGCTCCTGATAGCAGTTTTGCACCCGTCTTTTGCCAAATGGAAATGGAAATGGCTGTATACCCTTAAGCCCAAAAAATGTATGAAATTTCGGGATGCCAATTTCCTACGGGACGTAGGCATAAATTCAAATGTTCATTTTAACTTTCTTTTGAGGCCACCAGTCTCATCATCTTTTCATTTTATAATGAAAAATAGACATCTCGAAGAGAAACTTCAGCATTGAGGCTAACAATATTTAAGCAAGAATAATTGACGACGACTAGCTATAACGGATAACTTAAATTTGATCACACTAATTACCTATCCCCTTCCCATCTCTGCGCTTCTCCTTCCAAAACTCCACAGAGTTTTCCCTATCATCAATTTTCATTAAGGCTACTTAACATTGGAAGGAAGAGGCTCTCCTCAAGACAAGGATCTTACCCCCTCCTACCTCACCCATCCCCCCTTCCCCCTCCGCCCCTCGTGGGTTCCATAATCCCTGATATATCGACGGGCTGTACTGGGCCGCGACGTCAATCTTGCACAACTCCATCAGCATGTCTGACCTGATTAGGTTAGCTGCCAGTAACCGTTATTAATCCCCCCCCTTTCTTCCCTTATCACCTTTAGAGTTTAGCTCACATGAAGAGGATTCGCGTAACTTTATGCACATAATCCTCTGAAACAGGAAAATTGTGATTGCAAACGGTAATTATTGTTGGAAAACTAATTTTTGCGCAGTCTCGTACGCAGGTGTCTACAAATTGTACCTTTCACCCATGGTTCGGCGGGCCTAAGGGGAAAGAAGAAGAAGAAGAAGAAGAAGACGAAGAAGAAGAAGAATTTCAATACCTAAGGCAAAAGAAAAGATAAACAAGAATTAGACGAATAGGCCTATGGTTTTTTGGAATGGGAAAACATATATATAAACAATACGTATACTATTAATTAGACACATAATACGTTGGTTATAAAAACTATGCAGCGTAATCCGAATACCTACCAACTTTTACTATATAGGCCTAGTTTAATGGAACAAGAAAACTTATTTTACGACTGTTTTATATCCCGATTTAGGATGATTCGATAGTGCAAAGTTTTAAAATGCCATTTGATGATTTCCTATCGATTTAGAAAAGGTAGCAAATGTAAATCACGCCTGGGACTGTTACTTTTATACAACCTTTCCTATAGAGACAATACACTGGATACGTCTCGTATACCAAACCTTACGTAGATGTTTTCGTTTCTCAAAGATATTGCACTGCACCGTCAATATTATAATGCCATGCCTATTCTTCTTAAGATTGGGTTGAAAAATTGGTTTTCTAAAACTATACAGTTACCTCAGCACAAACAGTGAAGGTTAGATCACCCCGGGACTTGGCATTAGATTTGATTTAATTTCGGTTGCAACAGCTAATATTTTTATTACATAAAATAATGATTTTCTCAATTAACCTTAAGCGTTAAAAAAAATTAATTCATTGATAGAATAGAATAGAATAGAAAAACTTTTTATTACATCACACAGCCGTAGCCCTTATGTGTATAAATATTACATAATATAAAGCGAAAAACAACAACAACAAAAATTCCTACTGCTTATAGCCTATTGTAACTTCTTATTAAATAATTTAAATTTATAAAAAAAAAACTACCTAACTACCAAAGAACAACGTAATATATAAATATATCCTAACTACCATTCTTACAATAAAATTTGGTTAAAAGTAATACACCCTATAATTTCTATTATTACTACAATATCTCCATCTGTAATATGAGTGAGAATATGCTGATTCGCTTGTATAAATTTAAAGTTAGCCTAAGTAATCTCCAGAGTTTAAAATTTTTTTTTTAACACGGCAGCCTTGTTATGGCGATTTGGGATTAACATAACACCGGGGTTTATTCAATTGTTTTAAACAAATGAGTGCAAAATGCGCGGGAAATTCAAAGCGATAAATTAGTTCTCGGATATATAGCTGTTGTGACTACTGCTATAGTCTGTGTAATGTAAAATTGTTTTCAATGCACACATAGCATATAATTATTATATTTGGTGAGTTTTCAATTTTTCCTTCCTTAGATGTACTTGTAGGCCTAGATACATCAATTAAAATTCTTATTATGTGTCAAAATTCTAAATGCACATTTAAATGTTTAAATAATACAACAATGCAACTATTCCCTTGTATTCCAGCAATTTATTAATTTGAATTTCCCGCGAATATTTAAACACTGTCACGTGACACCTTACGTTAATCCCAAATCGAAATAATAGGGCTGCACAACTAAGTCCAACCTCTGGTCTAGTTTAACCTTTCATTCGTGTGCTAGGCCTTCTAACGGCTACATGCTAGCTGTACAAACAAATGTAGAATATTCCGCCCAAATTCTAAAGCTGAAACTGTAACCCGCAGGATTGAAGATTTCGGATATTTTACATATTATAGGCTTATAGATTCAAATATTGTTGAGGTATTTGCAGGCAAGGTTGACACAGCCCCCCCCCCCCCCCCCCCCGGAACCACCAATGTTAAATAGCGCAGGCAATATATTGGAAACTTGTAGCAAAGGGTTATGCTCCGTATAGCGTTCGCTTTTCTGTACATAAGATGCGGTTTCTCGGCAAATAGACTTTGGTTTCTCTACAAAGAAGAAGTCAATAACGCGGGAGCTATGGTGACCTCAGAATTGTCAATAACAGCAGCTCAAGACTTTGGCTATGCTTACTGAGACATTTTAAGAATTATGGATCCTAGTATAAAAGTAAAGTCTAGTTTTATTTTATTTTTTTCTAACGTCTGCTTTCAGCATTTCTGCTTTAAGCAACCCTGTCAGCCTATGGAGGGGGGAGTGAGTCTGTTTATTAACTTGAGGCACCCTAAGGCCAGACTCTTTCACCTCGGGGAAAGGGGAGTTGACTGACAGGGTGGACCTCCTGATTATAGTGGATTCCGAACCACTTGGGGAACATGGTAAAGTCACACGATTAAATCGGAGGTGACCAGGACGCGACACACACGTAGGCTGACTGGTATAGTCTCAGCGCGTAATCAAGTCCCACCATGTTCCCCTGCCAACGCTGCGCTGTGCACACTACCAAGTTTCCCGCAGTTTGAAACACGCTTTGCTCTCGTGGATTCAACTTGGTAAGGCCGTTGGCCGTGTTTAGTAGTTAATTATTATTAAAGAAAGCTTTACTTTATGCAAAATGTTTAGCTGAACTGACCTATCCAGCAATTTCAATCTTGTTGTAGAGCATCAGGTATGAGCTGAGTGCGGTGGAATCCATAGTTTAGTCGTTAACACTGTACTGGAAAGACATAGAACGTGGTTTGAGTTCCTCACGGTCCAATTCTGTTATATTTGGGACAGTTCATGGGACGGTTGCTACGAGGCTACGCAAGGGGAACGAATGAAACCCGGACTGTAGCGAAGTAAAAACAGGATTTAGTCCAGGGGCTACCAGAGGGACACAATGTGAAACTTCAGGTTACAAAAAAGTGGCCAACCATTACAACCGGTTACAATATGCCAAAGAAGGTTCTTCTAACTTTTTCCTCGCTTTTACCCCTAGGTGGGGTCAGCGATACGACAGGTTCCCTTCCACTCCTACCGATTCTGTGCTTCGGCTGCAGTTGCTCCTACAATCATGAGGTCTTGGTGGACTTTCGCTTCTACTGTCAGCCTCGCCTTCGTTTTCCCTCAGCTTCGATATGTTTTACCCGCTTTATCAGGCCTTTGGCTGTCAGGGCTACCAAATCCAACCGGTTTCGACTTCACAAAAAAAAAAAACTGAAAACCCTGTAGGTCTAAATTAGAGAGAATGTAAGTACCATTACATTGTAAGATGAAGGAACTTTTGTCTGAAAGATGTACACTATTACCCCCCACTCCTTCCAAATATGATTATGTGGTGAAGGTGCCGTAATTCCAGTTTCTTCGTCATGTCCATTGGGATGCTAAGCCCCTCTCCTCCAAATTTCTAAAAACCCCACTGAGTTGTTGAAAATCCGAGTTTTTGCTCCACCATCTTAGAATTCATCCTCTTTTCGGCGTACTAATTGCGTTATTAGTCATCTTTGTATGGGAATTTATCAAATAATACACAATTCATCATTCTTCCTTTTGCCTCTCGCGATGACTATTCTCGACTTTATATTTTGTGAAGTCTTGATGGTTTTAAATTAGGAAATCAACGTGTAGCTTTGCCCTGCTTTTCTGTATCTTAGAACTTCATTAGTGGATCATTTCTCTGAGACACATATATTATAATTATGGTATATAAAACACTGACATTAAATTGACTTTAGTTGAAGAGGTAACTTCCTCGTTATAACCAAAATTAGAGGATATTGAAAAACTGGACTTGGCGGGATTCGAACCCACGATCTACGGCCCCGAGTCTGAGGTGATGCAAACATAAGTTCAAATCAGAAACCTCCATTACGCATTTTTTTTTCTATGCAGACTTTCTTATGAACACAACTAACATCGCTGGGATAGCAGGTTTATAATGCAGTTGTGTTTTTGCTTTCCAATTTATACGTAGTATAAGGAAAGCTTTGTGATGGTCGAAATTTTCCATTCCGAGATTTCAACGGATTTACACGCTTTGAGGTCCCAGGAACCCAAAAAAGTGGTTTTTACGAAATGTCTGTCTGTGCGTCGATTTCCGGGCAAACTACTCGGTCGAATTAGATGAAATTTGGCACGTAGGTTCACAAAAATCATACACCAGAAAAAAAAAAAAAATTTGGGCTAACTGAATTTGGGGGGGTTTTATTTTCAAAAAACTCATAAAAAACGTCTAAAAAAATCATTTCTCCAAAACGGCTCCAACGATTTCTTTTAAATTCATATATATTGTAGTCGTTATTAATGTTGACAAAATGCGGGGGGTCGCTTGCCCCTTGATAGTTTGCTTCTGGGGGTAAAAAAATAAAAATAACTCAATTTTAATGAAAAATACTAAAAAATAATTTTTCTGTGAAACCTTTCCATCGATGATTTCTACCTTCAGGCATGTTTTAGGTGTTAAATTGAGTAAAGAAACCAGACAGGTTGTTTTCCAAAAAAACTATTTGGTTTTGTGCAAAAAAAATGTTTTTGAAATAATGATAGAAAATTCACGGTCAAATGCATTGCGTGCCCTGCCATTATTGCCGTGTGGTAATTTGTTGGTCTGACCAATCTAGAATTTACCTCACCTCCAGTGACGTCAGGTGGACAACCCCCTCCCCCCCCCCCCCAGAATGCCCGAAATTTAACTATAGGAAAATTATTTAATATGAAATTACTCATTTTCTCTAGCTATTACTTGATAAATTGGAAAGCATGTTCGAGTAAACTCGGACAGGTTCTTTTGAAATATAAAGCCAATAAATAAATTAATTAATTAATTAACAGAAATACTCCTCAGCATTCTTAATGTCTCCTCTTCCGGAAGAAGAAGAAGCATTTCACTACCAATTGGCCCCAGTTCTTGAACTCTTTGCTCGCGACTACGACAACAATCGTTTTTTATAATTTTATAAATCAAATATATAAATAAAATATAGATATAAAAATATAAAAAGTAACAAATTGTTTACTTTGACAAGTTGCTGTAAGTCAAAGAGTCCAAACCGAAACACTGTGTTTCCACTACCTCTGCCGATGACAATATTGTATGTATATGTATCACATAATATAACAACAATTAGAGGTACCTACAGAGTACCCTAAAATAACGGGCTTAGCCCACAGGGCAAAACTGTTGTTTTTTCTATTGTATATTAAATTGTCTTGTAGAGATTAGAAAAAGCCTACATGATTATGATGTTGATTCACGACAGTTAACTTTGTAGAAAACCTGTACAGGTGGGAGAATTAGAAAAAGGATAACATGGAAAAATAAATTGGAAAGCAATGAACAGAAACAGGATCGAAATCCACCGTCTTTGGTGCAGTGGTCAGCATACCCCCCCCCCCCCCCGGCAAGGCAGAGACTCTGGTTCAAATCCCTTTTTCCTTGTCTCCCTTTCTCAAATATGCCCATGACCCTGAAACCCTTTAATTTTTCGTATGAAAATTTGCATTGTTGAAAAAAATCAAGGTCAACCAGCCAAATAAACAATCAACAAAGCAAAGTTAACAAGAAGAAGAAAGTGTAATAAAATTTTGAAAAATTTTCGAGTTAGTTTACTACTACTTTTTTCTATGTCAAGGTCGCCGACAAGAAGAGGCGTTTTGCCAGATTGTGGGGGTAAGTTGAATGTTCTTTTCATTGGCCAACTTAAACTACTCGACTTTGCCTTGTTTTAGACTTAAAAGTCCCAAAGTCTAGAAGAAAGTCCCCCACCATGTAGCTTAACTTTCTGCTATAGGCAAGGTCGATGAACTAACTTTACTTAAATGACTTATTGAACTTTTCTTCGTAAATTTGAAAGCGAAAGTTATCGTGGGAAGTTTTGTTTGTGACTGCCTTTTTGAGAGTGATGTAGTTAACTACAACAGAGATTGAAGGAGCAATTTGCACTCGTAGAGTCACCCAATAAAACCATTTATTGCTAACTTAGCAAACAACAGGTTATTATTGTAGGGATTTTTTCGTTTTTATGGCCAAAGTCGTTAAAGAGCGTGATGTTTTTGACATTTGATATTTTGTAAAGTCAATTTATAACAATATACAGTTGTATACAATGCTACTATACGTGCGAAAAACAAAATTAAACATTCGTGAAACACCTTAACTCGGAAAATCACACATTCGATCCTCACAATTGGACAGCCCTACACAAAATAAAGAAAAGTTACATTTTAAATTTTTTTGAAAATGTTGAAATCAAAAGAGCTTTACACAATAGGGAAAAATTAACAAACGACATAACATTCACACAATCATCCCCTCTAATAGATCTAGCTAGTAGGTTAGGAATAGGTAACCAGCCACGCCCCCTCCCACCCCCTCCTCCCCCGCTCCCAGTCCTATATAAACCAAGGTTTCCTCTCCCTAGTCACATTTGCATCTTCTCCTCAAGTTGAGTAAGTCTCAAATCGCAGATGAGGTGTAACTGTGTTAGTGGGTTTCCCTCTGTAGATGGCAGTTCTTGCCGAAAGCGCTCAGGGTTTTATACTAACACAAGTGGGTTTCTTAGACAAAGTTAATTTCTTAACGATTGTTTGGGTTTTACTAATTCGGGTTGTTATAACAAGTTTTTCTAAAACTCTATGTTTTTGTTATTTTTTGTTTATTAAAATGAAATACCACGAAGTCACGAGTAATCTAATTATTTATGAGTAGGCCTATACCTATTTTATTGTAGCCTAGCTAGCAAACTTTTACTGATTATTTCGTTGTGTTAACGGATGTAGGCCACACTCGGGCATTTGCCCAGTGGCGTGATTTTTATAAATTGTTGTTATATTGTATATTGTCTCATTGTATCGTACTAAAATATATTCATTCATTCATATTCATTCAACTTGTAATGGTGCATGACCCCCATTGGTTTTCAGGCATTGCTGGTATGTTTTCTGAATGAATTACAAAATGGTTCACTCCTCGATGTCAACCCACATCGACTAAAAGTACCAATGGGCATGTTCAGATATGCTTACAATTGATATCGTAACAGCTAGACGTACTTCGATGGCATAGTGGTAGCTGTTCGTACTTGTGCGTACTCTACACATCGTGCGATCGGTGACCTGTCGTAACCCAACACAGGTATTACCTACAGAGGCGACTGAAGAGGTTATTCGGATACATTGATTGAATTGTTTGTGCGCGAATAATATTTTTTAATTAAAAAAAAAAGAAAAATAAAATACGGGAACGAGCCATATACACAGTAGGTTATTAACTTAATAGCGATTATTTTAGTATTAAAATGTATTTTGGACGAATGCCCAACAAAATATAAATGGCTTCCCCGAACGGGATCACTTATTAAATTTGCATATTCTCTTCGAGGTGATCAAGTCCCAAATCGCTGATAAGGTGTAACTGTTGACTGTTGTTTAGTGGGTTTCCCTCTGTAGATAGCAGTTCTAGGGAAAGCCCTCAGGGTTTTGTACTAACACTAGTGAGTTTCGTAGACAAAGTTAATTTATTAACGATTAATTGGGTTTTACTAATTATTTACTTAATTATAGTTATAGTTATATCCAATGAGGGTCTAGGTCTCCTGAACATCTTCTCTCTTGGCCACTGCTCTATTTGTGTGAGCAACCTTCCCGTCAGCAGTGATTTTCCCTGACCGACGAAGGTGTGGTACTCAGTAATCTCAGCAGCCTGAACGAGGCGATAATAATACCGAGGTTAAATAAATATCCTAGGATTATAACTGTAAACAAACAAATTTTGAATAGCACTTTCCATTATAAAATTATCTTGTTTACATTTTTATTGCCAAGGGATTAAGGCTGAGTGTTCAAAATGTTTTGTAAACAAGAAATTTTGCTGATTTTATGACGAAACTAATTTATTGCTCGTTCCACAGAAACAAAGATAACAATGTGAACAGATAATAAACTTATGCATAATACAAGATATCGCAGGAAGTTTATATTTTCTGAACTGAAATATTATTAACTTAAAAAATTGGACAAAGAGCCTTAAACCCAATTTGTAGAAATGTTGTAAATCTGTACGGGAAATTGACAGCTTTCACAGAAAGCTCGTATTTTTTAAGATTTTTTAATCTGTTCCCTTTTATATCTTTGTGGCTGTGGAACGAGCAATTAATTAATTTCGTCCAAAAATTTCTTGTTTACAAAACATTTTGAACACTCAGACTTAAATAAATACCGGTATTATAATCGCCTCGATCAGGCTGCAGGTGGACCCAGATCAGGCGGAAATTTTTCCGTTCGTGTCGAGCCTCGAATTTCAATCTTCCGTTTCATAGTCTAGTTCGCTACCAACTTGACTATTCCAGACGACTTTGACGCTGTAAAGGGACCTAAAATGGCTGAATGACGCAAAGCGACAGTCTTAGCACTCAATGGCAACCTCCAGCGTCATTTTCAGTTTAATCACCCTAGAGGGAGCTCACCAATCTTATAAATTGACTGAGGGCTCTTTCCACTTTTCTAGCTTTTTTTTGTTTTATATTTTCCTGAGAAAAGAAAAATCTGACATGAAGAAATAACACGATTACCACTTCATCGTTTCCAGTTTTATTTCTTTCATTTTGAAATTTCCCCTTTCTTGTTATATTATTTTTCTGTGGTAAAATTACTACACTGTGTCTATTCTAATATTACATATAAGAAAACTAATGCTGTTATATAAAACAATATAATTTATACAATATTTTCTATACGATATTTTCTTGTATAATCAGTATGTGGGCCTATTTTGACAGCTATCGTGCAAGTGCAAACTTCGACTTCATAATATTTATATGTCAAATTTGAAATGGGGATATTCAATATTTTACAGTATTATATGGCACATAACACTGACATTAAATTAACTTAGGTTGACGATTATACTTTACTTTATCCAACGCCCGAACGTGGTCGTTCAACCATTCGTCGCCGAGCTTCCCAATAGCGGTTCACCAAGTCATCGTTCGGGTAGGTGAGAGCCGTGCAGTCCCTCAGGTGGTTTTCGTCCATTCTTCCACGGTGACATAGTGGACATGTGTCATCGGCGGCAAGGCCAATGCGGTGTAGGTGGGCCTGAAGGTAGTCATGGCCGGTATTGAGGCGGAATCTAGCAACAGCTTCAGCTCTCTCAAGGTTCCTACAGATGGGGCCCACTGTAGCAAGATTCTCCCACTTTTTGCCAGTGCTTAGGGTCTTGAGGGTGTTCTTCGTGGCACTGCAGATTGCTGCATTTATTAGGTTGACGATTATAAATTTCAACCGAAATTAGAGGATTTAGAAAAACCTGTACTTGGTGGGATTCGAACCCACGATCTATACCTAGCTGGGACGCCCTCTTAAATGCTGGATCACAAGCCCAACAAGTACAGTGTCTGCTAAATCCTCTACTTATGTGCTATTTGACAAGATTCACATTACTAGACAGGTCAGCACAGTTATACTATCTAACCAAGCAGGTCTGTGAGTCTCGAATTTGATGTAATTATCGACTTCGATGGCAAGGTGGTAGCATGATTGTACTTGTGCGAGCCTCTACACGCTATGCGATCGGAGAAGTGTCGTAACTCAACACGGGTAACCAACAAACCTATAGAGGCGACTGAAGAGGTCAATCGGATACATCCATTAAATTGTTTGTTAAATCTTTTATATAAAAAAAGTTCACTTTATTGGATAAATCTTTGCCTTTATTCAATATATTGCACTATTATAGTATATGGTATATAACACTGACATTAAACAAACTTAGTTTGAAGAGGTAACCTCCTCTTTATAACCGTTATTTTTACAATAAATACTCTGGGTCGTTGGTGTACAGTACTGGTAGAAGATATAAATGCATAGATTTAGGGGTTGATAGAGAGAGGTTAGAAAAGCAGAAGACAAACTTTGACTAGCAGCAATGGCATCAAACTCATCATGGCGGAAAGCCTTAGACGCTGCTGCTGAACTCAGGCTTCCGTAAACAAACTTCAGCAACTACTGCGCTGTCGTCCCATCTGCTGGTCATCGCGCCTTTTGACAAGGTTTTTGTCTTCTGACCTTTTCTGCCTTCCTTAATTTCCCGCGCAATCTTAAATGCACCCGATTCTTTGTCTCGAAGCTACCGCGGGCGCTGGCTTTTTAGAGAGTCGAAATGCTCGAGATTGTCGGGCAATCTGTTACATCCTTGTGCTCATCAATTTTACTATAATGGGGCTGATTCTTGGGAGCCCCTCTCCCCCTCCCCCCAGCAGCCACCCCCTTCTTATCCCTGCCGCCTCCTTTCTTAGCTGTTGTCTCCCTTTGTTTTGTGCGACAACAAGAAGCCCTTGTTTACAATGTGTCGACTATGTCTGAATTAGAGATCAGAAATTTTCATTAAGGGAGATTGTTTCGGCAGCTTCCTTCCATGGTTATTGATGAAAGATTCGATGGTTGTTCCCCATTGAGTTGCTGATTGGATGGATCAATTTTAATTGTTATATCCCCCGAAAAATGTAACTGCAAAGGCTTTCACGGCCGGAGTCAAATGAAGAACCAGTAGAATCCGGGCTGATGGGTCGTGGTCGAATTGAATGTGAACTTCCAAACGTTTCGTCAACATCTGTGGTCGCCATCTTCAGTGGCGCTGCGTAGACTTCGAAGGTTGTACCTCGGTGGCTCCTGGTTCTTCATTCCCCGAAAAATATCAATATAGTATAGCCCTATGCAGACCAAGAAATGCACTAATTTATCAATTCATAATTATTAATAATAAATTTCTAAATCCGCCCCTGCTGAAAATAGCGAAGCCTTATCTTCTTCAGTGACTGGTCGGAGAATTTTGATACAAGTTTCTACCAAATTTGAACGAAATTAATTGAGTTGCCTATTAGCAAAAGCAATCCTCTCCACCCAGGTCGATTTTTCAGAAACCGCAAAAAACTGCTGTGCCGCAACGCCATGAGGTATAACATTACAGTTTATAAAGCTAATTTTAACAGTATTATAATTGCTTTTGCGTCTTAATATCTGATTCATCGGATAGAGTATTGAAAAATAAAAAAAATGGCGCGAATATCTCAAAACTGAAAAAAATGGAGAGGATTGCTTTTGCTAATAGGCAACTCAATTAAACAAAGCGTTAGTTGTACTGACATTGCCTGCTGTGTTAATAGTCATTAGAGGCGAGGCCCGCGGTCGAGGGTTTAGAGACCTTGCATTTCAATCGGGAGAACGGTAGTTCAAATCCTCAAGGGAATCGGATTTGCTGAATAACTCAGAGTTGTTGTTTGGGCTTTAGCTCTGTGCACATACATACATACGTACGCACGTCCTCAAAATCACTTTTTCACACTGAGGGAACCTGAAGGATCATGGCAATTTAGCAAACACAAAAACTCGAAACAGAAAATTTGGTCAATCACATTACTTTCACTCTAAAAACGATGTCTTGGAACTGTGACGAGTTCCACAATTTAGTTCTGAAGAACTTTCTAGAGGTAATATGGTATTATTACTATTAGCGCGGCATAAGAAAGCAAAAACAGGATGCTTTGAATAAATGAGTAAAAAATGAAATGATAAATTTGGAACGTCATTAAAATTACAGCAACTTTTATAATATTCTGATTTTTTTTTTGTAGAGGGTGAACGTATTTTTAATGAAGGCGAATTTTTTTAAAAGTCTTGTTAGAAGAATGATGTACAGTAAGTTGCTATAACGAACTGCCTTCCATTAGTTCCACCTAATAAACAGATGGATTCGATTTTTGATGTTTCTCTTTTATTTCCGTGTTTTCATAATTTTTCTACTCTCAAGAAGTAAAATCTAGGCTACGAAAAAATAGGCTTATAGTTATTCTTTTTGCATACTAACTGAGAGCATTAGCTGTGAAAAAAATTTAATTATATGCACGCTTACAGTTTTCTAAAATAGATTGAGTGGATTCTTTTTCTAACGAAGGCTTTCAGCATTTCTGCTTTGAGAAACCCTGTCAGCCTGGCGGGGGGAGTGAGTCCGTTTATTAACTTGAGGCACCCTAAGGGCAGACTCCTTCCCCTCAGGGAGAAGGGAAGTTGACTGACATTGTGGACCTCCTGATTATAGTGGATTCCGAACCACTTGGGGAACATGGTAAAGTCACACGATTAAATCGGAGGTGACCACGACTCGCCACGCAAGTAGGCTGACTGGTATAGTCTCAGCGCGTTATCATGTCCCGCCATGTTCCCCTGCCAACGCTGTGCACACTCCCAAGTTTCTCGCTGTTTGAAACACGCTCTGTTCTCGTAGATTTAGCTTGGTAAGGCCGTTGGCTGGTAAAATGGTTACCATATTATAAACGCCAAAAATAAATTACGCTAGTGTTTCTGTGCAGTAGTTTGGCAAGAGCACGACTTCCCTTTTCAGAGCAGCAGTCTCCAAGGTCTAAATTGCCATACTGATTGCCAATCTTCGCTAGAAAAGACATCTAAAGAAGAAGAAGGTACCAAACCTCACTTGATCGCCATAAAATCACACTGACAATAGTGTCTTTTCAAATTATAACCCCCCTCTATAATCTTGATGACAACCCTTTTGGTCAAAGACACTAATGAAATTCAAAACGCTGGAATAGCTGAAAAGATAAAGCATGTTTTATTAGAGCCAGCTGCCGTTAATCTCGAGGAAGACACTAAATTAAATCTAATTTGTTAAGTCTACAAATCTCGCCATTTAAAAATTTCCCCGAAACCCTTTCAACCCTCGACCCTTAAGGTTGAACCCCCTCTATATAAGGGGAAAATTACCTGACAATATTGGAAAGGACAGGGCTGTGAGCCTTTGTTTGCCCACCAAGGTGATTGGTAAAGTGTTGCGAACAATCACTGTTTGGTGGGAATAGAGGGTTTCATTTGAAAATTTCTTTGAACCTTAAAGGGACTCTAGCAGACAGGTCCCATCAAAATGGCTAGGAATTCGTTCGAAAAAATCCCATAACCAGTAAATGGATAACCTTCAGAATGCAATTCAGGCAGCCCAGTAAGCATATCATGCCTATGGAGTTAGCACGATTACATAATTTTTCAGCTTCAATGTGGAATTCCTTGCCAGAAGAAACGAGGACAGAGAATAATTTTGGGAGATTTACGACATCAGTTTCTGGGGAGTGATGTGTGAGAGTGCCAGATTTGTTGCATTATTATTTTCTCTCTTTTTCTTTTGTTGTTGTTTTTTTGCAGGAAAACCCTTTTTTTTATTACATCATAGCACTAGGCTTCCGCCATCAGCTTTCTTGCAGCCCAATACAACACATAATATGGTGAACCTCTGCTACTGACAAGAGCCTGGCACGTCTTAAGGTGTTGTCTGTCCATCTCAGATGGTCTACTTCCTGGAGGGTATCGGACAGAAGTGGTAGGACGTTGATGTTGTTGGAAATGGCTGTATACTTTTAAGCCCCCCCCCCCCCCAAAGAAAAAAAAACTAGGGAAAGGTTTGAATGAGTTCTTCTAATATATAACTGAACTAAATTGTTCATCCCTATTAAACCTAAAGACTATCAGAGCATCATCAACTTCTTCCATTTATTACTTTTATGAAATCCAAGCAATATCATTTCTATTGAAAATTTCCAGAAGGCGATCAAGTATTGTCCTTAAGTAATTTTACAGTTCAAAGAGACAAATAATCTAAAAGAAGTCATTGTAAGATTTCGAAAAGGAAATGATTAGAAAAGACTAAAGCTCAGATCTGCGAGGGGGTGGGAAGGGGTATCTCTAGAAAGAAAATGGGGGTTCAGGAAGTAACAGAAAATTGCTGGGGGCCAAAGGGTTTCCTTATTTTATCTGCTACTCAATTAATAATTTCCAATTAGTTTTTATCGCGCCAATAACAAATTTTCTTTCGATTAAAAATTGCAGGGATCATAATAAGTTTTAATTTATCGCTGAATATTATACAGAGTGAATGGGCGGGGATTCCACAGACATGCAAGTGCAAAATACAAATACGGTGACGTGGTAGCAGACATTCAAGACTTAGGCGGGGTTTCCACCGACCTCGCATTGCAGAATGCAAATGACATTGACGGAAATGTTTGTTTTACTCTATGCCATAGTTAAAGGATATTAAAGAATGTTTAGGATAGATACGAACATTTATAGTAAATACCTGTCCAAAGATCCCTCATGCTCCGGAGAGTTGTTCAATTCTTGAAAGAGGAAAAACAATGGCCGAGCTCAAGGCGATAGCGTCTGACTGGGACGAGTTCACGCGACACTAAGAGGGGAGAAGAAGAAGAAGAAGAAGAAGAATTATTAAATAATTATATACTGTACCTTTTATTACCAATGTTTCTATTGATCGTTATTGAAAACAATGTTAGGCTTTACTACCATAGTGGGGTAACCCAAATGCTTCTAACTTCCCTAAATTGCTTAGAAACCATCTCTTAGAGAAAGCTTTCTACACTGTCACTGAGGCACTAGCACAATGACAATGACAGAACTACCTGATTTTGATGATATTTTTGACGATTTTATTTTATACTCTCTTGCACTTGTATGGTTTTGGATAATGCAACAGAAATATATTTATCTATTTATTTATTTAAATATACAGTAAACGGTACCTTATCCAGGCACCATTAGTTAATTTTTTCCTTTCCCACGATAATACCCACCATTATGTACATACTACCTCTTCGGCTCTACGCATCGCTTACTTTCTCGCTCCACGTCTATTGTTTGTTAAATTATAAATTGTGTACTTTCAATGTCGATGCTATTTTAATTTAATTTACATATTTAATTATTTTTGGTTCCAAAAACTTTGGGAGCGTCCCCAGAATACCCTACCAAAGTTTCATCACAATCTGATCGGTGCTTTCGGAACGCGTCTAGGAGATCCACAAGAAATATTTTAATTTTATTTATTATGATTAGATGTATGTATCCAAAGATGCTGAGATAAAAAACAAAAGTAGGCTATGTATAACTCAGGAAGAAAATCAGCTGAGATTAAAGGCTTTAGTGGAAAATATAAGATGAGAGTCCAAGTCCAAGATTCCAAAACGACCAGACCCAGCACCAAGGAAAACCTACAGGCAGAATCCGTAAAGAGAAGATTGGAAAATGCAAAGAAACCACAATTTTACGGCCATGTGAACTGAATGGAATAGTCGACAATCTCTCGGAGGTTGTCAGAGGTGAGGTCGATCAAGAACAAAAGAGAAACACGCTAGAAGAAAAATTGAAGAAATGGACAATAGAGGCAATTGGCAAGTCTATGACGGAGCTTCGCACGCTGGTAGCCTAACGAATGGAGTGACTGGAGTCTAAGTATTGGGCCAGAGAAATTGACACTGAGATTAAAAAAAACCGAATAGCAACTGACAAGTGGAAAAACGAATCACGACGGAAAAGTGGAAGAACGAATCACAACAAAATTTTTACTTCAAGTTCAAAATTTTTTATTTTTTTTAAATTTTTGTTGTTATAATAAGCAATGAATACCACATTAAGATGAGCCACGCGATACGTCAGCTTCCCGCACCACGCGGCCCTAACGCTTTTTCGTGACCCAAAAATTCTAATACCCCCCCCCCCCTCTACATAGAAGTTTCACTTCAAAAAGTAGAAGAAGCTGTCATCATTGACTTGGATCAGCCATGCATACAATACGAAACACGGTCATTGGAAAAGGAAAATTTGCTGGTTCTTGAAAATTTTCGGGAAAATTGGGGAAGAAAACAATAGTTGGTCAGTCACCTTGGTCAGCAACTGATGGGATCAGCAGTTATTCGTCATAGCACCGTATCTCCCGTCGTGTTTTATCTTAACCCATTTGTCTGACACAAAAATAACCATTTATCTCTTTCTTCTTTGATGTTTGAGCAAAATGAGCAGTTTTGAAGTTTTGGTTTCGTAAGATAAAATCGCACGTCATACCATATAAAGCAGTGGTTTTTACAATATAAACAACAAATACATGAGAATTTAAACATATTGTATATTGTTTTGAGGGGTTTTTGAGAAAACATAGTTTTACCCGTTCTTTCAGTTTTTGACACCACAAAATTGAGAAGGGATAAAATAGAAAACATCGTTTAGAGATATGATTTTTGCAACTTTACATGCCAAATTTAAAAAAAAAATCAAGCGTGAAGTGTTCAGTCTTACAGACACATACGTACATATGATCACAAAGGCTTTCACAGCCAGAGTTACGTGATGAAGCTGTAGAAGCTGGGATGCTTAGTTGCTCGTTCTGAAAGCGTACTTCCACACGTTTCGTCAACGTCAATATCTTCAGTGGAGCTGTGTAGACTTCTACGATTGTATGATATTCAGCAGTAACGACCATGAACGTATCGTTTAAAAAAATCCCTTTTGGCTCTGGCCAATCAGGAGTAAAGAGATTCCGCAGACCCTGATTGTCCTTTACGCAACCCACGCTATGTATGTAATAAAAACTAAAAAATACTTCATTATTTTCCCGACCACAACATCAACACGCAAAACACTCTTGTGTTCCAAACAACTATGAACTTTTACTTATTAAATTATTTTTACTTTGACTGGACGTCATCTTGAAATCGTTGATTTGTCGTAAAAAGTGGTGATAACCATTATCGTAGATAATAATACGGACTTTCAGTCAATGTTTAATTCATTCCTCTGCTACCAATATTTACTGAGATATGAATTATATTACGTTTCAATCGGCCGCCATTTTGTAACTAAATAGTGGATCTAGCTGGGTAACGAACTCGATCAAGACATTTGTATGATCAATTTTTGTACCAAGTTTCATCAAAAAGAGATAATATTTACGGAAGTTAGAATACTTCCTAAAATCGATACACGTACATACTGTACATACATACACATATATATATAACATTTTGAACGGAGGGAGGTTTTAGGCTCAGGGGGTCATGAAATGAAAAGTTGTACAGAAATTTTCCGAAAGTCGAACATTGGTCGCCATCCCAATAGGTAGATGAATCTCCCTAAAAACATTATTTTGATTTTCTTGAAGCGCAAAACGTGTAAATCCGTTGAAATCTCGAAATAAAAAATTTCGACTACCGGTATCCTTAGTAGTAACGTATAAATAGAATAGCTACATTTCTTACGTTTTCAAAAATCTGGGCCTCAGTTACGATAAATATTTCCCTATTTAACTGAACAAGTTTTTCATTTTACCCTTCAACTTAAAAATGCGTGCTGTCGAGAGTTAATATTGCCCAGCTGAGCCCTAACTCAAGACAAAAGATCTTTCATAAAAACAAATCCCTTTTGTTTTACTTTCACTTCTCGCGATTTGTTTTATCCAAACTGATTTTTATATCAATACTTAGAAGTAAGATGGAAAAATTTACTTGAATATTTCAAAAATGAAAGTAATTTTACTTATTTGTATGACCCACCATCGTTCGAAGTGTCTTGGTTTATGTTTCTCAGTGGCGTAACAGAAAGGTAGCAGGTTATGCAAGGCGTAAGGGATTTTTTTTTTCTGAAAGAAATATATTGAAAAGAAAACAATTTAAGAAAAGAATTGAAAGTTTAAAAACAAAAACTAATTTAGGCCCAGAAAGTAAAGTGATGTAGGTACGTGATTGCAAGAAATTGTAGGGGGGGGGGGCACTGTTCTGTCTTGCATAATTTGTTACGCCACTGATGTTCCTACAGGTAAACGTTCCCAATGGAACCGTACCGTACAAACCCCTTGTATCAAGGTTCGGCTCGTTTACCTACCATCACTTTAGGGCTGTACCAGGCCAATAACCAGGATTTTTCGGGAGGGGGGGGGCAGCAGCCCCCAGTCAACACTGTTAAAATGCAAGGTGGCCCAACTTCAATACTTCAATGTCCCAGGGTAGTAATAGGCGGCTTGACTATTTTTGAAAACCTATTTTAAAATAAATTTGTAGATTTCTTTTTGATCCCTTTAAATTAATTATTTTCTACAAAACGTTATTTAGTAGGGGGAAAACATGTTTCCCAAGCAATTTAAGTTTGGTGGTAGAAAGAGGGACATGTGAATGCAAAATGTGACGTCATTTGTGATGCCGAGGAGTAGCCACCAGTTGGGGAATAACTAGCAGTTGTGTTGGTAGTGACATCAATGTGACGTCACCCATGTCTACAGGCGCTTTGGCTCTTGTAATCCATAGTTAAAAATACCTGAATTTTTTTCAATTTATTTTTTTAATATAGGTAGGCTATACAATTTTTTCATGCAAAAACATATTGTATTACTATTGTTAACCTCTCAGCTGCCTTATTAGGCATATTTTATATTTTATTGTTAACACTGTCAAGTAGCCCATTTTCAGGTGGTTGGTACAACAAGCCACCATTAAAAATGCAATCTATCGTAATCTGGATTCTGCACCACAGGCCGTGCCTGCTTTCAGCAGCACTCAAGTTACCCCCTACTCCCCCCCACTACGGGCACCCCCTCCCTCGACCAACATGTTACAGACGCCCCCTGCCCCTTCCCCCACCACAGTCCATTTGTTCAGCACTTGCTCGCCAAGAAAGTTACCGTCTTGTTGAAATTTTAATGCTGTTAAAGCGTTTCGCATGTTCCAGAAAATACGAGCGGCCCTATACTGCCGGTTGACAAGTTCCGTCGTTTTGTGCTGTCGCTGTCGTCAGAGGAGTTATTTTCATCAAATTGAGAGTTACAACTTTCGAGAAAGGCAAAATAACTACTAATACAACTGGAATTCGGTACTTTTGGTATTCCCTAAATCATGTTGGTTTTCGATGTGAATATTCAGAGGCAAACTACAGATGGTTTTTATTATTACCATTATTTTTTGTATTACAAGGGTATATGGTATTACAAGAGGATTATCCGTCTGTACCTAGGAGTGAACCCTCGGTGTTTTTTCGTCGCGATACTACAATAGTACTAGTACATTCATTACTGTGCCAGTACATTCATTATATAGGTCAAGGGGGCAGGAGAGAAAGAGGGTGGATATAAAAGGGACGGGGATTTATATCATGTGCATGTGAGCATATTCCTTGCCGCTAGCAAATTAATTTTTGACTGTCATTACCCAAGGTATATGACCACCCTTTACGGGTTATAACTTTCCTTTATTAAACCAATTTTACGATGATTTTTTTTGTTTTTTATTGCTTCTGTTATGAGCGGTGTCGACAGAGTCAAAGCTGCTGGTTGCTGGAGCTTTATTAAATTTAATGGTGCCTACTTGACGAATTTTTTTTTTTAGAAATTTTATGGAAAAATAATAATAATCTAAACGCAATTTGGCGGGGAAAGTGATAAGAGTAGCCTGCACAAGCTAAGTACAGAGTTTTTGACCGGGTCCATGTATCCGTTCTGCTATGCTGCAATGTGTAAGACTTCGATATTTTTTGCGTTGGTACTTATGTAGCTCTGATGGTTGGTTTATAGTTAACGGGTGCCTCGTAAGGCATATTATGGCTCCCGCCGCTCCAGTTAATGTATTTCTATGGTTAATCCTAACCTGGGATTATAAAATATATACATGATAATTTTACAATGGATTTCAAAATTGTTTTGTTTACGTTCTTAACCCCAGGAATATGTTAATACTAAACAACATAGTAGGCCCACTGATGTAAAGTAGGTACGCCCAAAACCCTTAGGTTTTTTTGTCATAGGACCAGTTCCCATAACGTTGTTGGCAAGTTTTCCGACAATAATTTTCCAAAACCTTTCAGGGCAGGAAAATATTGCAGGAAAACACTGTACTACTGCTGGTTTGCCACTTGTAGGTAAGATTACCAACGATTAGTGGCACCAAAATATGCTGTTGATCTGTAAACCAAATTTTTTGGCCGGTTCCTTTGCGAATGCTTCGGTCCAAGATCAACATTTTAATGCATAATGCAATCCCCTGACAATGGGCTCCTCCCAAATCGTTCGATGACTCTAATGACTATTAACACAGCAGGCAATGTAAGTCTTACTAACCCTTTGTTAAATAGTATTACATCATTAACTATTACAAATAGATTGCGTAGGTATGTAGCAGACACTGGCATCAATTAAAGACGAGAAACAGGGTTCCATGCCTTAAAATCTTTTTTAAAGAACCGGTCCGAGTTTACTCGAACATGCTTTCCAATTTATCGATTAGTAAAGAGAGAAAATGATTAATTTCATGCTAAATAATTTTCTTATGGTTAAATTTCGGATATCATGGGGGGGGGGGGGGTCCACCTGAAATCACTGAAGGTGACGTAAATTCTAGATAGGTCAGACCAACACATTACCACACAGCAATAATGGCAGGGCACGCAATGCATTTGAGTGTGAATTTGCTTTCATTTAAAAAAAAAAAAAAAAAAAAATTTTTGCACAAAACCCAATAGTTTTTTGGGAAAGCAAACTGTCCGGTTTCGTTACTCAATTTAACAACTAAAATATGCCTGAAGTTAGAAATCATCGATAGAAAGGTTTCGCAGAAAAATGATTATTTAGCCATTTTTCATAATAAATTTTGCAAAAAAATAAAAATTGAGTTATTTTTATTTTTTTACCCCCAGAAGCAAACTATCAAGAAGCAGGCGACCCCAAAGCATTTTATCAACATTAATAACGACTACAATAGAAGAAATCGTTGGAGCCGTTTTTGAGAAATAATTTTTTTAGACGTTTTTTGGAGTTTTTTGAAAATAAAACCCCCCCAAATTGAGTTAGCCCAACATAAAAAAATTGTTCCGAGGTGTAATTTTTGTGAACCTACATGCCAAATTTCATTCAAATCCACCGAGTAGTTTGCCCGGAAATCGATGAGCAGACAGACAGACAGACAGAGCGACAGAGCGACAGACATTTCGTAAAAATGGCGCATATGCCACAAGCGTGGCCTCGCGCCCTTAAATTAATAAAAAAAAAATAAAAAATAGTAAAAACCACTTTTTTGGGTTCCTGGGACCTCAAAACGTGTAAATCCGTTGAAATCTCGGAATCAAAAATTTCGACCATCACAAAGCTTTCCTTATACTAGGTATAAATTGGAAAGCAAAAAGGTAGCCAATGCATCAAATTGCATAGGAGCATTATTTTTTTCTCTAAAAAAAGGTTAATCTCACACAAACAATTTATTGAATGCATCCGATCGTCCTCTACTTACACAAATACAAACACGCTACCACTTTGCCAGTTGCCACCAAAGCTGACCTGCATCTACTATTCTCATTTATGGCTCCATGTTCGATAATTCATAGCGATTCAACTTGTTTAAAAAACCGCGTAACCCTGAGTGCGTCCGAATTTCTCTTTAGGTGCCCATTCCATTGACCGGCTAGGGCTATTTCCAAAAACGGTGACGTGGTAGCAGACATTCAAGACTTAGGTGGCGTTTCCACCGACCTCGCATTGCAGAATTGACGGAAATGTTTATTTTCCTCTATGCCATAGTTAAAATTGATCAATGATCATACAGTAAAATCACAAACAAACAAACTAAAATTAAAAAATGGCATCATGGGATATGTTAAGTACAAACATTTTAATAGATTTCTATAAAAAGAAAAATTCTAATTTCCGTCAATGTCATTTGCATTCTGCAATGCGAGGTCGGTGGAAACGCCACCTAAGTCTTGAATGTCTGCTACCACGTCACCGTTTTTGTAAATAGCCCTAGCCGGTCAATGGAATGGGCGCCTTAGCAAATGGAAATACATTTTTAGCCAAAGAGATGTGGTAAGGAAAACCTCAAAAATGTTGTAGTGCGTAATATGTGAGGTTGAATAATGCAGAGAATATATGTAGGGGGTGTGTTAGTGTCTTACACAGGCATGGCTCCTTATACGACCCAGCTCTTAATTAGCACCGGATATGTGATGAGGGTATATACCATTTCCGGGTTTCCAACCTTGCTGTCTTCTGCAGCACATTTTATCCGCCGTTTAACCCTTTCTGCTATATATTGTATCCTCACTTATTAATATACTATACTTCATGCATACTGAAAATACTAAGATGGTTTACCCTTTACATTAAGGTATGCAACTTTAGGAGCTTATGGTTAGCATAGAGGGCATTTGCGGTCCAGTTTTCATTAATCATGGCCCGCAGGCGCGGATCTACGGATCCCCCATTAGGGTCCCCAAAATGTGGAAAACCCCACTATTTCAGTCCTATTTCAAAAGAACCGGTCCAAGTTTACTCGAACATGCTTTCCAATTTATCAAGTAGTAGCTAGAGAAAATAAGTAATTTCATGGTAAATAATTTTCCTATAGTTAAATTTCGGGCATCTCGGGGAGGGGGAGGGGGGTTGTCAACCTGACGTCACTGGAGGTGAGGTAAATTCTAGATAGGTCAGACCAACAAATTACCACACAGCAATAATTGCAGGGCACGCAATGCATTTGACCGTGAATTTTCCATCATTTTTTCAAAAACATTTTTTTGCACAAAACCAATACTTTTTTGTGAAAGCAACCAGTCCGGTTTCGTTACTCTTTTTAACACCTAAAACATGCGTGAAGTTAGAAATCATCGATAGAAAGGTTTCGCAGAAAAATTAATTTTTAGTCATTTTCATTAAAATTTAGTTATTTTTATTTTTTTACCCCCAGAAGCAAACTATCAAGGGGCAAGCGACCCCCCGCATTTTGTCAACATTAAAGACGGCTACAATATATGTGAATTTAAAAGAAATCGTTGGAGCCGTTTTTGAGAAATAAATTTTTTTGACGTTTTATTGGAGTTTTTTGAAAATTGAGATAGCCAAAAATAAAAAAAATGGTCCCGAGGTATGATTTTTGTGAACCTACATGCCGAATTTCATCAAAATCGACCGAGTAGTTTGCCCGGTCATCGACGCACAGACAGACAGACAGAGCGACAAACAGAGCGAAAGACAGACATTTCGTAAAAACCACTTTTTTGGGTTCCTGGGACCTCAAAACGTGTAAATCCGTTGAAATCTCGAAATCCAAAATTTCGACCATCGCAAAGCTTTCCTTATACTACGTATAAATCGGAAAGCGAAAATTACCTGCAATATCGAACCCTTTTTGCTCTGAAAATGCGTAAAACCCCAATATTTCAGCCCTATTAAAAAAAAAAAAAAAATAGAAATTTAATCTTAGCCCCCTCCTTGGTCTCATTCTAGATCCGCGCCTGATGGCCGGCTAGTTGCTTTCCTATTTATTTTGTTTGTTTTAACAGTAGCGGACATGGGACATGGGACGTTGTTAACATAATAATTATGAAGTACAATTTAAAAACAAAAAACATTAAAAGTTGTAATTGCTTATAATTAAAAGTTGGGGGGGGGGCACGGTCAGACTTGCCCCCCCCCCCCCAGCCTCAAGCATTGTAAGACGTGGTTCATACTTCATGGTCCCCATTTACAGCAATATGAATATAAGCATACCTCTTTTAGCTTTTTAAAGTCTATAGCTATACTTTACAACTATTTAAATGCGTAAAAACCTACTATTTTGCTGTTATATTTTCAATTTTCCCCTAAATCCTGCCTGATGACGTCATAAGGTCTACTGAGTTTTGCCCCCGCCATAATTCTAAAACTTTACGCCTCATATAGATCATATATAGAATACGAGAAATATCGATCCAAAGAGGTCGGTGCGCCTGAGATGAAAAGCCTATGTAAAGGCGCCCATTCCACCGACCGGCTACGGCTATTTACAAAAACGGTGACGTGGTAGCAGACATTCAAGACTTAGGTGGCGTTTCCACCGACCTCGCATTGCAGAATGCAAATGACATTGACGGAAATTAGAATTTTTCTTTTTATAGAAATCTATTAAAATGATTGTACTTAACATATACCATGACGCCATTTTTTAATTTTAGTTTGTTTTTTTGTGATTTTACTGTATGATCATTGATCAATTTTAACTATGGCATCGAGGAAAATAAACATTTCCGTCAATTCTGCAATGCGAGGTCGGTGGAAACTCCGCCTACGTCTTGAATGTCTGCTACCACGTCACCGTTTTTGTAAATAGCCCTAGCCGGTCGGTGGAATGGGCACCTAAGCTGAAAATGTACGACATACTGGAGTGGCTCCAAATCTTTGGCGATACCCCTCACCCCTCCGGGTGAATTTGCTTATTCAAAAAAGGCAAACCTGGAACCTGTAAGTGCCCGTGGACCGTGGTGTAGACTAACAGTTACATTTTATTGAATCTGTCTCAATATTTTATGTATTATAGCCTACATAATATCCTACATGACTTTTCTCTATTTTCTTGAAATTCAAATCAAGCTTATCATAATCAGACTAATGTTCGATGGCCAGGTGGTAACGTGCTTGCACTTGTGCGAGTCTTTACACGCCATGCATGCGATCGGAGACATGTCGTAACTCAACATAACCTACAGGGGCAACTGAAGAGGTCCATCGGTTATTTCTTATTTACAGTATACTCCGTAGGGTATACCTATACAGTATATTCTTGCTTGTAATACTGCCCAATACTTTTTAATTTCATCCCCATATTTTGATGTATAGGAGACAGAACTGCATCGGTCAGCTGGTGAGTTTATAACCTCAGTGCCTCTGAGACCCAGAAATTTATAAATTTGCATGACGTAACGAGATTGGGGGGAGTCTCAGCAAGAAATTTTAGACCCCGTGGGAATGAGGCAGACACATCAATGCACGCCCACCATTCTGCATGGTAAAACTTAATTATAACTGAATTTACTATGCACAAGCTTATGTATTGACTGTATATATAATATGACCAGACCCCCCACCCCCCAAAAATGAAACCACTTCGCATCATCACATATAATAATTATAATTGGCTTGTACGAGATCAGAATATGGGTATACCTTCAACCCCACGTCATCCCCCCCCCCTCCGTTAATTTTTCCTAGGCGCGGCTTTGAGTATTTTACTGTCCATAATTTATTCCCGATTACTTTATGTTATACTGTAAATTGTACTACGTATTAAGCCAGTGGCGTAAATAATTATGCTACCCGAGACCGCTTTCTTGATGAAATAGCAATGCTTATATTGCAGTAGAAAGTCAGGTGCCAGCGGCTGGTTTATTGAGCACCTTTCCCTAGCTAAAGCGTCTGATTTTTCATCCCCGTGACTCGATACCCATTGCAGACACATTTTGGTAGTTTCTTCCAGTCTACGAAGCCTGTCTAGGTACTGTACAAGGGAAATATATTTATGGAAATGAATGAAGGTTCACCACTGACATAGAGTAACTCTTACGCGATAAACAGCATGGTTTGTTTCCTCAGCAAAAAGACAAAACTGAAATTCAGCAAAACTAAAAAAGAAAAGAAAAAAATGTCAACCCAAATCCGATCTCTATCCATTTCAGGAAGCACAGTTGAAAACAATTTGGCTGATTGAAAAGAAAACTCTTCTTTTGTTTTTTCCTCATTTATGTGGTTGAAAAATATCCGCGACACAAGCCATAGTTCTTCTTCTAAAAGTTTTCGGATTGATATTTGTATTGTTGGTAAACATATAAATTTTGTACCATCGTTGGGTAGTATTGCTTGGCAGTTTGCAATTTTAAAGACAAACTAAAAACCAACAGAATGGAAACGTAAGTTATTGAATTTTATTCACGTAATGCAATAAGCTAGCAAGGGCGGACCCAGCCGAAAATTTAGGGGTGTCACAAGTTTTTTGTAAGTTTAAAAGGGGATTTTTTGTTGTTGAAAAGTTGAGTTTTTTTTACTATAGGTATCTTATGAATTTACTATGAATTTGCTCATTTAGGTGGGTCATGACCCCCCTGACCCCCCCCCCCCCCGTGGATCCGCTATTGTAAGCTAGTCGTGCATATATTACTACAAAAGAAAAATCGTTTTTAAGTACCAATTTAAAAAAAAAAAAACTTTCTTCATTCAGTAAAAAAGACACGTATATATGTACAATAAGGTTCGACAATTAGAAAGCATTGAAATAAATAAATAAATAGTGACTTTCTATTACTAAGCCAACCTCCGAAGTATGGCCAGAAAATGTAGCGAGTGTGGGACTCGAACCAACAACCTTTCGGGTGAAAGTCGGAGTCTGTACCACACTCTACATGTCCGCCAACGGCCTTACCATGTTGATTCCATGAGAGCAGAGCATGTTTCAAACAGCGGCAACTTGGTAGTGTGCACAGCGTTGGCAGGGGAACCTGGTGGGACATGATAACTCGCTTAGGCAGTATAAGTCGAGTCCTGGTCACCTCCGATCTAATCGTGTGACTTTACCATGTTCCCCAAGTGGTTCGGTATCCACTATAATCAGGAGGTCCACCCTGTTAGTCAACTCCCCTTTCCCCGAGGTGATGGAGTCTGCCCTTTCGGTGCCTCAAGTTAACAAACAGACTCACTCCCCCCGCCAGGCTGACAGGGTTGCTTAAAGCAGAAATGCTGAAAGCAGGCGTTAGAAACAACAACTATCGTACCTGCATAATGTTCAAAAAGAGTCTGCCCTTAGGGTGCCTCAAGTTAACAAACAGACTCACTCCCCCCGCCAGGCTGACAGGGTTGCTTAAAGCAGAAATGCTGAAAGCAGGCGTTAGAAACAAACAAACAAACACTCTACATGTCCTAAGTAAAAGTAAATTCGTGTCGGGGTGGTACTACCCGTGGTACAGGAGTTTTCAGGTTGCATCAACAGCCTCCTGTTTAACCTATCGACAGTCAGGGGAGACTGCCGGGACCACCGGCTTTACATGCCCTCCGAAGCATGGTAGTCAGAAGATAAATAATTGTACCACTAGACAATTTTGGCATTCGGGTGGGACTCGAACCAGTCACCTTCTGGATGATAGTCCGAGTCGTTACCTCTACGCCATTCTGACTACATGTCCTGAAACGCAGCCTCAATTGAAACCGACAAGATTAATTATTAATTAAAGGTCAGAGAAATTATGCAAAATGACCCGCAGGAAGTCGCCAAGTTTTCTTCGCCAAAGTTTGCCTATAGTTTTCTTTCGGTTATTCCGATTTCAAAACCTCCCCAACGATGAGGAAGGGGTTTCAACCCTTTCAAGGTTAACGACTTTAACTTACTTCTCTCTGACGAACTTGGAAGTAAGTGAAGCCCTCAAGTTCCCTGTGTTAGTTTTCGGGAAATTATACCTTTCATGAGGACGGGAAACTTAAAATTTTGTAAGGTTGTCTAACTTGTTGTGCTTCGTTTGCTTGACCATAACTCTTAGACCTTCGTTGTTGTCGTTCTTGGCCAATTATAAAATCAATCGATGGATTTTACCATGATTGCTTAAATTGATGTATAGCCTATATCGTATAACGTTAAATACAGCAATTACGATACGTCGTGCTGTGTGAATATTTAAGCACTATTCAAAAATCCCCTCAAACCAAGCTTACTGAGCGCTTTCTAATTTTTTTAATGTCGTAGTATGATGCGTAAACGATTCAAAAACTAATATTAATATAATGAATTATACATAATATAATATATAATATAATGTATATAATATATATATAAATATACTCAAAACAACTACTAGTAGGACCTCCTTCCCAGCCCGACAGAAGTGAACCAATAGAAAAAAAATCAGGCGAGTGTTAGAATTCCAACTCCTCACCTTTTAAGTGACATACAGTGAGTATACCAAGGCCGTATTTATAGGGGGGATCCAGAGACCCCCCCCCCCCCCCCGTCATGAGAAATTAAAAATTACTTGCTGTTTGACTAGAAATATGAACAACACGAAATATAAACAAACAAAAAAACGAATGAAGACTAAAACTATAAAATAACTTCAAAAGCTCACCAAAATTCAGTTTTACTTTCTTAAGCTCGGTATAAACTACTATTGTAGCCTCGGCCCTTAGGCTAGCTTATCTCATACCTGCCATACTCTTGAGTCTAGACTTTCGACCCCCCCCCCTCCGTCCCAAATCTATAGCTACGGTCTTGGTAATATCGGCAACAAATAAGCCTGCTTATAGTTTCCCTTGAGGTTTATGACGTCTAGAGTACTAGCAGAATCATACTTCTTTTCATTTACTGTACCTACTAAATATTAACCGAGGGTAAATTCGCTAATGTTTGATTTCCTGGGGTAAGGTAAATCAATGCCTCGACAGTTTTTGAAACCTTTTAAAATTTCCTTTCATCCAAGCCTCTCACATATAATACAAGACAAACTTTTAATTCCTTAAGAATATAAAACACACTTCTTTCAGCTACTCTAATCAAATACAGCAGCGAAAAAGACGAGAGCGACAGCAAAAGCAGCAGCAGCATGAGAAAAAAAAACATGAGTGAAAAAAGAGAGGGGGAAGATGGAAGCTCGCGGGGAAGGGGGTTAAAAAGTTTGCGAAAAAAAAAGTTTGCGAAGAATTTCTAGAGAGAGAAAAGTTTCGTGTGACGTCGCTGGAAAAGGTTGAGAGTCGGCCAATCAGGAGCGAGGATTTGGGAGAAACCTGCGCAGATTGGCTGGCCCGGCTGTAAGCCTTACAACGGGGGCGGGCACTCCGTATTCGACGTCGATACCTCGCCAGCCTCGGACGTCTGTAAATGCCCCAGAAAGAGCCTTTACACATCGCCTGGCTCCAAAACCTAAGCCGTCTCAACATTCTAGAAGCCCTGTAGACCATAGTAGAGCATAGAACCGAAAGGGTACCTGATAAGGAAGTTGGTTTTTCGAATTAAGGGGAGAACTAGTGAAGTTAGCAAAGTTTTCGGGGGGAGTGTTGTCCTTATTTTTTGGGGGGCAGGGTAAAGTTTGAAACTTTGCTGCGCAGGCGTCGAGTCCTTTTTTGTTTTCCTTGCGGGCGTTTCTCGCATTGGGAGGTTGTTTTTTAGGTCTGCTTACTCCTGCTGCTGCTGTAAAGACTTGAAATGCTTTAGCCCCAGGAAAAAGAAAATGGTTTGAAATGATTAAAACTATTTATCGATTTTAATGTTTGACACCTGGCACTTCAGATGAAAATTCTAGCAAATCGGAAAACTCAGTAGGAGCATTTTTCTGCAAATGTAGCCGTTGAGAATGAGATGTCATCTGCCGATCAGTTAGTAGTCCAAACGTACCAGATGAGGGTAGTTCATTATGAGAACTAATTGAGAAGTAACAAGTGTCCTATTTGACTATGCAATGAAGACTCCCAAATCCATGTCACTTTTTGGGGTCAGTCCTTTCTGGCTGTCAATGCTTTGGAATAGGGCACACCGCAAATAATCCGTCGGATTCAGCTGTTTCTGACAATGATCGGTGCCTTCTTCAGTCTTTTTCATCTTCAATCAATCCAATGTCGTTTTCCCACCTCAAAAATTTCTCATATTTCTGATTACTGCTACGTATTGTATTAAGATGTAGGAAAAACGTATGGCCCGGCTTCACCATCATCGCTTGAGAAGTATCGATAAGGAACATTAAGCGGAATCACCGTCTACCATTACATGGCGGTGCCGTGTAGCATTTCTTACTGAGACTTCTAAAGCTATATATATATATAAGCATACCGTATGCTGCATACGCAATAATACTATACGATATAGGACTGTAGCCATCTTTATTTTTTTTAAATCACGGCTCAGCATAAATATAATTTTTAAATAAAGTCCACCAGTTGATACCCTTATTTTTTATTTTTTTATTTTATTTTTATTACGATAAATTATTTCTTTCCCTCCTAAAATATGAATAGGCTTATACTTGTAATAAATTACAAATGAAAAACATCTGAAAAAACAGTTGGCAAGATCGACAGGGAATACCGTACGATAGAGAATAAAGAGTCCCCACAAGTTCGAGAAATTACTGTAGTTTGGAAGGGAAAGTTTCGAGAATAATCGAATAAATTAGGATTTCACTCGCCAAAGTTTGTAAGAAAAAAGTTTAAGGTGTTAATAGGTTTCGGAATTCCGAAAACTTTCGCTGCACTAATTTATGCCAAGGTCACTTTAAAAACATCAATAGTTTTTACTTTTGTACATCTTCAAATTATTATTGATAATTGATTATTTATCAATCGCGAGTTTTTATGATGTTTTCAAAATAACCATCGCCTAGACCTTAAGCTTACTAACAATTTCTAGATGCTCGGAATTTCAACAAAATTCGCTGCACTAAATTATACTATGGTCACTTTAAAAAACAATAATAGCTTTTACATTTTATTAATGATATGTAATTGATTAATATCCTATCACGAGTTTTAAGGACGTTTTTAAAATAAGCATCCACTGACTCCTAAGCTAATTTTTAAGGTTCAGAATCAATGAAACCATAGTACTGATTAGATGTCGCTATACATAAAAAATTGAAGGTTTATAAACCTTTAATACAAAGGGGCTATCAGCCTAGAGTTAACGTTCAATAAAAGTTTCGCATAATACAGTATAATGCAATACAATGTCGGATACACGTCATAATGTAGATCAATAAATTGACAATTAATTATGTGGATCTTAGAGGAAACGGCTTGCTTGTAAATAAAGACCAGCCGGTACTCAATAAATTGCTCTTAAAGCATGTTCAGAAAGCAAATACATTCAAATGAATGGTATAAATTTGATTGGACTGGTTTATTTAAGTATTTATATTACGATAGTTCAGTCTGAGCATTAGAGTTTTGAGTACCAGTTGAATTGCTACTGATAAATGTTTTTATTTATTTTATGGCACTATGTTTCTGGGTATTTGCATACTGGCCCCTTAACTTAATAATTAATAAATATGGTCTTATAGGGACTCCTTCAGAGGGAAAGCAAAGAAGCATCCAGAACTTATTGAAAATCTATTTCTTTGGTCTTTCCACAGAAGGCGATTTTAACTGACCTCCTAAGGCGCCCATTCCACCGACCGGCTAGGGCTATTTACAAAAACGGTGACGTGGTAGCAGACATTCAAGACATAGGTGACGTTTCCACAGACCTCGCATTGCAGAATGCAAATGACATTGACGGAAATTAGAATTTTTCTTTTTATAGAAATCTATTAAAAAGTTTGTACTTAACATATCCCATGACGCCATTTTTTAATTTTAGTTTGTTTGTTTGTGATTTTACTGTATGATCAATTTTAACTATGGCATAGAGGAAAATAAACATTTCCGTCCATTCTGCAATGCGAGGTCGGTGGAAGCCCCGCCTAAGTCTTGAATGTCTGCTACCACGCCACTGTTTTTGTAAATAGCCCTAGCCGGTCGGTGGAATGGGCGGCTTAGTTAACATTAATTATCTCTAGGGAAGGAAGTCCTGGAGCCCTGATAAAGAGGCCCAAATAAAGACGTAAAATGTGTTTTTAACCAAAGAGGATGAACCGTTCGGGTGATAAAAGCCCTGCAAGTCCTTCTACATGAGCTTAATGAAGTACCCTAATCTCTTCTTGCGTCAGCACACTGCTTAAGTGAAGAGTTTGTGTACGTTTCAGCTTCAATGACGTTGCGACAGCCTCAAATTTACAACTATTTTAGAGCGCGGGTATTTTTGAGTGGCCATTAGAGGAGCTGGACAACAAAGTTATAGGACATGTAGAGCAGTGGTATGAACTTTGACTTTAACTAGAATGGATATTGGTTCGAGTACCGCGCTTGCTAAATTTTCTGGCCATACATCATAACCAGAATCAGAATGAACTACAATGATCAATAAAAAGAACAATACAATTGGTAGAACTTAAATCTAACAAATTAGCAGACACAAGACACAACTATAATTGGCTCATACAACCTTACAATTATGTTACAATATTATTACTGTTAAACACATGTACAGTAAGGTGCCAACTTAGAGTACCGACTGCATATTGTGATAATTATTAATGCAACCTGTAGTTGTCTTTCTATACAATACAATACATATTTCAGTTAAATTATACAATACAAGTAAAGTATAAGATAAAATCGTCAGTTCTGGTTTAGCAAGATCGCTTAAACCTAAGTGTCCCGGTTCCTAGTTGAGTGAACGAAAGGGCTTTATAGCTCTAACTCCGCTAGGTTGGTTTAATAATAAAATAGAACAAAAAGTAATTATTTATTTAATAAACGGGCCTCCAATTATTAATTCGCTGCAAGAATGTTTTCTTTCACTAGTGTTCATTAATTCGAAAATCCTAAATTAAACTACAACGTCGAAACTGATATCTTAAGTAGGTACCCAAAGAACAATTCTAAATTGTGGACACCACAAAAGAATGACAACACTCAACCACTTAAGAACCCCATAATGCAAAGAAGTAGAAGATCCTAAATTAAACTATTACGTCGGAACTGATATCTTAAGTTCCGCACGAATAAATTCTTAATGATGGACACCAAGAACGAATGACAACACTCAATCTCTTAAGAAGACCATAATGCAGAGAAGTAGAAGATTCTGTTGGCCACGTAAAAAAAATAGTTTTTTTTGTCTAATGGCATGCAAACAATAAAATTTAATGAATGTATCCGATTGACCTCATTCGCCTCAATGAGTAACTTCATACTTGTTCTGGGTTATGACACGTCTCTGATTGTATGTTGTGTACAGACTCGCACAAGTACAAGCATGCTAGCAGCTTGCCACCGAAGCCGATGAATGATTTGCCCAATACCCCACAGGATCCAAAATATGTCTTAATTATTTACTGTATGGTATTTTATTATTATAAGTAATTTCTTGCAAATAATAACTAATATAACTAATATATGCTTATAAATTTTTATATAAATCAAGTTTAGAGACATGAAGTACGCAATAAATTTTTAAAATACGCAGAAAATAAAAAAAATTAAAAACAAAATTATGTGGCAGCCCATTTAACTTCACTTGGCTAGCAGAAAGAGGAAATTTGCAGGCAGCCAACATAGAAATTAACGAGCTGAAATGCAGGAACTGAGCGATGGCGCGAAAGTGACTAGCCCAGGAATCTATTAAGAGGATTAACTTTCCGATGTTGGCAACATTTCCTCTCTCAACGGCTACTTTCGCTCCATAATGTGGCCCAAATAAAACAAACTTAGCGCTTCTCCACAGAAAAGAGCTGCTAATGCATTATACCCTTTTCTACGGATTTCGGATTTTCCCCCTAAAAATTCTGGAAATTCACATTTCATACTAAAGAAGGGTTGTCTTAAAAGGATGCTTGAACACACTGTACATAATTTACTGTGTACATTACGTACATTACTAGTTTGTAAAGTTGTTAAGTAAATATTGGACAAATTTAATGATTTATTTGTATCAATTCTTTCTTTTACTTTTCATTTTTTATATTTTAAAATGTTAATCGCATATACAAACAATTTAATGAATACGTATCCAATTAACCCCTTCAATCGCCTCACTAAGTAACCTAATAAGTACTTGTTTCGAGTTACGACACGTCTGCGATCGCAAGGTGTGTAGAGAATCGCACAAGTACAAGCTCGCTACTTCCTTGCCATCGATGTCGCTTAATTCTCTAAAACAATTCACAAACGCCTTTAAATCGGAAACTAGACGTTTTTTTTCTCGTAAATTTACCATCTTCTTCTTGTTCTTCTTCTTCTTCTGGTGAACAACCACTAGGGGTTGGTTTACAGCAATATGCACTGAATCTTCCCATTCTGTTCTGTTCTCGGCCAGCCTCTTCAGGTCCCTGTATGTCGTGCAGTTGAAGTCTCCGAGCAGCTGATCCAAATACTACCGCGCCTACCACGACAGAAACATACGATACGTAGTACGCGTCCTTCCAAGACCTATCCAATTACCCCTCCGTTTGGCAATAGGTGCCTTCTTCCTTCCCCTATCTCATTGATTGCCCGGTCCATCCACATAATGCTTAACATTTACAGATAGCACCAATTCAAGGGTTCAATTTTTTTTAGAGGTTAATCGCATACAAGCAATTTAATGAATTTATCCGATTGACCTCTTCTGTCGCCTCAATGAGTACAGTAACTATCGTGTTGAGTTACGACACATCTCCGATCGCATGGCGCGCATCAGTAGCTTGCCACCGTAACCGGTATTAATAGTTATGTATCGTAGCCTGTAGGCTGCAGAGCCTTAAATTAGATGCCTAAAAGTAAAATACTTTTCCTTTACATTTTAATGCAAAGTATGTGTAGCACGCACGAACACGGTTCGACCCCTGTTTTTGTGTTTTTGTAGGCGTGGACCTCATATCTTATTTCTTCTTCTTCTTCGGCCGGTACTCCCCTGCGCCGAAGGAATATATTCATAAATTAACAATTATACCCTTGTAATACAAATAACCTGTGGGCGCCCAAGTTAATCAACTTGTCGGGGGCTCGCACAGTAAACGCTGTAGATGATGTAACATGTTTTCTATATCACGTCTGTGTTAGCAAAAAACTTGTAAGTTAACGTAAAAAGTAATTATAGTAAGGTAAAATAATTAAAGTAAAAAGTAAAGTACGTTTTATATTTATACAAAAATAATAATTCGTTTAATTAATCAAGTAAACAATAGTGAAAAATTACAATATTTGTAGGTGCTCAATGCAATTTAGGCGAGTAGTGATCTCCTAGACAGAAAAATTAATGTTTTATATCAAGTACAATAATTAGATTAACTTATGCTGATAATAGTATAATGATCGGTTTTCCATGAGAAATTTGATGAGACACGAGAAACGAGACACATTAAAACCCCCAAAAATTGCAATAGTCGTAAATTTTGAGCCTATAAGTCAAGTACAACTTAAAATTGTAACTTTGGCCTTGAATCACGAGTTATTATCAGTTTCGAAAGAAAAAAAAATTGTTGAGCAGCTTAAACTCTTTCTTCTTCTTGTTTACAACATTACTTTCCTCGTGACTTAGTTTGAAAACAGGGTCACAGCACTAGGCTAAATGCCAATTAAATAGTAGCAGCATAACACACCTAACGGCATGTTCACTGCATGTGTATGTATTGTACCAATAATGTTCTAAATGTAGACGTTTTAATATATTTTATAGATTATAAACTAAAACCATTTATCTCCTAATACGAGTGCACAGTTCCAGGTTAAGGAGATAGCAACTTTTACCATGATCAAAAAAAGATAAAATTGTAACAAGGGTATATTTGGTAGCGAAACGCGTGGGAGATGTCGGGTTTAGTAAGGAATCTAAATTTTCCGAGCGTCTGTCTTGCTTCCACATCGGGAAAATCGATACTTCTGTCTCACTTGAATTTCTCGATGCTTTCGTAGCTGCTGCCCGTTTCCCGAGCTTTGTCCAATATGCAGCTAACTACGAGCGCGATATAACATTCGGTGCGATTGCCCAATCAGCCTTCGTTGCTGATCGCGCTTTTCCGTGCATTTTCGGTCAACCTTTTCGAGTAAACCGATTTTGCCCCCTGTCTGAAATTTTCCAACGTTATAAACATTTTAAAATAAGTCGGGTGTTGGTAAGTGGAGGTATCTGACGTGTGGCCAACTACCGGCAAGTTTCATTCACCTACTACTGTTACTCAGGTATGAATTTGACTTATTATTTATGTTAACTGAAAACTTTTTGACGGTCGATATAGTACATTTTTCCCATATGCGCAACATTGCATGGGAAAACTTTTTTCTAACTTTTCAAACTTTAAGATTTTCTATTAAAAATGTATTAATTTGTTGTTGTTTGTATTTTTAAAAAAGAAGAAGTGATATCTTTAATTATTGACAACTTGTAGTAAGATAATGTTCAGTCAGAAATCAAATACCAAGCATCACCAATCATTGTTTTATGTCTCGAGGGGTTGACATACTTTTCATTCCGAAATATGCAGTGAGGCTTCTAGAACAAAACCGATGAATGTTCTTGTCTAAAATGTATGGTAGACTATTTTCCAATGAAGACTGATGAAAGTATGAGACATTTTTCGCTAGAAGATGGAATTTCTAAAATGAATTTTATATTAATCTCGGGCGGTTGACATACTTTTCATTCCAAAATATACAGTGAGGCTTCTCGAATAAAACCGATGAATTTTCTTGTCTAAAATGTATGGTAGATTATTTTACATTCGCAGTTGTAAATTTAATATACGAAAGAAATATTACACTACATCCAGAAGATGTAATTCATATAATGAATTTTATATCTTGGGCAGTTGGCATACTTTTCATTCCAAAATATACAGTTAGGCTTCTAGAACAAAACCGATGAATGTTATTTGTTATTGTATAAAATGTATGTATGGTAGACTATTTTCGAAAGACAACTGATAAAAGTATGAGAAATTTTTCGCTAGAAGATGGAATTTCTAAAATGAATTTTATATATATCTCGGGAGGTTGACATACTTTTCATTCCAAAATATACAGTAAGGGTTCTCGAATAAAACCGATGAATTTTCTTGTCTAAAATGTATGGTAGATTTACATTCGCAGTTGTTGTAAATGTAATATACGAGAGAAATATTACACTAGATCCAGAAGATGTAATTCATATAATGAATTTTATATCTCGGGCAGTTGATATAAGTTACTTTTCATTCCAAAATACACAGTGAGGCTTCTCGAATGAAACCGATGAATTTTCTTGTCTAAAATGTATGGTAGATTATTTTATTGTGCATGGGAAATTACTGTAGATTTAATATACGAAAGAAATATTACACTAGATCCAGAAGATGTAGCCTAATTAATATAGTGAATTTTATATCTCGGGCGGTTGACATACTTTTCATACCAAAATATACAGTGAGACTTCTCGAATAAACCGATGAATTTTCTTGTCTAAAATGTATGGTATAGGTTATTTTACATTCGCGGTTGTTGTAAATTTAATATACGACAGAAATATTACACTACATCCAGAAGATGTAATTCATGTGATGAATTTTATATCTTGGGCGGTTGGCATACTTTTCATTCCAAAATATACAGTGAGGCTGCTCGAATGAAACCGATGAATTTTCTTGTCTAAAATGTATGGTATAGATTATTTTACATTCGCAGTTGCTGTAAATTTAATATACGGGAGAAATATTACACTAGATCCAGAAGATGTAATTCATATAATGAATTTTATGTCTCGGGCGATTGATATACTTTTCAGTCCAAAATATACAGTGAGGCTTCTCGAATAAAACCGATGAACTTTCTTGTCTAAAATAATGGTAGATTATTTTACAATCGCAGTAAAGTTGTTGTAAATTTAATATACGAAAGAAATATTACACTAGATCCAGAAGATGTAATTCATACCATCTCTCATTCCACCCCTCTTATATAGAACTCTAAAGTGCAGAATCCAATGGACTCCTTTTAAAGTAGATCTACCAATACTTTACAAATTACAAACTAACGGCGGTTCCCATCTTCGCATGAAAAGTCTTGGTAAGGAATATTAGGTGGTGGTGGTAGCGCCGTTTAGTATTCCATACCGATACTTTTCATGCTATAAATAAAATAAATAAATAAATAACGACTTTATTTTTAGCTGGGCGAACCATAAGACTAGAAAGTCTTCTATGGGCTAACCCAGGCAAGGCAAGGAATGATTAGTATTACAATAATCAGATTCCTAAGACTAGTGTTGTTAGTATTGTCCTAAAGTTTCGCTAATACAATAAAAACACAAACAAAACAAAAACGAGAAAAACAACAATAAGAATAATATGAACTTAATGCTATGGTGGGGCCGAGCCTAGGGGAAAATCAGCAATCGTATGTTATGTCTCGAAAAAAAGAAAATGCAAAATGTCACGTACGTATGATTACAGTCCATAAAAATAAAATTAGAAAAAATCTCAAGGCAGAATTACATTAATAGCTGCATATTACATAGCATTTCCCGTAAAGGGGACGCCCCTACAATCGTAACGGAAATAAAAGAATCTAGATTACCGTATCAAATTTAAAATTACCGCTAGTTCCTCCTAGCGATTACACGCTAATTGACAGTACTGTATTCCTAACATGAACACGCAATCCTGTCGTTCTAAAGCAACGTACTGACACTCCTTGATTTATTTTTTAATATTCCCGAAAATTCTAGCATTTATTCATTGACCCAATAGTAAAAACAATATGTACCTACCGCATATACTTGTAGAAGCAAATTATCTATTTTGGAATTCTTTCTATCGGGTAAGACTGACTGCTGTAAGTGTATAATACTATATGTACCTACATTACATTAATTGAGAAAGAATTGATTTTGCTTGATATTTTCTCTATTAACTGCAAATCACAGTACCCGTTTTAGTAGTCGATTTTCACAGGAAATATCCATTAAATTAATAGAAATGCGTTTTGCTGTGCTAAAGAATGAACGAAATTATTCAGGAGATCAGGAGACAGCTATTTTCTGCTTGCATCTAAAATGTGTCGAACTAGTGGTTCGCGCAAGATATGGCAAGAAATAAGATTTCTTCTCTTGTGAACTCTTTGTTGTGCTGACAACTGCCTTCAATTGCAGAATAATGACGCACAATTTGATGACAGCAGGCTATAGATACACTGGTACAGACGTATATTACCTTTAGACCTAGCTGTTTGCGACCTTCCTTCCTTTCTTGTGTAGCGAAATTTCTTGCCTTGCATACTAAAAACTATGCCAAAGTCTTCAGATAAATGGTTGCGATTATCTTCTTTGAATAAAATGAGAAAACAAATTAACATGACACATTTGCATAATTTAGTTCAAAGCATCGTATACAAATTAAATATTCATTCTAGCTTAATTTGAATTAAAATATCAATGGATAAGATAAAATAAAATAAATTTTCTCTGTCAAACTATCTCGGTTCCCTCTAAACAGTTTCGTCATCGTTTCTGACGGCTTCCTCGTACAAACATTGCTGCCGAATATTCTTCCAGTTAATTACTGTAGATCACATGCGATTACCTCTGATTATTCAAAGTCTTCGCATTCAGCCCGGGATTTAATTTTATCTCATCTCAATTTTGGTGGGGGAACAAGGGGGACTGCAGAAGATACTTGCATTTCCGAGTGAAAATTTCGAGATGAGTGGCTGATTTGTTATATTGTTGGTACATAGGCGGCTATTCCACTTGTCAATAATCCGTCATTTGTGCTTCCATAATTGATGAGATTTTTTTTACTCTATATAAAAACAAAAAACCACATCAATTATTGATGCACAAATGACGGAATATTGACAAGTGGAATAGCCGCCTTTTGTCAGCTACATTCTTTTAGTCTGTGCAGCAGCCAGATCCCGACTATTTGGGATTAACCGGGGTTTATTCAATTGTTCTAAACAAATGAGTGCAAAATGCGTGGGAAATTCAAATTGATAAATTAATATTTTTGGTGAGTTTTTAATTTTTTCTCCCTTAAATGTAGACACATTATTAAAATTCTTATTATATTTCAAAATTCTACCTGTGCATTTTGATGTTTATTAGTATATCCTTCAATTATTATTAAACAATGCAACCATTCTCCTGTATTCTAATAATTTATTAATTTGAATTTCCCGTGCATATTTTAACACAGTCAAATGACACCTTACTAATGCGGTATTAAGAAATAAAGCCCGGTATTATAATAATCCTAAATCACCATGACCGGGCTGCTGCTGGGGGAATTTTATTTCTTCAAATACTTCTTTATTTGCCTCATCTAGCTAAGATTAGCGACCACCATGGCAATGTAGACCTTGGAGACTGCTGCTCTGACAAGGGAAGTCGTGCTTTTGCCAAACAAACCACTGTCTCAAGTTTTTTAACCAGGGTGTTCTTCTTCTGCCGGGAGCTCTCAGTCCATCTATCTTCCATTGGATTTAAACATAAAGTCAACTATTACTTAACGCTTCTCTACGCTCAACAACTCCTTCTGTATAGATTAAAACGCCTTGGAACTATAGATGGGCGTTTAGAATTGGTACAACATGGTGTTAATACCAGACTTGGTGCCGGTTGCAACCTCAAAGCCATTAAACCCAACTTAGAACATTATAAGCATTCCCATATCTATATTTCTATTGCCCTTTACAACTTTCTTCCTGAACATATAAAATCAATAACCGTACTCAACCAATTCAAGTCAGCCATTACTAAATTTCTGAAGGAAAATTATAGCACAATATTAACAATAATAAAAACCTAATAATATACCTACCGTAAAACTTTCTTTTAAAGTTAAACATATTCCCTTAAATTCATAAAATACTTTCCTTAATTATTACATTGCCATCAATCATCGTTTATAATAAATTAGTTTAACATAAGCATACTTAGTTAATTATATTTAATTTTACTATAGGGTCAGTTTAGTTTAGTTTAGTTAGAAGTAGTTAGTAGATCACGTAGTGTTAGTTTTTATTCTTAATTCAATAATTTCTATTTTAAATTTCAATAAATTAAGGGTTCAGCGCGGGTTTATCCCTTAGAGCCCTTACCATGAAAAAATGTAATAATTGTAAAAATGTATTGTATTGAAGGAAATAAATAAATATTGTATTGTATTGTATTGTATTGTATACTTTATAGGAACTACATTAGAAAAGTCCGTTTGCTCCACTGGCAGATTTTTCCAGTGATAGTAAGACTATGTGTCACTCGCCAGGAGAACAGAGTTCGAGTCTCTGCAAGGCTGTAGCCAGAGGGGGGCGGGTCCACGGCGTCCGGACCTTTCCCGAAATATTTGCAGCGTACACTAGATAAAATGGAGTTTTAAATATATGGAGGTTACGTCAGGTGGACCCCTCCCCAAAATATTCCTTTCTGAGTCTCTGTAGTGAAAGAATTTTTTTATCATTCAAAACAAAGAGATACGAAGCCGCAAACTGCTTAACTATGCAAGGCGCAGTGGTAAGGATGTTGGCAGTATAATAATTAATAAAAAGAGAGACCTAATTAATATCGTAATTAATTTACAGTAAATTAATCTGAGATTTAGGACTAATGTTGATTTTTTTTAAATTGGTTTTAGGGCGACTGCAAGTTAAAGCTTGCTTATACACCCACCGAGCCAATTGGTGTTTCGATTGAATATATTAATATATTAATGGGTTGCACTGCCCTTGTAAGATCTCTAGTTCCTCTTCATTTGCTAAGCTTCCTCTTCTTCTTCTTTGATTGGATGTATTAATATATTAATATAAAAGGTTACACTGCCGCTTGTAAGATCTCTAGTTCCTCTTCATTTGCTAAGCTTCCTCTTCTTCTTCTTTGATTGGATGTATTAATATATTAATATAAAAGGTTACACTGCCGCTTGTAAGATCTTTAGTTCCTCTTCATTTGCTAAGCTTCCTCTTCTTCTTCTTTGATTGGATGTATTAATATATTAATATAAAAGGTTACACTGCCGCTTGTAAGATCTCTAGTTCCTCTTCATTTGCTAAGCTTCCTCTTCTTCTTCTTTGATTGGATGTATTAATATATTAATATAAAAGGTTACACTGCCGCTTGTAAGATCTTTAGTTCCTCTTCATTTGCTAAGCTTCCTCTTCTTCTTCTTTGATTGGATGTATTAATATATTAATATAAAAGGTTACACTGCCGCTTGTAAGATCTTTAGTTCCTCTTCATTTGCTAAGCTTCCTCTTCTTCTTCTTTGATTGGATGTATTAATATATTAATATAAAAGGTTACACTGCCGCTTGTAAGATCTCTAGTTCCTCTTCATTTGCTAAGCTTCCTCTTCTTCTTCTTTGATTGGATGTATTAATATATTAATATAAAAGGTTACACTGCCGCTTGTAAGATCTTTAGTTCCTCTTCATTTGCTAAGCTTCCTCTTCTTCTTCTTTGATTGGATGTATTAATATATTAATATAAAAGGTTACACTGCCGCTTGTAAGATCTCTAGTTCCTCTTCATTTGCTAAGCTTCCTCTTCTTCTTCTTTGATTGGATGTATTAATATATTAATATAAAAGGTTACACTGCCGCTTGTAAGATCTTTAGTTCCTCTTCATTTGCTAAGCTTCCTCTTCTTCTTCTTTGATTGGATGTATTAATATATTAATATAAAAGGTTACACTGCCGCTTGTAAGATCTCTAGTTCCTCTTCATTTGCTAAGCTTCCTCTTCTTCTTCTTTGATTGGATGTATTAATATATTAATATAAAAGGTTACACTGCCGCTTGTAAGATCTTTAGTTCCTCTTCATTTGCTAAGCTTCCTCTTCTTCTTCTTTGATTGGATGTATTAATATATTAATATAAAAGGTTACACTGCCGCTTGTAAGATCTTTAGTTCCTCTTCATTTGCTAAGCTTCCTCTTCTTCTTCTTTGATTGGATGTATTAATATATTAATATAAAAGGTTACACTGCCGCTTGTAAGATCTTTAGTTCCTCTTCATTTGCTAAGCTTCCTCTTCTTCTTCTTTGATTGGATGTATTAATATATTAATATAAAAGGTTACACTGCCGCTTGTAAGATCTTTAGTTCCTCTTCATTTGCTAAGCTTCCTCTTCTTCTTCTTTGATTGGATGTATTAATATATTAATATAAAAGGTTACACTGCCGCTTGTAAGATCTTTAGTTCCTCTTCATTTGCTAAGCTTCCTCTTCTTCTTCTTTGATTGGATGTATTAATATATTAATATAAAAGGTTACACTGCCGCTTGTAAGATCTTTAGTTCCTCTTCATTTGCTAAGCTTCCTCTTCTTCTTCTTTGATTGGATGTATTAATATATTAATATAAAAGGTTACACTGCCGCTTGTAAGATCTTTAGTTCCTCTTCATTTGCTAAGCTTCCTCTTCTTCTTCTTTGATTGGATGTATTAATATATTAATATAAAAGGTTACACTGCCGCTTGTAAGATCTTTAGTTCCTCTTCATTTGCTAAGCTTCCTCTTCTTCTTCTTTGATTGGATGTATTAATATATTAATATAAAAGGTTACACTGCCGCTTGTAAGATCTTTAGTTCCTCTTCATTTGCTAAGCTTCCTCTTCTTCTTCTTTGATTGGATGTATTAATATATTAATATAAAAGGTTACACTGCCCTTGTAAGATCTCTAGTTCCTCTTCATTTGCTAAGCTTCCTCTTCTTCTTCTTTGATTGGATGTATTAATATATTAATATAAAAGGTTACACTGCCGCTTGTAACATCTTTAGTTCCTCTTCATTTGCTAAGCTTCCTCTTCTTCTTCTTTGATTGGATGTATTAATATATTAATATAAAAGGTTACACTGCCGCTTGTAAGATCTTTAGTTCCTCTTCATTTGCTAAGCTTCCTCTTCTTCTTCTTTGATTGGATGTATTAATATATTAATATAAAAGGTTACACTGCCGCTTGTAACATCTTTAGTTCCTCTTCATTTGCTAAGCTTCCTCTTCTTCTTCTTTGATTGGATGTATTAATATATTAATATAAAAGGTTACACTGCCGCTTGTAAGATCTTTAGTTCCTCTTCATTTGCTAAGCTTCCTCTTCTTCTTCTTTGATTGGATGTATTAATATATTAATATAAAAGGTTACACTGCCCTTGTAAGATCTCTAGTTCCTCTTCATTTGCTAAGCTTCCTCTTCTTCTTCTTTGATTGGATGTATTAATATATTAATATAAAAGGTTACACTGCCCTTGTAAGATCTCTAGTTCCTCTTCATTTGCTAAGCTTCCTCTTCTTCTTCTTTGATTGGATGTATTAATATATTAATATAAAAGGTTACACTGCCGCTTGTAAGATCTTTAGTTCCTCTTCATTTGCTAAGCTTCCTCTTCTTCTTCTTTGATTGGATGTATTAATATATTAATATAAAAGGTTACACTGCCGCTTGTAAGATCTTTAGTTCCTCTTCATTTGCTAAGCTTCCTCTTCTTCTTCTTTGATTGGATGTATTAATATATTAATATAAAAGGTTACACTGCCGCTTGTAAGATCTTTAGTTCCTCTTCATTTGCTAAGCTTCCTCTTCTTCTTCTTTGATTGGATGTATTAATATATTAATATAAAAGGTTACACTGCCGCTTGTAAGATCTTTAGTTCCTCTTCATTTGCTAAGCTTCCTCTTCTTCTTCTTTGATTGGATGTATTAATATATTAATATAAAAGGTTACACTGCCGCTTGTAAGATCTTTAGTTCCTCTTCATTTGCTAAGCTTCCTCTTCTTCTTCTTTGATTGGATGTATTAATATATTAATATAAAAGGTTACACTGCCCTTGTAAGATCTCTAGTTCCTCTTCATTTGCTAAGCTTCCTCTTCTTCTTCTTTGATTGGATGTATTAATATATTAATATAAAAGGTTACACTGCCGCTTGTAAGATCTTTAGTTCCTCTTCATTTGCTAAGCTTCCTCTTCTTCTTCTTTGATTGGATGTATTAATATATTAATATAAAAGGTTACACTGCCGCTTGTAAGATCTCTAGTTCCTCTTCATTTGCTAAGCTTCCTCTTCTTCTTCTTTGATTGGATGTATTAATATATTAATATAAAAGGTTACACTGCCGCTTGTAAGATCTTTAGTTCCTCTTCATTTGCTAAGCTTCCTCTTCTTCTTCTTTGATTGGATGTATTAATATATTAATATAAAAGGTTACACTGCCGCTTGTAAGATCTTTAGTTCCTCTTCATTTGCTAAGCTTCCTCTTCTTCTTCTTTGATTGGATGTATTAATATATTAATATAAAAGGTTACACTGCCGCTTGTAAGATCTTTAGTTCCTCTTCATTTGCTAAGCTTCCTCTTCTTCTTCTTTGATTGGATGTATTAATATATTAATATAAAAGGTTACACTGCCGCTTGTAAGATCTTTAGTTCCTCTTCATTTGCTAAGCTTCCTCTTCTTCTTCTTTGATTGGATGTATTAATATATTAATATAAAAGGTTACACTGCCGCTTGTAAGATCTTTAGTTCCTCTTCATTTGCTAAGCTTCCTCTTCTTCTTCTTTGATTGGATGTATTAATATATTAATATAAAAGGTTACACTGCCCTTGTAAGATCTCTAGTTCCTCTTCATTTGCTAAGCTTCCTCTTCTTCTTCTTTGATTGGATGTATTAATATATTAATATAAAAGGTTACACTGCCGCTTGTAAGATCTTTAGTTCCTCTTCATTTGCTAAGCTTCCTCTTCTTCTTCTTTGATTGGATGTATTAATATATTAATATAAAAGGTTACACTGCCCTTGTAAGATCTCTAGTTCCTCTTCATTTGCTAAGCTTCCTCTTCTTCTTCTTTGATTGGATGTATTAATATATTAATATAAAAGGTTACACTGCCGCTTGTAAGATCTTTAGTTCCTCTTCATTTTCTAAGCCATTTAGGTTGCACTGAATGAAACGAGCCATCAATATTCTTCGTCACCTTCCCCCCCAGCAAGGGCAATTGCAAATGTTAAATACTTGGACAAAAGAAGAATGACCTCAGACGGTCATGGCAAAAATCGATGTTTTCCTTCATCAGAGGAAGAAAAGTTTTGCCGACTAAGACATGAGCCGAGCAACTTCTCCAAGTTTCAAGTTTGTGCGCGCGGGAGAAATTGCAGGAGGGGGAAAAGTTAAAACAAAGTCCTGACTTTAACGATTTTTATGCCCTCTCAAAGAAAGCAATGCACGAGGCTTCAAGATTATTTCATTCTAAGCAGTAGACCATTGTGGAGGACCCAAATGAAGTTACCGAAACTGGCTGACTGGTGTTCAAGCTAATTCAGTGGTTCCGAATCTATTAATCAATTCCTTTGCGATGCTGGCAGCAACACCCCCATTTTCCTCTGCCTGAGAAGGTAAAGTACCCTTTAGCGCTGAAATATGAAGTACATTAGTCAAAAAATCCAATTTTCACAAAAACAATTATTACTGCGCTCCATAAGGCCCGTGCGAGGTATAACTCGTATAGAGTTGACCAAGACCCAACGGAAAGATATCCCTTTTCTGCCAAGACAAGTGTCGAACCATGACTTTTTGTTTCACATTCCATTTAAGTTTTCCACCAACTACACAATTCCGGTGCTGAAATAAACACAAATTGCATATACCAAAAATGGATATTAACCTTTAAGGAGGCCTATACTTTACTTTTGCAGAAGCAGTTTCTAAACCACAATAGCAGCTCGATTAAAGGCTTTTAGTAAATTATCCAAAATATATTCTTATTTCCCATTAATTATGGAGACTAATGTCTTCGAGGCTAAATTTAGGACACAAAGCATGGAAGGAAAGCCAATTACAAACAAAACAAACAAATCGGAGCAAGTAAAACGCAAGGGGGGTTTTCATAAAAAGACTTTATAACTTTTCCTCGGGGAATAATAATAAGAAAATAAACATCTCAGTTCACTGAAAATTAGAATCGTAAAAAGAAGTGGATGCGTAAAATCAGAGGTAAAGAAAAGAGGCTTGCAAGAAGGACATTCACAAACGAAGGGTTAGAGAAAGGGGCCCTCAATATAGCCAAATGTATGTATATAGGGCGTCCAAAAGTTCTTCAACGGCCTACTGGTGTATTTTCTTGGGTAAATTACCTGTAGGCTACAAGATAAAATATTGAATTTTGGGCCAAAGTATGACTTATCTTTATATTGTAGTGTGTTTTATTAGAGCAAATTATTATTCGATTTAATGAGGGTTTTTCAACAAGAAAAAATGTCTCGTTTTCCCTGTATATTTGAAATCTATAACAATGAAATTTACCTCATTTACGCGGGTAAGTGAATTTATCATAATTAGATGTAACTTAAGGATATTTAGCAATTAAATGATCTACAGTGAGTTGTTCTTATGCCCTGGTCAATCTTTTGGCGTAATCATGTGACCAAAAAAGCACTAAACAAATAACACCTACTGCGGTATTGAGAATCTAATATAAGAAGGTCACAAGAAGTTCTGCCATTTTAAGCAACGTAAACCTTTCATATACAAAGCTACTGGCTGTTTATTAAGTGCACTACTGTGCACGTATAACACCGGGGGTCCGCAGTTACAGCAGAGGCCTTCTTTAATGCTTAACGTATGAGCTATCCCTTTTTGCAATGACTATACAGTGCAGATAACGCAAGTTTTCAGATAGCCAAGTGCTGGTGTTTGAAGGTAGAGGGTATACGATATGGCGCCAATTTCACCGACGTCAATAGTGACGGTACTGGTGATATTGACGTGATTGCAGACATTTTTAGGCTGTCCACGTCAATCACGTCAATATCACCAGTACCATCACTATTGACGTCGGTGTAATTGGCGCCTTAAACTAATATCATAATTATGTTGTCGTATAACAACAATAAGAGACACAGAATAACTGTCTAATTTTGTGGAAAGCCTCTATTGGCAGAGGAAATAGATTAAGAAATAAATGAAATTTTGATACTGACGGAGACAGGAACGAATGACTAGTGAATGAGCATAAGACTACTACTCCCCCCCCCCCCCCGCTTTAGTAACCAACAGACATATATGTATACTCTATTGTCTTCCAGAAATCTCGCACCATACCCGTTTGCTGATTGTTATAATCAAATGAGTTCCTTAAGAAACAATCATCGCAGCCCATGCTGTCTTATAAAATAAACCCAGCACCCTGTATTAGTCAGTCAGGGGAAGAAAAGGAGCCGAAAAACACGTTTGGCGTGTTTGCTATTCCCAAGTTGCTAATAATTTCATCCAGCAAGGCGACAAAAGTTTTTCATTCTTGATCCGAGTCACCCGCCACTGATTTATGTGATTCATTTTTATTTTCGATTGGAACTGCTGCGTTTCGATTTCAGCTCCAGATTTTCAGCTTTTGTACTTTTCGCGTTTGCTTTTCCAACATTTTAGTTTCTTAATGTTTTTTATATTGTACTTTGATTTGTTTGATGCAAAGGATCTTTTCTATTATTCAGGATTATTAATTTGCCAATATTAGCTTTGTTCACGATATTTCTTGTCAAAAAAATTTCCCACCAACATAAATATTGAACCATTGTTTTTACCTGCTAATTTATGTAATGTTCTTTGTATGTCTGTAGCCCAACGATGGTCTAGTGTCGAAACCGGTCGCGTTTATATTTATATTTTAGTAATTCTTCACATAGTTTTATTTTTTACTTCTTCTCGAAAAATGACCGATTATAACTACTTTTTTCCAAGCCATTGAATATTGTACACAGCTATAATATTATTGTTGGGTATAATATTCAATAGCAGGTGGAACAGTAATATACCATGACAAGTTCTGATGTTCATCTCAAGCACGATCAGTTGTAATACCTTATGATTGGGTATAATATTCGATAGCAGGTCCAACAGTAATAATACAATTCTGAAGTTCATCCCTCACACGATCAGTTGTAATACCTTATGGTTGGGTATAATATTTAATTGGCAGGTCGAACAGTAATAATAAAATTCTGAAGTTCATCCCTCACACGATCGGTTCTAATACCTTATTGTTGGGTATATAATATTCAATGGAAAGACCAACAGTAATAATAATATACCATGCCAAATTCTGAAGTTCATCCCTCACACGATCAGTTGTAATACTTTATGGTTGGGTATAATATTCAATGGCAGGTCCAACAGTAATAATAATATACCATGCCAAATTCTGAAGTTCATCCCTCACACGATCAGTTGTAATACCTTATGGTTGGGTATAATATTCAATGGCAGTTCGAACAGTAATAATAAAATTCTGAAGTTCATCCCTCACACGATCGGTTCTAATACCTAATTGTTGGGTATAATAATCAATAGCAGGTGGAACAGTAATATTCCATGACAAGTTCTGATGTTCATCCCTCGCACGATCAGTTGTAATACCTTATGATTGAGTATAATATTCAATGGCAGTTCGAACAGTAATAATAAAATTCTGAAGTTCATCCCTCACACGATCGGTTCTAATACCTTATTGTTGGGTATAATATTCAATGGCAGGTCCAACAGTAATAATAATATACCATGCCAAATTCTGAAGTTCATCCCTCACACGATCAGTTGTAATACCTTATGATTGGGTATAATATTCAATGGCAGGTGGAACAGTAATATACCATGACAAGTTCTGATGTTCATCCCTCACACGATCAGTTGTAATACCTTATGGTCGGGTATAATATTCAATGGCAGTTCGAACAGTAATAATAAAATGCTGAAGTTCATCCCTCACACGATCGGTTCTAATACCTTATTGTTGGGTATAATATTCAATGGCAGGTTGAACAGTAGTAATAATGTACCATGCCAAGTTCTGAAGTTCATCCCTCACACGATCGGTTCTTATACCTTATTGTTGAGTATAATATTCAATGGCAGGTTGAACAGTAGTAATTAAAATATACCATGACAAGTTCTGAAGTTCATCCCTCAAACGATCGGTTCTAATACCTTATTGTTGGGTATAATATTCAATGGCAGGTCCAACAGTAATAATAATATACCATGCCAAATTCTGAAGTTCATCCCTCACACGATCAGTTGTAATACCTTATGATTGGGTATAATATTCAATGGCAGGTGGAACAGTAATATATCATGACAAGTTCTGATGTTCATCCCTCACACGATCGGTTCTTATACCTTATTGTTGAGTATAATATTCAATGGCAGGTTGAACAGTAGTAATTAAAATATACCATGACAAGTTCTGAAGTTCATCCCTCAAACGATCGGTTCTAATACCTTATGGTTGGGTATAATATTCAATGGCAGTTCGAACAGTGTTAATAAAATGCTGAAGTTCATCCCTCACACGATCGGTTCTTATACCTTACTGTTGAGTATAATATTCAATGGCAGGTTGAACAGTAGTAATTAAAATATACCATGACAAGTTCTGAAGTTCATCCCTCAAACGATCGGTTCTAATACCTTATTGTTGGGTATAATATTCAATGGCAGGTCCAACAGTAATAATAATATACCATGCCAAATTCTGAAGTTCATCCCTCACACGATCAGTTGTAATACCTTATGATTGGGTATAATATTCAATGGCAGGTGGAACAGTAATATATCATGACAAGTTCTGATGTTCATCCCTCACACGATCGGTTCTTATACCTTATTGTTGAGTATAATATTCAATGGCAGGTTGAACAGTAGTAATTAAAATATACCATGACAAGTTCTGAAGTTCATCCCTCAAACGATCGGTTCTAATACCTTATGGTTGGGTATAATATTCAATGGCAGTTCGAACAGTGTTAATAAAATGCTGAAGTTCATCCCTCACACGATCGGTTCTTATACCTTACTGTTGAGTATAATATTCAATGGCAGGTTGAACAGTAGTAATTAAAATATACCATGACAAGTTCTGAAGTTCATCCCTCAAACGATCGGTTCTAATACCTTATGGTTGGGTATAATATTCAATGGCAGTTCGAACAGTATTAATAAAATGCTGAAGTTCATCCCTCACACGATCGGTTCTAATGCCTTATTGTTGGGTATAATATTCAATGGCAGGTTGAACAGTAGTAATAATGTACCATGCCAAGTTCTGAAGTTCATCCCTCACACAATCGGTTCTAATACCTTATTGTTGGGTATAATATTCAATGGCAGGTCCAACAGTAATAATAATATACCATGCCAAATTCTGAAGTTCATCCCTCACACGATCAGTTCTAATATCTTATTAAGAAACTATTAGTTAGTACAGTTTTACGTAATAAAATAAAATACACAACCATTGCGGAAGGACGAAGAGCAACTGCTGCATGTGGCTGAGTTGCGAATGTTGCGGTACTGTCTGGGTTACAAATTGACAGACAGGAGGAGAAACGAGGACATCCGGGCGGAGATGCAAGTAGCACCGATTACCGACAAAGTCAGGGAACGAAGACTGGCATAGTGGGGCCATACGCTAAGGAGAGAAGATGGACACCTGCTACAACGTGTGAGGGACTACACGGTGGAGGGCCCAAGACCTATAGGACGACCGAGGATGTCCCTTGAAACGAAAGTGAGGGAGGACATCAGGACCCTCGGTCTCTCGCCGGATGATACCCAAAATCAGAACACCTGGAAGATTAAGGTCCGTGCCGCCGGCCCCGTGGGAGGGATAAGGCGCCGTTAAAGAAAGAACTTTCCCGAGACTTTTCACCTAGCTAACAACAGGGAAGATTTCCGCGAAAAAAACCCACTAACTATTTTCGATGCTAATCCTTATTTTACTGGATTATTAAAAGCCCAAACCAATAAGGTTCTACCAACCCACGATATAAATAGGCCTAGTATTATTAAAAAACTAACAAAAACTTTACGTGACCAAAAAGGGGAAAAGTTGTAGTTTTCCTAATAAAATTGCTGAAGTTGCATAACACAATGCAAAAAAAAAAGATTGGAAAAGTTAATTATGAGTTAATCCTGTGATTGTTGAGCTAGGTTCTGCAGTGCTGACGCAAAAGTTAACTTAGAAGAAAAACAACAACAATAAGTTCAATAACATGCCTCAACAAGTGACTTTAACGACCTAACACTAAGATTCCCGACTTTTTTCCAAACTTAGTTCACTCAAAGTTGGAAAAGGGAGTAGTACTAAGTTAGTTTACCTGCAAAGATTTCAACTTCGGCCCTTCAACTTTACAAGGAAGTTCAAAAACACCATTTCGTTTTCAGCCATGCCAGACTGTTTAACATCTTTACATATTAATTTACTAAATACGTCTATTCGCCGCTTTTGATTAAGGCAACAAGGTTTCAACAACCCGCTGAGGCATAAGCAAAGATTGACTCGACTGCCTGATCAGTTCAGTGGTATCATGGCCATCTATTACCCGGGTGAAACGGCTTCGACTCCCTAATGGTGAGCGTTGAAACTTGAGGCGAGAAAGGCAAGACCCAACGAAGCGGACATATTAGGGCGGATGCCATGTCGTTAATTCGTTATAAATGAAAAAAAAATTCAATCAATTCAAATTAATGATTTCTATTGTATTTTACAACAGGCTCAAGTGGGCTAGCTACGTCTATAGAGAGGTTATTATAATATTATTATTATTTATTATTATATATAGGTAATTCTTGAATATCTGACTGAATGATTGTTTCACTGACAGCATTTGCTCCATTTCAATACGGACTTTTGCATTGGAGCGTTCGAACACCACGCCACTGAAGCAACAAGTAGGAATTGTGGGAGGAGACAGAGTAACCCTGTAGTTATAGGTAATTCCTGAATATCTGACTGAACGATTGTTTCGCCAACAGCATTTGCCCCATAATACCAACGTGGACTTGTGGATAGGAGCGTTGGTACACCACGGTGGTGAATCAGCAAGTAGGAAACGTGGCTGTAGCTATAGATAGTTCCTGAATATCTGAACGATTGTTTCAATGACAACTTTCGCTCCATTCCAATCTGGACTTCTGGATCGGAGCGTTGGAACACCACACCGCTGAATCAGCAAGTAGGAAACGTAAGAGGGGACAGGGTAGCCCCGTAGCTATAGCTAGTTCCAGAATATCTGAACGATTGTTTCGCCGACAGCATTTGCTCCATAATACCAATGTGGACTTGTGGATTGGAGCGTTGGTACACCACGGCGCTGAATCAGCAAGTAGGAAACGTGGGATAAGACAGGGTATCCCTGTAGCTATAGATAGTTCCTGAATATCTGAACGAGTGTTTCAATGACAACTTTCGCTCCATTCCAATCTAGACTTCTGGATTGGAGCGTTGGAACACCACACCGCTGATTCAGCAAGTAGGAAACGTGGGAGGAGACAGGGTGATAGGCTGACATGTGAGAGTAGCCCCACCCAGTACTTGAGTCCAGCCTGACACAGTTTCTCTTGGAAAAACTTTTAGAAGAAAGGGTTGGGGGGAACAGGGGGGGAGGGAGTGGGGGAAAGGGGCGGAGTCGGTGTGCGCCGCAGTATCAACTCCCATCCCCACCACCGTCTTTTTACGAGCGACGAAAAAAAAAAAACATAGAGCTCTAACTGCGCTACATATCGGTTTTCTCGGTTTGGGCGGGTTCTTTGAAGACTTGGGAAAGGTAGGGGTGGTTACTGGATGCCAGTCAAACCTGGAGAGTGCACGGTTTATTATATAGAAAGAAGTTTATCCGCCATAACTGAATTTCAGACAGAAGAAAAATAGAATCGAAATGTTTTATTCGAATGAATGAACTTTGTGGAATTTTCGTGGAAAGTTTAATGCGTTACAGTTTACACGAAAGTTTGGCCGTAATAAAGTAAAAGCTGAATGGAAAATTACAGTGTATTTTGGCAGAGGCTGTATAATTAAGAAAGTAGATAAAAATCAAGTTCAGCATATTACAGTCACAACCACAAAATATGAATACTTTGGATTAGGAGGAATTACTCTATGCTTTTCAGAGGGTCCTACTATAGTACAGCACGCAAGGCCGGACCCAGGAATTTTGAGACGGGGAGGGGGTTCAAATTGAACCGTTCAACCAAGAACCGGTCCGAGTTTACTCGAACATGCTTTCCAATTTATCGATTAGTAGAGAGAGAAAATAATTAATTTCATGGTAAATAATTTTCCTATGGTTAAATTTCGGATATCACGGGGGGGAGGGGGGCGTCGTCCACTGAAGGTGACGTAAATTCTAGATGGGTCAGTAATGGCAGGGCATGCAATGCATTTGCTTTCATTTTAAATTTAAAAAAAAATAAAAAATATCCGAAACCCAATTGTTTCTGGGAAAGCAAACTGTCCTGTTTCGTTACTCAATTTAACACCTAAAACAAGCCTGATGTTAGAAATCATCGGTAGAAAGGTTTCGCAGAAAAATTATTTTTTAGTCATTTTTCATAAAAATTTAGTTATTTTTATTTTCATTACCCCTAGAAGCAAACTATCAAGGGGCAAGTGACCCCCCGCATTTTATCAACATTAATAACAATTACAATATATGTGAATTTGAAAGAAATCGTTCGAGCCGTTTTTGAGAAATATTTTTTTTGACGTTTTTTTGTAGTTTTTTGAGAATAAAACCCCCTCAAATTGAGTTAGCCCAAAATAAAAAAAAATAAAATCCGAGACATGATTTTTATAAATCTGCATGCCAAATTTCATTCAAATCCACTGAGTAGTTTGTCCGGAAATCGGTGAACAGACAGAGAGAGCGACAGAGCGACAGACAGACAGACAGACATTTCGTAAAAACCACTTTTTTGGGTTCCTGGGACCTCAAAAGGTGTAAATCCGTTGAAATCTCGGAATCGAAAATTTCGACCATCACAAAGCTTTCCTTATACAATACTACGTATAAATTGCAAAGCAGAAATGCAATAACCGTATGAATAATACACGGTACTAAAATTATAGCCTATAAGACGCATATATTCAACTTCCAAGTTTAAGAGTGTGCAGCCCGTAGGAAATTGGCAGTCCGAAATTTAATACATTTAATTTTTTATTTAATTAACTGAGCAAGTTATTAAAGATTGGGCTCATTTAAGTTGTAGAAGACTGCTTCATGCATAATATAATAAGGTATTATTAATTTTCGAAATTGTAGTTTTTTCACGATAATAATTTATAAAAAATAACTTTTTGCGTAAAATCATGTCTTTGAAAAAACTAAAACTTGGAAAATTAAAAGTAGGTACCTTATTGTATGATGCATGAAGTACTCTTCTACAACTTAAATGAGCCAAATCTTTAATAACTTGCTTAGTTAATTAAATAAAAAGTAAAAAGTACTAAGTTTCGGGCTGCCAATTTCCTACGGAACGTACGCTCATAAGGAGCTGATACAATTAATGTTATGCCCTGCCTAACGGGGGTTCACCCCCTGGTGATATGGTTTAGATTGTACCGACGAAAATTCATAGAGCTGCAGTAGGGTTCCTGGGGTTCACCCCCGGGGACCTTATTTGATTAAATAGGCGCGAAAAATTGAGGTTTTACGTATTTTGATTGCAATCATAGGTCAGGTTGAACACACGAAGATTCGTATACCTGCAAATAGGGGGGTTCGGCGGGTCTCCCCGGGGAAAATATATGATCATATAATATGAAAAAATAGGCCTGAAACGCATTTGGGAAGAAATTTTTTTTTTCGAGAGGGGGAGGGGGTTAAAATAGCCTAACGCAATTAAGTCAAAAAATTTTTTTGCCATACCTATATATAAGCCTAAATTTCACGAAAAAGAAGTGAAGATACAATGCATACTTATGTATATTTATTGCAAATGTTTATTTTAGAAAAACTCCTGCACCTTCGTACCTACAAGTAGGTTAAAATACATTTTATATAATTAATTTGATGCGATTTAACAAGGAATGGTTCGACAGATCTGGCAGATCTCATTTTGGAGCCTAACAATTACAAAAAAAAAAGCTTTGAGTTGTGGTGCTACAGAAGAATTTTTAAAATCCCATGGAGAGACCACATAACCAACGAAGAAGTGCTCCATAGAATAAACGAAAAAATAGCTATTATGGCCACCATTTCAACAAGAAGAGGCAAATGGATGGGGCATATTCTGAGACACGAAGGGCTCCTCAAGAACATAATTGAGGGTATGGTTGAAGGAACCAACTCAAGAGGACGACAGAGGAAGGAGTACCTAGAGGATGTCATGAAGGGCCTAGGGTGCGACACCTACAAAGAAGAACTGAAAAGGACCACACAAAACAGACAACAGTGGAGGAGAAGAATACAACATACGCTGCAAACCAATCCCTAGTTTGCAACTCAAGAAGAAGAAGTACAAGGCTGAATGTGATTCTTTTAACGTAAATCAGACATCTCCAAACGATTTTTGACACGATAAGACATCCATTAATCAACAAGATCAAACTTGGGCCATTTTTCTCGGAAAGTTTAACCTAAAAAACGACATTCTCTTCCACAAGATGGCGTTTGAGGAAATGGAGGTGTGGGAGAAAGTTAGAGGGAAGGAGGAAGAAAATGGAGGGGATGACGAAGAAAGTGTCGGGTAAGGACAGGAAATGAGACTCTGTCAATTAAAGAAACTTGCCCTTTGACAGACTGAAGACAATGACTCGGAATTTAGGGTTATTGATGACTTGCCACCCTAAATGTCTCTCAAGATGCCCAAAAATGTTGACTTAAGACAATTTGTCTACCTATAATGCACTGCCGGCTTACGTTGTTTTGCATTGCAACCAAAAGAACCGGTCCGAATTTACTCGAACATGCTTTCCAATTTATAAATTAGTAGATAGAGAAAATGGGTAATTCACGGTAGGTAAATAATTTTCTTATAGTCAAATTTCGGGCATATCGGGGGGGGGGGGGAGGGGGGCTGACGTCACTGGAGGTGAGGTAAATTCTAGGTAGGTCAGACCAACACATTACCACACAGCAATAATGGCAGGGCACGCAATGCATTTGACCTTGAATTTTCTATCATTTTTTCATAAACATTTTTTTGCACAAAACCTAATAGTTTTTTGGGAAAGCAACCTGTCCGGTTTTGTTACTCAATTTAACACCTAAAACATGCCTGAAGGTAGAAATTATCGATAGTAAGGTTTCACAGAAAAATTATTTTTTAGTCATTTTTCATAAAAATTTAGTTATTTTTATTTTTTTACCCCCAGAAGCAAACTATCAAGGGGCAAGCGACTCCTCGCATTTTATCAAGAATCTGCCTATAGTATAGTCAAATGAAGGATACTATAAGCCATCCTACTCCAGGACTAAGACAGCCTCTTCTTTGACACTCCAGGAACTGGCCAAGGAGATTTTAACATTTTCAAGTTCTCGGAAAGTACAGATCAGATTAATGTTGCAGATTTAATGTAACTCGACTACGTTAATGTAACCAGTAACCGCACAACTACGTTGTCACATATTCAACGTAGTTATACCCTACGTTGAAGAATTACTGTTATTTTTCTCTCCGTGAAACTATAGTTGCTTCTGAGTAGATTCGCCATAGCACAGAGGTAATTCTTCTTTTTATGGCTCTACAGCCCTTTATGGGCTTTGGCAAACACTCCTCCAGTCATCTCGATTTTGTACAACACTCCACTATCTATGAACTCCCAACTCACAAAGCTCAGTTCACAACTCATCCTTCCAGTAAAGAGGTAATTGAGCCTATAAAACTCCAATATTTTAGACCAGTGGTTCTCAAATTGTGGGTCACAGACCATAGGACCTCGGAAGAAAACATTTATGAATTTCGGGAAAAGTAGGGCATTCCAACATAGGGATCTAAGGCTCGGAAAATATTGATTCTATTTCCGACATCATATCTGCATGAACAGTCCTTCTCGACGCTCCTAAGGCGCCCATTCCATTGACCGGCTAAGGCTATTTCCAAAAACAGTGACGTGGTAGCAGACATTCAAGACTTAGGTTGCGTTTCCACCGATCTCGCATTGCAGAATGCAAATGACATTGACGGGAATTAGAATTTTTCTTTTTATAGAAATCTATTAAAATGTTTGTACTTAACATATCCCATGACGCCATTTTTTAATTTTAGTTTGTTTGTTTGTGATTTTACTGTATGATCATTGATCAATTTTAACTATGGCATAGAGGAAAATAAACATTTTCGTCAATGCTGCAATGCGAGGTCGGTGGAAGCGCCACCTAAGTTTTGAATGTCTGCTACCACGTCACCGTTGTTGGAAATAGCCCTAGCCGGTCAATGGAATGGGCACCTTCGGGTTAAATCGAAGGGCAAAACAAACTGAAAGACCTCGATGAGGAGCTAAAAAAGAATATTGTGTCCAACGTCAAAGAACTTGTCAGTGAAATTCAGCCACATTTTTCTCATTTGAAAAAAAAACAGCAATGAATTTTGATATTGATTTATTTTTCCTTGTAAACTAGGTAGGGGGGCCAAAAAGTCTGGGAACCACTGTCTCAGACTATAAAAACCATATTAAAATAATGGCTCAGTGATGGTGGAAATGCAGAGAAATGAGACGGGATGATCAAACCAGGGAAGATTTTTATCCCTATAATAAATAATGGACAAGCATTTAATTTCTCCTCTTCATTACTTTATAAAAATAACGTCTTGGCGGGTAAATTGCAGTAATTAGTTGTTAATTACCCATAATTTGGGGCCATTACTTAAAACTCCACCTTTTCAATTTCAAAAATACCCCTACTGCTCTTGCAATACGATCATCTTCATGGGGGTTACTTTAATATTTAATTAATGTCTTATTTATACCAAATTCTGAGCACCGCAGCGCTCTAAGTACTAAATTCACTTGTAGTTACCCAAAAATACCTTATTAGAACAATAGTCAAAAAACCTAGAACTTGGCCATCATTCCCTCTCTTTGCGTCTCTCGGTTTATTCCCGCTGCGGCATTTGTTCTTATACAAGACATTGCGAATTTTTTACTCTATCAGTGGGGACATGGTACAGAGACCCAGACCAGCAAATACTAGAAGAATTGAGCACCTTGTAGTACCAAGGGCATACATAGCAAATTTTACCAAATCCTACCAATATATAGCACCAAAATTATTTAACTTACTTAATATTTGTCCTGGGTCGCTGTCAATAAATAAATTTTCCAAATTCGTCCGGGAATGGCTGATGAGACGGGAAGAGGTGGAATCTTTATTTGAAATAGTGGACTAGACTGTTATGTGTTTACGAGAGATCTGTTATTAATATGTAAGTGTAGTTTAATAAGTTAAATTAAGTCTAATTGATTTTTTTCTTTTTTCTTTAGTTTTAGAGTAGGGTAAATTGTTATAGGTCTTCATGTGGGGCTTTACAATTATTGTATTTAAATTGTTCTATATTTAATACATTCATTCATTCATTCAGCTTATTTAACCACCGAGAAAGGTTCTAGGTCATCACAGGAACTCTTCCTTTTTTTTCTTCTTCGCGGGGTACTTGAAGATATTTGCGCCGTTAGGTGGGGGTTTCAGATGGGTGATGGTGCATGATGGTTTGAAAACTGGTTTTCAGGAGTGCGCTGGACAACGAAGTTTCCCAGGAGCTGTCTTGAGAATATTTCAAGGCCGTGCCCAGGGGGTGGTCCACAGGGTCCGGACCCCCTCCGAAATAAAAGGGTTTTGCATTGGATAGAATGGCCAGGGGGGTCATGACCCCCCCCCCCTTAAAATAGTAAATTCATTAGATACCTAGTAAAAAAAAGTGAATAAAACTCAACTTTTCAACAAAAAATTACCTTTTAGACTTATAAAAAACTTGTGACCCCCCCCCCCACCTTCAATTTTCCGCTGGATCCAACCTTAGTAGTAGTAGATAGTATGTTGTGGTCTGTTGTCGAGAGTGTGGGTGAGGTAATTGATCGCGTTGGGATGTCTGATTAAAAGTTACAGCTGTTTATGAAGGTATTAAACTTTATTATTAATTAATAATTATTTTAATTTTTTTTATTTTAATTATAATAATTTATTATAATATTATTATTAATATTAAGTATTAATCTTTAAAAAAATGAATTATGGAGTTGACGACAGTGCTATTGCTGAGAAGATGGGGTAGAGTGTGAGGTGTGGTAGGTTTTGCCTGATTTGATTAAACGCAATAAGGCAGTGCAGAAGTACAGGTATGTCTTAAATTCGGTTTATGTCTTCGATTGGTGTGATTGCCTCAGGAGTGTTTATTGCTTATTATTATGTGTTATTGTGCTACAGCTTATATGAGTGCCATTAATGTACTGAATTAAAATGTTAAGCAAACAATACTTAAGTCAAATGCAAAGGGACAAAACCCTTGTAAGTATACAAAATCTAATATCTACTGAAATATTGGTCAAAGAGCTGTCAAAAATACCCTATTCTTCTGCAGAAATGCTCTTCTATGTTATACGTATGACATTTACCTGTCTTTTACACCGACTCGACTGACCGCAATAAATGAACTTGATAATCGCAAAAAAACGGCTGTCCAGAGGAACGAGTTAGAAAACTGCAGCCAATCTGTGTAATTGACAGCCACATGTATCAAAATGTAAAGAGGTATTTCTTCGAAGGGATATGACATTTTTGTCAGCTCCACGTAGTGTCCTATTTGCTGAAATGCAAGTTTAATAAGGGAAGACTCCGATTCATAAGAGAATCAGCAGTATCGTGCATTTCTCAAAGTCAAAACAAACCCTTTAACTAATAAACTGACAAAAAAATATCCATGCCAAACCTCTTCAGCATTCTCCAAAATGTAGTGTCCAATTTCTCGACGCAATCTTGCTAATCGATTCCACCCGCCGCACCACCCAAGTCACTAAACTTCCAAACACTTTATGACCCGTCGGGATTTTCATAACCCCCTGCCCCCCCCCCCTCACTCCCCACCGAAGCACCCCTTCCAAACGTCAACTTTATAAAAACTCTGCAGAAGGGGGGCGCTCGAGATGCCAGGGGAGAGAAGCAAGGGGATGCAATTGTGGAGGCGAGCTGCTACACAAAATTACCATTTTGACCTCGTTCCTTATTTTCCTATCCATAACGTTGGTTATTTGGTTTCTGCATTGTTTTCTTGCGCCCAGAAGATGAAAGCAATTTTTTATGGTTCCAAATATACCTAATAAAAATTATTTATTAAATTGCTGCTTGCCAAAAATGAAGTATTTGCATGTTGAGTTTCATGACATTACGCACTACAATAAAAAAACTACGCTGAGTTTAGCCATGCATTACAAGAAAATCACAGACAAATCACGGAAAGTTAACTGAGTCAAATTGTGGAAGTGTTACTTGAACAGCTGTCATCTTACAAATGATGTAAGCGATGCGAGTCTTGTATATCACTTTTGCACAGTATGCCTCAGTCAACTAACTGTGATTTTTCTGTTCAGTACAGTTTTGCAATAGAAAGTAGGTAGTCGATGAGGAATGACTCCCCAAAACAGTGTTTTCTACCAATTCGGCTTTTGTTGGCTCATTTGGCACATACTTCACAAGTCAAAAAATGTCACTTGTATAGTATATACACGTTAGCTTCTAACCCATTCATACTTCATACAGGCCAATAATAAATCTTTCAATCTTACTTTTACTTTTTTTTTACTTTATTTTAAGATAATATACAATATCTACCCCTGATTCCAATTGGGCTTAGTGGTATTCAGGGCCTGAATACTTTTTCAATGAATGCAAAGAAAGGCAAAACATTATAGCAGGTATTGTATCTCTAAGAGGGGATGCAAAAAAAATCTTAGTCGAGCGGGACTCGAACCCACGATTCCTCGAGATTAGCTCAAATTTCTGAACATTATGCAGGTGCGATAGTTGTTGTTTCTAACGCCTGCTTTCAGCATTTCTGCGTTAAGCAACCCTGTCAGCCTGGCGGGGGGAGTGAGTCTGTTTGTTAACTTGAGGCACCGAAAGGGCAGACTCTATCACCTCGGGGAAAGGGGAGTTGACTAACAGGGTGGACCTCCTGATTATAGTGGATTCCGAACCACTTGGGGAACATGGTAAAGTCACACGATTAGATCGGAGGTGACCAGGACTCGACTTATACTGCCTAAGCGCGTTTTCATGTCCCACCAGGTTCCCCTGCCAACGCTGTGCACACTACCAAGTTGCCGCAGTTTGAAACAAGCTCTGCTCTAATGGAATCAACATGGTAAGGCCGTTGGCGCAGGTACGATAGTACAAAAATCGTGAAAGTGAAATGTTTCCGCATTATGATGATTTACTCCCCATATGCCTTTTAAAATTGCTGCATGACAGAATAAAACGGTGCTAGCATATAAAAAGGTTGATTTGTGGTATATAAAAATGAAGTCTCATATCGTGAAGAAGTTCAAGCCATAAAAGTTTTCACATACTGTCGTCGAGATAGCAACTAACTTATATTTCACGTGTTCCCTTTTTAGTTTTATTATAATGTACCCTAGGTGTAGTATTAGATAGTGATGTGTAACTCCGGGCATTTTGTGGACTTAAGTCTGGATATACATCCACCGGCAGTAGATTGAATCCAACGGACTGGATTCCAAGGGCGGATTTTGCCTCCAATTTAGGGGGGGGGGGGGGGTCTGCGGGCAGGTTCAGTGGATTATAACATTCAAAAACATTATTATTTATAATTCCCAAAGTAAACCCATCGTTAAATAGTGTAAGTTCATTTTATTTTGACATTTTGACCCCCCCCCCCCTAAAATCCGCCCATGCTGGATCCAATGGTCTGCATCCACCGGCTCGCATCAAACTCACTCGTTCCACTCTTCTGTTTATTCCACAATGAACACAAATTAAAGAGTGGGGGGGGGGGGGGTTGTCCACTTGACGTCACTGGAGGTGAGGTAAATTCTAGATAGGTCAGACCAACACATTACCACAAAGTAATAATGGCAGGGGACGCAATGCATTTCACCGAGAATTTTTTGCACAAAACCAAATAGTTTTATGGGAAAGCAACCTGTCCGGTTTCGTTACTTTAACACCTAAAACATACCTGAAGGTAGAAATCATCGATGGAAAGGTTTCGCAGAAAAATTATTTTTTAGCCATTTTTCATTAAAATTTAGTCATTTTTATTTTTTTACCCCCAGAAGCAAACTATCAAGGGGCAAGCGACTCACCGTATTTTATCAACATTAATAACAATTATAATATATCCGAATTTAAAAGAAATAGTTGGTGCCATTTTTGAGAAATAATTTTTTTAGACGTTTTTTGGAGTTTTTTGAAAATAAAACCCCTCCAAATTGAGTTAGCCCCAAATAAAAAAAACTTGTCTCGAGGTATGAATTTTGTAAACCTACATGCCGAATTTCATCAAAATTGACCGAGTAGTTTGCCCGGAAATCGACGAACAGACAGACAGAACGACAGACTGACAGACAGACATTTCGTAAAAACCACTTTTTTGGGTGAAGTAGAAATCATCGATAGAAAGATATCGCAGAAAAATATTTTTTAGTCATTTTTCATTAAAATTTAGTTATTATATTTTTTACCCCTAGAAGCAAATTATCAAGGGGCAAGCGACTCCCCGCATTTTTGTTAACATTAATAACGACTACAATACATATGAATTTTAAAGAAATTGTTGGAGTCGTTTTTTAGGAATAATTTTTTTAGACTTTTTTTTTTAGTTTTTTGAAAATAAAACCCCCTGAAATTAAGTTAGCCCAATATAAAAATAAAACCATCCTGAGGTATGCATTTTATAGACATACATACATAATTTCATCCAAATCGACTGAGTAGTTTGCCCGGAAATCGATGAACAGACAAAGCGACAGACATTTCGTAAAAACCACTTTTTTGGTTCCTGGGACCTCAAAACGTGTAAATCCATTGAAATCTCGGAATCGAAAATTTCGACCATCGCAAAGCTTTCCTTATACTACGTATAGTTTGAAAAGCAATACTAACCGTGTCTTATACTCACAATGAAAATGCTGCAGCGTGAATTTTAAGAGATATATATAGTCTCATCAACATTAACACTTTTTGCCCCACCTGTAGACTGTAGACAAAACCATTCTAAACCACCCATGAAAAAAAAATTACACTTTTAAATGCACGCGTTGTCTATCTTACGATGCATTAAACAGTAGAGGTACACGCGTTCTAGAATCGCTGACGTACCGGAGCTTCAGCCGGTGCATGGACATTTGATGTCTGGTGACCAGCCCCCTACATGCGGCATGTACGGGGTACCTCAAGCAGTCGAACACATAATTGCCCTATATACGTACGCAGCGGGCAGACTTTCGTTACCTAAGCCACACACCCTGCCAAGCTTAATTGGGAAACGTTAAGCTTTCTTATCAAGACCGCAGTCATGCCACACCTGTAGACAAACACAAGAGAACCATTCTAAACCAAAACTACCAACAGTAACCAAATAAATCAACACGCAAATACTCCGAAGATTCCCGCGCCTAAAAATTAATTTAAAAAAAAACTTAAAAGGGTTGGCGTGCTACAGCATTTTTCTCTTTCACGGTCAATTTCAATAAGATCCTTCACCAAATAAATCAACCAGGAATTTTATGGAAAAGAAACAAGAATGTAGGCAATAAATAGGCATGTTTTGTGCCTCATCAAATCCTAACAACTAGGACATCCTGGATATGTCGTGCACGCGACATTGAGCCCTCATATTATTTCTCCAATGGAAAGGAAGAAATTTGGCTTTGTTACGCGGAAAACTCGCAGCCCCCGAAGAAAAATTCAATTCAATCGTTCTTTCAGCTGTAAAGATGAAAAAGTTATTCTTTCCGTCGGAAATTTTTCCAAACTTTTCCAAGTCCGAAAATACATAACTATAGGCAGCCAGGTTATAAGAAGTTCATTTTAGGGAGATTCATCTACCTATTGAGATGGCGACCAATGTTCAACTTCCAGAAAATTTCTTCACAACCTTTCAATTCAAGACCCCCTGAGTCTAAAACCACCCCCCGTTCAAAATGTTATATATGTACTCGTATATATACCTATTGAGATGGCGACCAATGTTCAACTTCCGGAAAATTTCTTCACAACCTTTCAATTCAAGACCCCCTGAGTCTAAAACCACCCCCCGTTCAAAATGTTATATATGTACGCGTATGTATGTACAGTATGTACAGTACGGGTATATGTATATCGATTTTAAGAAACACTAACTTCCGTAAATATCATCCAATCTTGATGAAACTTGGCACAAAAATTGATCACACACATGTCTTGATCAAGGCTTGTTAAGGCGCCCATTCCACCGACCGGCTAGGGCTACTTACAAAAACGGTGACGTGGTAGCAGACTTTCACGTCTTAGGTGGCGTTTCCATCGACCTCGCATTGCAGAATGCAAATGACATTGACGGAAATTTGAATTTTTCTTTTTATATAAATCTATTAAAATGTTTGTACTTAACATATCCCATGACGCCATTTTTTAATTTTAGTTTGTTTGTTTGTGATTTTACTGTATGATCATTGATCAATTTTAACTATAGCATAGAGGAAAATAAACATTTTCCGTCAATTCTGCAATGCGAGGTCGGTGGAAACCCCGCCTAAGTCTCTAATGTCTGCTACCACTGTTTTCGTAAATAGCCCTAGCCGGTCGGTGGAATGGGCGCCTAAACAGCATGATACGCCATTAGGTTCCAAGATGGGCGGCCGATTGAAACCTTATATAATTCATATCTCAGTTATTATTGGTTGCAGAAGAATGAAATAAAATCTAACTGAAAGTCCATATTATTATATACGATAATGGTTATCAACACTTTTTACGACAAATCCACGATTTCAAAATGGCGTCCAGTCAAAGTTAAAATAATGCGATACTTCAGTAAAAGTTCATAGTCGTCACTGTGCTTCGAAATATGGAACACAAGAGTGTTTTGTGTGTTGATGTTGTGTTCGGGAAAAGAAAGAAGTATTTTATTTTATTTTTAATTACATACATAGCTTAGAGAACTAAAAGAAAAGCGAAGTCTGAGCATGGAATCTCCCTACACCTGACCGGCCAGAGCCGAAACGGATTTTTATCATTCCGTTTATAAATAAATTTAACATCACTGCCGTTTGCATCCTATTTGATCGTTGGGCTTTCCAATATTTAATCCTACAGAACAAATTAGGACTCAAAAATAATAAAACACGCCTTAAAAGTCTTCTATACTCCCCAATGATAAGAAACCACAGGATGACGGTTAAAATTTGCCATTTTCCCATCATTAAGTAATTAAAAGTAAATAAAGACGATAATTCTCAATAAGCAACTGGTAATGGAAACTGTTGTGCGCCATAAATTTAAATAATTAATAGATGGATTTATACGAACCCTTGATTATAATCTTTATGAGAGAGGATCGTTTAAGACGGGGAAACCAATTATTTTTCAATATTTGTGTACCAAGACGGGGGCTCTTCAAAGACGTCTAGAGTGTATAATTTGTCAAAGAGTTTTCTCAAGCTCTCATTAGTCAGAAAGTCCCTAATTACTCGGTGATGGCAGTACTTGCTTCTCGGATGTCGTTAAAGAAGGCTAGCGTAGAGTTTGGTCTAAGTTATGTCACCGGTGGTGACTTGGCTGCGGCAACAAAGGCTTTGTCAATTCTCATTAAGTTATTACGAGAGACTGGTACGCTCAGGTTTCGGAAGGATTCAAAGTTACCTACTTGCCAAACTTCATGGAAATAGGATAGGTACATGGTCTTCGTATGGCTGTAATTTATTACTTAATACGTAAGAGTCACTGTACCTCAAGGTAGACTCTGAGTAAGAGGCTGAAGAAATGACTCTACCTGTACTTGGTTAAGCCATGCTTTCGCCTGTTTCATTGCGTCAATGGTAAGCTTGTCTCAGTTTGCCCATTATCGCTTGTGGCCGGTGTAGGTTGACATCGAGGACATATAACAGTTTGCCAAGGGCCAAAAATTCATACGGAAACAATACAAATAATGTCTGAAACCCATGGGGTCGTTAAGTATACCTGGGTCCATAAAAAGTACTTCAAAATAAAGATACTCTTTCAAGAGACTGAAGTTCCCAAGGATCTTACTAAGGGATTGTGATTTTTCTGGAAATCACCCCCCCCCCCCGTCCCTCCTGTACGCCCTCCTCTGAGAAGTAGCTATTACTGTGGAACCCTCCCTCCAATGAGCAGCTATTATCTTCTTCCGCTAAATTAGTTCGGTCTGTCCTTAAATATCTCTACATTAGACCAACAGTTGTCACCGCCGGGTTTCATCCGTCATTTGTACCCTCTCTACAGCTGACAAATTCCAGCAATAACAAAAGAAGAGTGCACACTAGTTAAACGAAAAAGAATTAATTTAAAGCACGGTTCCCTTAGGGGCAGGGACAGTGGTACTTGTTTCGATTGGATCATTGTCGTCATGGGCTTTTAAATCGATAAGAAGACTGGGCTACGTTGTCGTGGCGGAGCATGAGATAATTGCGAGTGTAATGCCTGCAAATATTTATTTAACTTTAAAAAAACACGCATTATTTTAAATAGCATCTTTCATCTCGTTAAAAATTAAAATTTTTAAAACAAAGAAGGAAAACATTTCAATTCTAACGCGACTAGATTCTTAATTTTCTTAGACTTGTTGATAACATCGTGCTCATTCAATCTTATTTGCCCTCGGCTTCCGATAGATTTCCACGAAGCTCTTAATTCATTCTAAGGATTGAAGAACCAGTAGAATCCGGGCTGATGGGCCGTGGTCGAATTGAAAGTGAACCCTACCCAGTCACTCGCTACGGAGCCACCGAGGTACAACCTTCGAAGTCTACGCAGCGCCACTGAAGATGTCGACCGCAGATGTTGACGAAACGTTTAGAAGTTCACTTTCAATTCGACCACGGCCCATCAGCCCGGATTCTACTGGTTCTTCATTTGACTCCGGCCGTGAAAGCCTTTGCAGTTACATTCTACGGATTTGTTGAGTGTAATGCGGCATTACATGCACGATCCACCACTGCTGCATTGTGCACTATAAGTAGTGAGTTTTTTCATCGCCATGAACCATTACTGGTATAAAAATGTAAACATTTACTTTACAACGGTCCTTCAGGCTAAACCGCTTCTGCTCATCACATTATATATATATATATAATTTGAGTAATATGGCGCAATAATTTCAGAACAATATATTTTCCTTACATAGCACAACCTTTAGTAATGTAGGCTATAATGACAGCAAAGTAAAACAATAACAACGCGCCGGAAAATTACTCAATACTAATATACTAGTACATCAACAAAAAGGCTGCAATAAAATAGAGAAGTCCTTTTAAGCATGTGTGAAAAGGCTGAGAATGAGAAATTTAGGGAAGCCATTCTCGTTACTTATAATTTGGAGTGCGGCCTCTTGTGTCCCCGGGGACTGGGCCGTCCTCAACGGCCTTACAAATTTTCACACCCTCCGAGCACCTTCATTTACAATTAATGTCATCATTACCTTTTCACCTTAATGTGCAATTATCAAGCTTTTACAGTTGAAATGTAAGATGCGGATGTGGGGAATGTGAGAAAATGGTGGATTTATAGCTTTCATAAAGATGAAGAAATTGTGAAAAACCCTCTCACAATGTTCTATGTTCTATGTTCCATGGCCACTATACGCCAGCGCCTCTTCAGCGACCTTAGAACTATTATTAAGATTAACATGTTGATGTACATTAAAGGATCACACATTGTGGGGACTCTTTTCAACGGCTTTTGTGTGTTCGGGCACTGCCCATCGGTTTCGACCTAGAAAGAAAAAGGCACCGGTTTTCTTCAGATACATCGCCATAAAATAAAAAACACTGCAGAAAGTCTTCGCGTTTCTTTCCCTTTTTCAATAGACCGCATACATGGAATCTCTTCCAAGATGTGTCACAAATGACAAACTGCATGTATTGTCACACCCTGCACGCTAACGCAAACATTTCTCTCCGACTCTTATGTGCATTTAAATTTCATATGTAAATCCACACATAGAATATTTTGAAAGACTCGTAACTGGATAATATGATAATGGCATAGCTCTCATTGAAATTTAAATTTTGGCGCGAGGAAGGTAATATTTACCACCCTCTCCTCTTCCATTACTTCACCTTATCCTCGATCGCTTTTTAAGTTTCCTGAGTTTTCACAGCTCAAAATTAAATGGATCCTGGGTTATTGAGGGAAAACAACTCCGACTGTCAGTTTTTTGCATTTTAAGTCAAGTTGAATTCAATTGGTGCATACTGTATTGTACAGTTAACTGCCAGTGGCGGACACAGCTTTTTATTTTGGGGAAGGTCATCCCTCAAAATGCCGCCTCAGGTTTTAACTGAGAATAAAAACGGTACGGTATTCGATTTAAATAACTGATTTAGTTTTCCGAACAATTCTGGTTGGTACTTACAGAAAGAAACGAAGTATTACAATAACGCTTTCCATATTTCATGGTTTTTTAAAGAATTAGTAATTTGTCATTATGCCACTTTTTTAAACTTTTGGAGGGGTCATGAACAACGTGACCCCCCTCTATGTCCGCCACTGTCACCTGCATTACCAGTCATTTTCATGTCATCAATGTCTACTGGAATTTTGGCTCTTGTAACCCCCATTTAAAGCGTCAACATGTATTTATTATTTACAATTTTTCCATGCAAAAAACATATTGTGTTATAATTATTATTAACCTATTTAAGGTACCCTATCTAGCATATTTTATACTTTAATCTTACAACTGTCAAGTAGCTTATTGAACTATTCAAAACATTTTTAAATGAAGTAATGTCGGCCTTAGAGTGAAGTAATATAAAATAACATAATAGGCTATAAAGTAATTATGTAGTATACGAAAGTACAAACCTACCACAACAATAACAGCCAAGTAAACCGGTAACATCATTAGTTATTCCTCAATGTAGCCATCAAAACATAAAAAAATCAATCAATCCCCCACCCCAATCAATGGATTGGTTTGCAGCGAATTTTGAATTTTTCTCCTCCACTCTTGTCTGTTTTGTGCGGTCCTTTTCAGCCCTTTATAGGTGTCGCACCCTTGACAACCTCTAGGTACTCCTTCCTCTGTCATCTTCTTGAGTTGGTGCCTTCAACCATACCCTCAATCATGTTCTTGAGGAGCCCTTCATGTCTCAGAATATGCCACATCCATTTGCCTCTTCTTGTTGAAATGGTGGCCATAATAGCTATTTTTTCGTTTATTCTATGGAGCACTTCGTCGTTGATTATGTGAGCTCTCCATGGGATTTTCAGAATTTTCCTGTCACACCACAACTCAAAGGATTCCAGTTTTTTTTTTTTGTCATGGTCGTAAATGCACCATGTTTCACTTCACACTAGAGTTTTGAGAAATCTTTTCCTCATATCTAAGTCGATGTTGAAAACAATCATCATTGACAAATAGAGTTGTACTCCAAATTGGAAAAACGTAATCATGTCAAATCAAACGCAGAGTTTAATGTAAAAAATAAATAAATTTAACCGTTGGAACCCCCATGCGTTTCTCAACATTTTCCCACGTATGCCGGCAGCCGGCTGTTAATGTCTTGACGTAACGTTTGACAGTTGAACGTTCGTGTCTGCCCTACCACCCAAAACTTCAAAATCACCCCCCATAGCGCCTTCAACAGCAGGCTGTGCCGTATAAACTGTCTTCACCTGATAGCGTGTTGGCAATGAAAACGGTTAAAATTATGTTAGCGGCAAAGAATATGTAAAGCAATTATTACTGTGCGGCGAAGGCTCTGCAGAAAAACTGTATAGTAAAAAATGTGTAGCTTAAAAAAAGGGGGGACTCTTTAACGAACTTGAATATATGCGTGGCAGCAGGCACGGATCTAGAATGAGACCAAGGAGGGGGCTAAGATTATTATTATTATTATTTTTTTTAAATAGGGCTGAAATATTGGGGGTTTTCGCATTTTCAGAGAAATAAGGGTTCTACATTATAGGTAATTCCTACAATGGAGCACAAGGGGGGCCCGGGGGTCTCCCCCGGTAGAAAATGTGTGAAAAATAGGACTGAAATAGTGGGGTTTTACGCATTTTGAGCAGCCTAATGGGGGGGGGGGGGGCATAGCCCCCATCGGCCCCCCCGTTGATCCGCATCTGCTTGGCAGTATCAAGCAGGATTTTGTCAGCAGCGGAGCAACACAGGCCCTTGCTGAGGAGAATTAGCTCTCTCAGAGCTAAGGTGATTGGCTTGCTAAAAATTATGATCCGAAAATTATGGCCAACTGACGCGAGGAAAATCGGATCTCCCCATGAAGAAAAATTGGATGTTTTTATAGTTTCTTTTCACCATGAGCAAATGAATAAACCCTAAAAAAAGGACTTTTTTGTTCTATTACTAAGCCAACCTAGCGGAGTTAGGGCTATAAAGCCCACTCTTACACTCAACTAGGAAAGCCCGGGACCGCCTGATTTACATGCCCTCAGAAGCGAACCTTGCTGTAAATTACATTTAATTGAATTTTCAGTTAGCTAATACAATAGCTACTCTATAATATTCTTGCCGGAACTACCTTCACCCACCGAGCGATCTTATCTCTGGGTAACCAGATCCCACCCGGTTCTTGTCGATCAGGTGTCGGGAGATTTCATAAAAGCACTGACCCCGCTTCGCGGGGTGGTGGTTTCTCTTTCCCTTATAAATGATAACAGAGTGCACTATTAATGTACCACTATTAATGTACCATTTTAGTGTAGCCTCGAACCTTTGGATTCATAGCCCTGGTCCCTACCAACTGGGGCGCCCTCTCCTGCATCTACAAATTTAGCCCGCGTAATTTCATTGAGGCCTCTCGATTTGAGGGGGCGTGTACGCCATTGATCGGGAGCCTCGAGTGACGACGTCGCCACCAGCTCAGTCAGCTAATTACAAGTATGGCTTTCGTTCTCGAACCCGAGTTCCGTGAAACCCCTGATTACCCGTATAGATGACCCGGCCATTAGATTCTTCAGTATTTATTGCTCCTTGCACGGAATCCCGCGGCACACCCCCGCAAATTAACTATTTCTGGGAAACATGCCCCGAGATAAAGTTTGGGCTACATAGATGAAAATTTTGAGAAAGACACCGTCATTCATTCTGTTATATATTCAAGTTATTACCGTAGTCACGTAAAGACGTCATCTTGACAAGGAAGGATACATGGGGGCAGCTGCCCCCCCCCCAAATTTAGTAAGTCTGTTGTAAGTCTTAGCGCCTCGGAAGGCATGTGAATCAGGCTGAGTGTAATAGTGGGCTTTACATCTTGTTTTTTCTAATGGCTTTAGTGACTTTAAAAAAGAAATGGATAAAATCATCATTCATCATTCACTTATTTACTTAGGTACCGTGTAATATTGCTGGCAATGTAAGAAACAGAAGAAGTCACAATCACAATTGCTGAGAATTGCTGAGAACCCTTCTATTCATCCCTCAAACAATTTCCCCATTGTATACTTTCACTAACTTATTCAGACTTGACGTTATATTTCCCTAAGAATATTGGTTTTGCATTATTGAGCGGCAACCCGGTCAAACTGGCGGTAACGACCCCTAGCTTCAACCCCCCCCCCCTTCCCCTCAATGTTTGTTTGACAATTGATTTTGAATGTTGATTGTTTACAAATAAACAGAATATGTCTCAATTCCTGATAGTTGAATTTGAATCAAGTTCGAAGATGTCGTATATGCAGCAAAGGTTCATTTTCAAAGCTTTTATTGTCTTAGGGCGCGATACTTCCAACAATTTAAAAATAAAAGCGGTTGCGAATGTTCTTTTTAGGAATTAATTACAGTATGCAGATATAGGAGAGAGTATGGATGCCTATAATGACAGATAATATAGTACTATCGAGGGAGACCGAACATTGGTTGATATTCTAGATAAAAGATAAAGAAGAATACGAAGATCCCGCCTAAATTCAAACCTCATTTCAATATTACCAAGAAAGGACAGGAATTTTATTGAAAGGAAGAGTTGATAGCATAACAATTCGGATTCTAAACTTTTTACAATCACCCAAGTCATTCCGCGAGGACGCACAAATCCCTAAAATTGCCACTGAAACTATCGTAAAACCAGCCCCTTGGGGACGGGGGCAAAGTAGGGGTTTGGGCCCAATAAAACGAAAAAGGCAAATATCATAAGCAAATCCGTCTGAAACCACCGTCATAAAAACAATTGCCGACAAAGACAAACAAATTGGATTTCATTTGTCTAATGGATTTGGATAATTTTGGGCTGGACATTAATATAATAGTTATTATCATCTTCAATCCAATCTTCAACTGGGTTTTATCCACTTCCAGCAAACTTATATAGTAGTTTGTCAGTGCTGATAAATTTTGATTGGTTTGCTAGCACTTTGTTGCTTTCCAATTTATACGTAGTATAAGGAAAGTTTTGTGATGGTCGAAATTTTTGATTCCGAGATTTCAACGGATTTACACGTTTTGAGGTACCAGGAACCCAAAAAAGTGTTTTTTTCCGAAATGTCTGTCTGTGAGTAGATTTTCCGGCAAACTACTCGGTGGATTTGGCTGAAATTTGGCATGCAGGTGCACAAAAATCATACCTCGAGAACATTTTTTTCTTTTTGAGGTTAACTTTGGGGGGTTTAATTCTCAAAAAACGTCTAAAAAAATTGTTTCTCAAAAACAGCTACAACGATTTATTTTAAATTCACATACAGTATAATTTAGTCATCATTAATTTTAACAAAATGCGATGGGTTGCTTGCCTCTTGATAGTTTACTTCTGGGGTTAAAAAAATAAAAATAACTAAATTTTAATAAAAAATGACTAAAAAATAATTTTTCTGCGAAACCTTTCTATCGATGATTTCTAACTTCTGGCATGTTTAAGGTGTTAAATTGTGTAATGAAACCGGGTAGGTTGCTTTCCCAAAATCTATTTGGTTTTGTGCAAAAATTATTTTTTGAAAAAATTATAGAAAATTCACGCTCAAATGCATTGCGTGCCTTGCCATTATTAATGTGTGGTAATGTGTTGGTCTGACCTATCTAGAATTTACCCCACCTCCAGTGATGTCAGGTGAACTCCCCCACCCCGAGATATCCGAAATTTAACCATAGGAAAATTATTTACCATGAAATTACTCATTTTCTCCATCTACTAATTGATAAATTGGTAAGCATGTTCGAGTAAACTCAGACTGGTTCTTTATTTTAGATCCCCTTATTCTGATAACTTCATGTGACAGATACAACAGGAATATGATTTTGTTTGTTCCAATTGCTTCCAGAAAAAAACTTTCTAGGTGCATTTGCAAAAATTACTATATAAACTTACCAACTGCTATTGGTAGAATTAATTGAAATGACCTCAGCAGAAACTTTCAAGAAGGTAAAATTGAGTAGCAGCCTACACATATAATAACTAAATTTATGCTGCACTTAAAAAGGTACTTATACGACAATACACAACGGCTGTATATGTTACTCTTAATAATTTTCGAATCTCAAGATGCCAGAAATTGCCAAATATAGAAACCCTCTGAAACACGATCTTATAGCAATGATTTATTGGCCACAGACCAAATATACTGCTGAATTCCAGTTTTAATTATTAGCTTACGTAGAATCATGCATGTATGATCACCTAGGGTCTCTATTCAGCATTTTCCCCCCTAAAACCATCTTATTTGCAAAGCCATGGCTACTGAGGTTGAGCACAGCGGTTTCCGCCCGATTTCTCCCCGCCAAGTCAGCTATTTCATGCCGGATAGGTTCATCATCCATTCATAGTAAAATTACCCCAAAACCTCACTAAAACCCCATTCCAAGACTCCCCATCTTAGCTTACCAACCCTTGACTTCATTTTATTAATGAAAAGATTGGTAATTAGCATGCGTTTCCAATAGTTTGAACCGACTTCTTGGGGTTCCAATATTGTTGGGTCTATTTTGATTTCATATCGGTATTTAGCCACGACATCGGCTAGATGAAACTTATCCGATGACGTTAAGAAATTTCCGTTTTCTCGCAAGGGGAGGGGGGCTCGAAGGGTTAGAGGGCTTTTTGGATATGTTAATAATCGTTTTTGACACCCCCTCCCTCCCTCTTTCCCCCAAAATTCGAAAAAATTTGTCGTGAGTTGGGACGATTGGAAATAGGGGGAAATTCTCACGGGAAAAATTCAATATTTATTTCCTGCAGCGATTTGTTTCTTTTTCTTATTTCCATGAATTTTTGAAATATTTTATTGTCGGCCTGCTTCTCATGTTTTGGAGAAGGCTTTTTATGAAATTGATTTCATTTTTACTTTTTCTTATTTGAGACTGTCCTGAAGGTTTTAAAATGGGTACTTCGGTCTTTGCTTTGAGAAAAATCCAGCGTATTGTTAATAATGAATTCCATGACTTTTGAACTAAATTTTGAGAGAATCATAATCCTTTGCAGTTCTACGTAATTACGACGCTGGATGGTTTACTGTATTATCAAGTGCAGCAGCGCAAAAAAGCACTAAAGCCGACGAGACATTTTCATATACAATGATTATGGAAAAAACAGTAAGATAATTTTGCCGGATTTCAGTCCAGTTCTCCAGTTTAAACTCATCTGTAATATAAGTTGCAATTTTCTAGAGTAGATCTAATGGTAACCTGTTGCAAAATAGGCGGAACGGCTACAAAGTGGGCGTGGTAGCCTTAGCTGAACCTCTCCGGTCAGCGGTTATACCCTCTTGACCGTAGCCCTCCATCTGTGAATTTTTAATTCCCAAATTATAGGGAGCGCAACCCTTAGAGATAATGAGTGGCCTGCTGTGGGGGGTAATAAGTGGGTTGGTGCCCTGACAGTTTATTTTACGGACTGAATAAAGGCTTATTCTTGCCGACAATGACGGTTCGTGGGTTACAAATTGATCAATAGATTTGAATATGAGACACGAAATGTTGATTTTTTGTCTTTTTAATATTTTATTAACTGGACCCGTAAGAAATTACAAATGTACAAATTAAGTAGGTACCGCAATGTCATCGGAATCATTGCGGGGCTGTAGACTGTTATCAATATGGCAGCCACTGGGCCTACTAGAGATAAGTAGGGAAGAAGCCCATTCCACAGACCGGCTAGGGCTATTTACAAAAACGGTGACGTGGTAGCAGACATTCAAGACTTAGGTGGCGTTTCCACCGACCTCGCATTGCAGAATGCAAATGACATTGACGGAAATTAGAATTTTTCTTTTTATAGAAATCTATTAAAATGTTTGTACTTAACAAATCCCATGACGCCATTTTTTAATTTTAGTTTGTTTGTTTGTGATTTTACTGTATGATCATTGATCAATTTTAACTATGGCATAGAGGAAAATAAACACTTCCGTCAATTCTGCAATGCGAGGTCGGTGGAAACCCCGCCTAAGTCTTGAATGTCTGCTACCACGTCACTGTTTTTGTAAATAGCCCTAGCCGGTCGGTGGAATGGGCGCCTTAGTAAAGAGTTTCAACCGGGTCCAGGTATCCATTTTGCTATGCTGCAATGCTTAAGTGTGTACGTCCCGCAGGAAAAGGTACCCAAATTCCGTTGTTTTTACAGACATCTTATTTTATATTTAATTGATGTATGTATTGAATATATTGTAGTATTATTGAAATACAATTAATTTCCAAAATTAGTTGTACTTCAAATCCTAAAACGAACTTTTAGTCTACGAAATTCCGTACTCTCTAGTAGCATAATTTATGATGGCTGCTGAATAAAAAATGATAAAAAAGCGAAATGAAAAGCAATTAGTTTCCCATAGGAGATGATGCTGGGAAAGAAACCCCAAATTTGATTACAGGTTTTAATACATAAAAGATTAATCTTTGGCCTAGGGGTATAAGAGATGAAAGCGAAGCTACTAAAAATTATTTTTTTACCCTTTCATTTTTGTTGCCTTCATCAAATTCTTGATTCTCCTATTAAAAATGGTAGCAAGAATGCAAACGCTATTAAAGTGTTAGGTATTAATAAAAAATTATATGATTTTTACCTTATGTACTTGCTTCAAGAGTGTTGTTTCTAACGCCTGTTTTCCGCATTTCTGCTTTAAGCAACCCTGTCAGACTGGCGGGGGGAGTGAGTATGTTTTTTAACTTGAGGCACCTTAAGGGCAAACTCTTTCACCTCGGGGAGAAGGGGAGTTGACTGACAGAGTGGACCTCTTGATTATTCAATATATTGTAGTGTTATATGGTATATATAACACTGACATTAAATTAACATTGGTTCAAGAGGTAACCTCCTCGTTAAGACGACGCCCCGGTTAGGCGTAGATCGTGGGTTCGAATCCCGCCAAGCCCAGTTTTTTCCATATCCTCTAATTTCGGCTCTTGATTATAGTGGATTTCGAACCACTTGGGGAACACAGTAAAGTCACACGATTAAATCGGAGGTGACCAGGACTCGTGCCGGCAGGTAGACGTGACGTAGCGCGTTATCATGTCCCACCATGTTCCCCTGCCAACTCTGTGCACACTACCAAGTTTGCCGCAGTTTGAAACATGCTCTGCTCTAATGGATTTAAGATGGTAAGGCTTGCTTCATGAGCAACAATTAATTTATAAAAAAAAAACAGATAACGCTACCCAAAACCTATTACAATAGCTATCGGCATAGCTTGAAGCAATTTGAACGCTGAGCACGGTTTTTCTGCTCCCAACGACCATGCCTCTTCCATCGAAGATTACCGTTCATCATGGCAATTTCGACCTTGAAGACTGCTGCTCTGAAGAGGGAAGCACTGTCTCATATTTTTCTACCAAGATGTTATTCCGCAGGGAGCCCTCAATCCTTCTATATTCCCTTTGATTATTACATGCAGACGGCGATACTTTTCGTTTCTCATATACTGGAATAGTCGCAAAAATTTCAAATTTGGAAACATTGGTATATTATGTTTCCCACCTCTCTTCACGCTGAATCCAAAACAATTAATTCTAAGTAAAAAGTTTTTTCAAAATAAATTGTACGGATACAAGTTCATTTAAAACACACCACATAATCCGGCCAAAATTTAAACCCCGGCCATTCAAGCCCCCCTGACTTTCGCATACATTTACAATAAAATGAATTTAATTTACGTGTAATCACTATGCACGACATATGTCATTTTGTACTACAATTTACGTAGAGCCCACATCAGGGCTGGAGAGACTTTCGTCCAAAACTAAGTTGGTTTACAGGGTCCATGTTCAACTTATGTCCAGGCCCAGCATTTACCGTCCTCTGCCTGACCGGGGGGCTTCAAAGCGCGGAACTTTGGAGAAGTTGTGGCTCTTAGTTAGTTTCTTGGACTTTCTTGCCAACTTGCACGAGCTTTCTCTCAGTTCCAAAACGAATCATGAACCAGTTGAATTGAATCCCTTTAGGCGTTTTCATTTGAAATGTACTGAAATTATCTAACTTATTGAAGACAAGTGAATGCATTTCACTGCAACGTTCTCATCCATCTGTTGGCATACAGTATATATATGTAAGTATGTAACTGCAGAAGATTTCCTTGCTGAAGAACAGATTTATCTCCGAGATTAGAAAAGCAAGAAAAACTAGTGGACACGAACCAAAGGCGGATTTGGCCTCCAATTTAGGGGGGGGGGGTCAGCGGGCAGATTCAGTGGATTATAACATTAAAAGACATCATTATTTTTAATTCCCACTGTAAACCCATATTATCTAGTGTAAGTTCATTAAATTTGGGGGGGGGGGGGGTCCAGACCCTACAGTAGTGGTAACACGATGCTATACATCGTCAGTTCGGGTCCCACAGTGTCCGGTTTCTTTTTGATTCTCAACTTTCCCTTCCCGCCAAAACAGTCCAACAGTGACACTAATTCAAATTCGCTACCATCCACGATAATTTTCTCACACATTCACACGCAGCCATGTCTTGAACACTGTGACAGTGATCTGCTGACTAAGGAGAAACTTGTAATATTTGTTTTTGAATACCTAAGGCGGGGTTTCCATCGATCTCTCATTGCAGAATGCACATACGTTGACGTGGTAGCAGATATCATTAATAAAGGCGGGGTTTCCACCGACGTCTCATTGCAGAATGCAAATGACATTGACGGAAATTTTTGTTTTACTCTATGCCATAGTTAAAATTCATTAATGATTTTAGAGTAAAATCGCAAACAAACAAACTAAAATTAAAAAATGACGTCATGGGATATGTTAAGTACAAACATTTTAATAGATTTCAATAAAAAGAGAAATTCAAATTTCCGTCAATGTCATTTACATTCTGCAATGAGAGGTCGGTGGAAACCCCGCCTAAGTCTTGAATGTCTGCTACCACGTCAACGTATGTGCATTCTGCAATGAGAGGTCGGTGGAAACCCCGCCTAAGAGGAGAGGCACGAATTTCTATGGGTATCGAATTCCATTGTTCTCACCTAGATACTTATATTGTACTATATAGTCTATATAATGTCATTCAATATAGAAGTAGGAGTTAATTAAGCTTATACGTTTAAGCCCAGTAATTCTTACTGCACTGAAAACCGTTGAAATAAATTTCCAATTAATAGGTAACTGTGGGTTAGACCGTTATAAATGGGAGTCACATTATCCAGTGTAGAGCAAGCCCCGTCTCTAGGCTTTAAGCTTCCCATTTAATGTATTAAAATCGTATTAACTTTGTCCCCATTGCAGGCTGGTATATTATCGCATGGTCTACTGTACCAGCACAGCGTATACAATACAGTATATATAATAATTTTAAGCTAATTTGTTACACTAGTCTATTGATTTTGTAACTTTGTTAGGAGATAATTGGGGGAGGAAAACCCCTTCTTCTTCTTCTTCTTCTGGCTCTACAGCCCTTGGGCTTTGACCTGCTCGACAACACCACACCGACAACGACAGCACTCTAGTCATCTCGGTTTTGTACAACGCTCCACCATCTACGGACTCCCAGCTCGCGAAGATCAGTTTTCAACTCGTCCTTCCAGCGTTCCAACGTCCAGCCAGTTGTCTTCATGTCATGCTTGCTTTGTACAAGGAAAAAAAACCTCTACGGGTGTAAAAAAAAAAATTAATGGCGATTGTTGAACCATAATTGGGATGTCAATGAGTAGAAGATATACTCTTTTACATTTTGATATGCACTATGTGGTCGTCATTAACACCAAATGGCAAACCTATATTTCGAGGTTTTCATAAAAAATGGCCATATGTTACCACATAAAACAGAAGTTTAAATTAAAACTCCAAAATCAGTCCAAAAATCTCACCTTCAAGTCCAGTTACCACCATAGCTTCAAAGGTATCGGCAAAGAACACATGATGGCACTGTCATATACCAAAACATGGCCTCAGCGAGACTTTTCAAGCGAAGATGGGAACCGGCCTAAGCCAGTGACTCTAGCGCCAGGAGGACATCCAGCTACATTTATTAAGAGATTACTCTACTGCAGCACTAGGATAAGAATACAAATTTTCAAACTTAAAATTCATCCGATACATTAGCAGGGGCGGATTTGGCTTTGTGCAGATATAGGCACTGCCCTTGTCGCGGACATTAGTAATTATTGTATGTATGGTGAGGGGGGGGGGGGTGTTCACTAATAAAACCACTATTTTTTATGTATTTAAAAAGGAAATGTGCGCCTAAATTTGAAAAATTATTCCTTAATATCTGATAATTATTAAATAATATGCGAAAAAAATTTCTTCAATATACGCACTCGCGGATATAAGCATTTGACTCAGTTACCTATTGGTAAATCCGCCACTGTACATTTGTAAAAGCAAATCTTTCAAGCCCGCATTGAAATAGCTAAGAGCAAAACTCTCAAATCTAAAGATTTCAGGATGATACGGAAATTTTTATCTCCCGAATCAAAGAAATTTATGCCTCACGATTAAAATACATCAAAAACAAAAATAATTCAACAGCCACAAGCGAAATATGGGATCTTACAGCTTAATCAGCATTCAGCCAGCGTCATCAACTCGATTACAGACCTCTCAAACAAACCGCCAACCCTTTAAGATTCCTCCCCCTCTCCCTCAAAATCCTGTGCCCCAAAACCATTGCCCTCGTCGGTTCTTTGCTGCTTCGTCCCTTGGACGCCTTATCTTTCATACTTGCTTTCTTCGTCAGTCTTTCACAAATTGCCACCATCTCCTTTGCAGAACCCCTTAATGTTTTAGGCAGATATGTCCTTCCGTATAAGATATTCCCTTTAGTTGGTTTAACTTTAATTTTAATGTACAACATGAATTTACGTCCAGTATATGAGGGCGAGGTTAAACCGTCATTAAAGCAAATACGGTTATTACATGAGAAGAGCTCTACGCGATGTACCAAGTACCTGGTACCAAAAATCAAGAGAGCCCGCATCAGGTGGGTCGGGCACGTGAAAGGAATGCCAGACATTAGAGCTACAAGAGCAGCCTTACAAATAAGGCAAATGTGGGACTTGAACCAGCATCAGCTTAGATAGGTAACTTAAATCGTTACATAGGTACCACACATAATAGTTTCACAACATCCATTCAAATTCATGAAAATAGTGTCGGTACAAACAAATGGTTCATTAAGACAGAAGGCGCCCATTCCACCGACCGGCTAGGGCTATTTACAAAAACAGTGACGTGGTAGCAGACATTCAAGACTTAGGCGCGGGGTTTCCACCGACCTCGCATTGCAGAATTGACGGAAATGTTTAATTTCCTCTATGCCATAGTTAAAATTGATCAATGATCATACAGTAAAATCACAAACAAACTAAAATTAAAAAATGGCGTCATGGGATATGTTAAGTAGAAACATTTAAATAGATTTATATAAAAAGAAAAATTCTAATTTCCGTCAATGTCATTTGCATTCTGCAATGCGAGGTCGGTGGAAACGCCACCTAAGTCCTGAATGTCTGCTACCACGTCACCGTTTTTGTAAATAGCCCTAGCCGGTTGGTAGAATGGGCGCCTAATAATTAGTGTTACTGTACTGTTCACAGCAACAGTATATTTTATTATAATTGTAAAATGCGTCTCTAAAATCCACAAAACATATAAAAGAAAAGAAAACACCCTTGAAGTCTTCTTTATGTATACATTCCCTACTCCCCGATTATTAAAATAAAAACCGCCACTTAAATATTGGAAAAAAAAACTGGCTTAAGAATGTAATCCAAAATAAATTCCCCCGGAAAAACTGACACCCATCAAAAATTTACATTTCCCGAAAAGCATAATTCTTTCCTATGCTTAACTTATTGGAATTTACCCTAAAAATCAGTCTTCCACGGAGATGAATGTAATATACGTAAAATTAGAGCCTACAATTTGCATTTCGTAATTGGAACTGGTCTGCATTCCGGGAGATTTAAGGTCCCCTTTTGCTGTTGGTATTTTATAAGCATTTTTCAAAGTTTTGGTAAGCTCAGTGTTGAAAACAAAGCACTTGTGTCTTTTGTGAAGAGGACTGGGGTAGACCTTGTCCTTGGTTGGATGACCACTTAATTTTAACTGAAGAATGCTTATGTCGGTCCCTTTGCATGCATTTAATTTCTTAAGAGTGTACAGCCCGTAGGAAATTGGCAGTCCGAAATTTAATATTTTTTATTTAATTAATTGAGCAAGTTATTAAAGATTTGGCTCATTTAAGTTGTAGAAGACTAATTCATGCATCATATAATAAGGTATTTTTAATTTTAAAAATTGTAGTTTTTTCATAAACACGATAATAATTTATAAACAATAACTTTTCGCGTAAAATCGTGTTTATGAAAAAAACTACAGTTTCGAAAATTAAAAATACCTTATTATATTATGTATGAAGTAGTCTTCTACAACTTAAATGAGCCAAATCTTTAATAACTTGCTTAGTTAATTAAATAAAAAATAAAAAGTACTAAATTTCGGGCTGCCAATTTCCTACGGGCGGTAGACTCTTAAAAATATTATTTTATCATTTACCTTAAAGTTCCATACAATACGAGGACATTCGTACCCGGCCAAATTAGTATTTAAATTTCTGTGGCGATTCGTGTTACCTTGCTCTTGGCGTTAAAAATGCAAACAGAACAATTTTGATTAGCACCTTCCATAAAAACATTATCTTAAATGTTATGATTATGATTTAAATAATTCACCATAGTAAGCCCACTCGTGTTGGAATTTCTTCGACCAGTCAGTGGTTAATTTCCACCACAGATTCAGACAGCGAATGTCCTATCTCTCTTATATAAAACTCCATAGGGTAACTTCCTTCGTCCCTCTGATTTACTGCATACTAGTATAGGCACAGAAATATAATTATTTCTTTACATTATTTTTTCTGTCTTTCATGTTATCGTACCTCAGTCTTAAACGGGCATGTTCTCATGTAACACATCGGTAGTATTCAAATCAAATGAGAGGCTAGTGACTAAGAAGACGACAAGAAGCAACAACCCTTTTTGGGATATGCACAAGGAAAAGGGAGAGGGGGGTAGAAAGGAATCATGAAACTCACCCCTTCCTTTCATATTAAAACAATGGGGAGAGAAGCCCTAAAATTAGCCGTAGGGAGGTTTAACCAAGATCATTGGGGAGGGGGTGGATATGGGGAGAGGGCGGCGGGACATTTGGAAGAAGAAGGGAAGCCCGCGAAGAATTTCAAATGGATCTACATGAGTCAGGTTTCTTAGGGGGTTCGTCCATATAAATCAAATGTTTAAAATACGGGCGTACCATCTAATGGGTTCTAGCGCGAGTAAAATCATCTTAAATAATATATAGCCCCCTAATAAACCATTACACTCCCCCTTATTTTTAACATGCTATGGCTGCCGGTAGTCGTAAGGAGTCAAGGGATGCATGGCACCACCTGCTATCTCTTCCCCTTAATTTGGATTTTGGAAAAAGTTTTGACGATGATTATGCTGTTATGAATCTACGTACAAAGCCGTAGAATTCTTGTGCGAAAGTGCATTTCTTGTACTGTATTATGTCTTCTCTATACGTAGTTACCGGTAACTGGTGTGGCATTGATAATACATAGTTATAAGACATACTAAAATATGTATCAGATTGCTGCTGAAAATTTCTTATTTTCAATCATTTTCTAATGACAACGCAGCAATTTAATTTTATACGTCATCTATAAGGTCTTTCTCCTCCAGCTATCTCAAAATAATTTATTGCGTTAGCGCTAGACTGAAATCTCAGGTACAAGACTTCAAAAATATAAACCAGTAGCCGGGAGGTAGGCAAGAGGATTTCGAAGAATAGGAATTGTTTGAGAACACGATAGGTTATCGATATCGAACGATCGAGATTGTCGCAGCTGCCTGCAAACCCACCCTCACACTAAGGGAGGATAACACTGATTTTCTTTTACTGTCTACATATTATCAGATAAGCTGTGACATCTTATAAAATGCTACAGTAGTTGTACGAAAAATGTTTTTCACGTTGTCGATATTTGAAGTGCAGAGGGAAACTATGAATTTCATTTTTACCACTTTTGTGCTTCTTCCTCTGTGGGATCTTATGTATAGGTAGAATCATCAATAGAAATAGCTTCTCAGCGTGAAATTTACAATGGAACTCGTTTAGTCGCGTCAGATAAACCTTCATAAGTTCTTAAGAGCAGATAGAAGTCCCTCCGCTCTCTCCTCAAAGTTGATTGGTGTGGTAGTCTCAAGAAACCATATAGGAGGCTGTACGCATTTAAGGAAGTTAATGGTTAATAACTAATACAATATATTACAATATTAACACTTACCCTAATCTCATCATTGTAGCCGTTCTCTCTTCATACCTCCTCTTTGTGACTTGTACGTACTTGCCTGGGAACTGAGAAAGAGGTCATGAACTGTTGTTGGTAAATATTGAATTGTCGAAATGTAGACGAGCATTCCTGTTGTTTAGCAGCTATTTATGACGGCTCTACGATTGTGACGAAGCAAGAAAATCCAGGATGATATGCTATGGTCGTTTTGGTAGCGTAGTTGCTCCTGAGTTTTCGAGACACAATCTTAGAAGTCTGCGCAGTTCCACTGAAAATGTCGACAGCAGATGTTGATGAAATGTTTAGAAGTACGCTTTCAGAACGACCACTATCATTCCGGATTCTACTGCTTTGACCGTGAAAGCCTTTATAATTATATGTCTCAACGTTTGATATGTCCTGTGAGAATCGACTTCATACAAAAAGAAAAACTATTATTCCACTTGTCAATTTTTCTTCAATTTCGATAATGTCATTGACGGAAATATCATCAATGTTGCATTTATATTCTTACACCTCATTCCACTTGTCTTCAATAATTAACCTTTTTTTTTCTTCAATTTTTTCCAAATTTGTAAGTGTTTGCCCGCCGTCCTTCTTTTAATTTTATAATCTACAAGAAATGTTATGATTTAAATAATGGATTAATTCGTTTGTTCTCAAGAAATTAATTACAATTATTTACCATATCCAGGCGACACCATTGTTTAATTTTAGTTTGTTATTGGTTGCAAAGCGTGATTTTACTCTATGATTATTGATCAATTTTAACATGCGGAAGTTATAATGGACAATGACACAGAGTAAAACAAAAATCACATCAATTATTATTGAATAAAAATTGAAAAGTGGAATTATTTAAATTATCATACAAATGCACACATCAGCGTTCAAATCGCTCGCACTAAAGAAACCATATTCAACTTTAAAGCGAAATTGGATGCGTTCAATCTATTGGCGACGAGTCGCAAGTTACGACGTGGGTTATGACGTCGGTATTTGAGCTACAGTCTCCACTTAACCGTTTCCACTTCGCTCCACTTGACTGCGTCATACGTCTTACCTTTTGCATCCTGCACGCCCATCTCCTTTACCTCGGATAAATATTTTAACCACCCCCGAAACCAACATCAGTCGGATATGAGAAGCATCTACAGAGATTATAATCAACTCAGGAAACGTTTATAGTATGTAACGAATTAATTTAGGTATACATCCAGTTCTGGCTGAGCTACCGTTACGTCTAATAACTACAGTATAGCAATGAAGAGAGCGTATCCAGAGGAATTTGAGGGTTTCAAAAATTCAACCTTGAGCTATTCTTGCCATCTTAAACGGCACGATTTCAAGAATCCCATTTTTCTTTCTTATTATAAACATCTTGGAAACGCTTTCATTAACGTCAAGGCAAGGAACTGGCACTGAGGAAAAGACATAAGAACACCTTTGTATTGGGCGGTTTTTGCTTTTTCTTGCAGGTTGCCAGTCTTGAACTGTGAAATTCTTGTCGCAAAGCACCTTTATGACAGATTCTTGACCTACGACACTAATCTTGCACAGTATTTGAGGTTCCTTGCATTACGTAGTTCAAAACGAAGGCAAGACACTGCAAAAATGAGAAAAACAAGATTCAAGGGCGTCAAGCCAGTAATTAATAAGGTGCGGCAAGAATCGCAATGAAATTTAGCCCAAAACAATGCTTTGCACGCAACGTCTCTCTCAAGAAACAAAAAATCTTCTGGAGACACTATCTTGTGATTTTGTTTATAATACACAAATGCTGAATTTTTGTTAAAGAATCAGAATCTTTCTCTGTTAAAAAAAGGCAACGCAGGACTTAGTCAGCAAAAGACGATGCACTGTACGTTAGTAAAGTAAGAGGGGGGGGGGGGTTTAAGAGTGATTTGTGCTCAAACTTGTTCTACTTCGTATTTCTTTGTGACCTGCTGTTTTGTATAGCTCGCTTTCTTTAAGGTAAAAGTTGGCGTCGAAACTTTTGTTTTAGTTTTTACAAGGGTCTATGAAGCTCTTATACCCTTTTACGTACAGGAGCAAGAAATTAAGAATAACAAGGAGTAGAAATATTTCAACATGAGTCGTTGTGCACTCTAAGAACAACAACTACTACTACCCCGATAGGATGCAAGGCCGTAGAATAAACTCGGTGTTCCCCTTATGCAAGTTTTCGAATAAACGAAGTGTTCCATGTGCCATCCTATGAAGATATTACCTCGTCTATCATTAAGAACTAGGCTATATTACAAATAAGTCTACTCAAAGGTACAGTACAAAAGTAATGGTAGTGTGACGAACAAGTAAATAATCTACTTCAGTAAATTGTGTGGTGGTTCCAACGCGCATTTTTCGCTTTGTGGCACCGGTTTCAGTATAATTTGTAGGTAATGCCTTTTGATAAATACACGCATTATTATTATTACTATAGAGTGGGTACTCTACATATAATGGATTATTATTATTAAATATTAATTAAAATTTATGACTTGCAGTGCCACTGCTCTAAGATCGCTCGATAAGTGGAAGCTTGAGCGTGATAATTATACGTATGGTAATACCTAATTTTTTTCACCTTGTTCCGGGATTAATGGACAAAGATATAAGTGAAGTGAAGTGATCGTGGTCGGGTAGTACCTACATAACCTGTAAACCTGTACACTGAACCGAGTTCATTATTAACATCAAACACTCGAGAAGAGAGCGCGGATTAAAGAAAGGATTCAAAGAAGAGGGAAGCTTGAGGCCTAATATTGATCGAATGAAGAAAGCGATTTTAAAATTAACACGAGCCCTGACTACTTTGAATTTTAAGCTCCAGTGGGCCCAGAAATCCTGGTTTAATTGGTTTTCGGTATAGAAGGAGGAGTGGATGATGCGTAGGCCCATCTATCTCAGCGATAGCACCCCCTCTAAAATGTTTTCTGCCGCTTTTACCCCCCTCCCCTCCCCACATCAATTAACCTAGTTCATTACAGTGAGTTCAGGTGCTTGTGTCACACTAGTTTTTTTTTACGATGGGTTTGCGTCAGAGACGGATCCAGCCCATTTTTGGGGGGATAAAACAAACACATCGTCGTGGTTACTGCAAAATGTCGTATGTCGAAATTTTAGGATTTGGAAGTTTTGGCGCAAAAATTTTGTTTCCACTGTCTGCACCATCCCCTACAAAATTTCGATAATAATAATATATTAGCTGGATTGGCAGGAGCTATAATATACCTTACATTTTACATGGGAGTGTGGTTTGTAACGGTGACAGGTATTAACGGCTTTAGTGTTGTTTCTAACGCCTGCTTTCAGCATTTCAGCTTTAAGCCACCCTGTCAGACTGGCGGGGGGAGTGAGTCTGTTTGTTAACTTGAGGCACCCTAAGGGCAGACTCGTTTCACCTCGGGGAAAGGGGAGTTGACTGACAAGGTGGACCTCCTGATTATAGTGGATTCCGAACCACTTGGGGAACATAGTAAAGTCACACGATTAAAGCGGAGGTGACCAGGACTCGACAGTCGACAGACTGACTGGTATAGTCTGCGCGTTATCATGTCCCACCATGTTCCCCTGCCAACGCTGTGCACACTACCAAGTTCGCCGCAATTTCAACATGCTCTGCTCTCATGGGTTCAACATGATAAGGCCGATGGCTATCAACGGCTTTAGTGGAGTATAGCTAATAATGTTGCATTAAAAATATGTTGAAGTAAGCAAATATGTTGAAACTATAAAAGAATTTTTTTGTTAAAGTTTCATTGGAATAAAGCTGTAGATAAAGCTCTAAGCCCTAAAAGTAAAAGGATAATTCTTATGTTAAAACATCACAATTTCAATCACACAAACCTTTCATAGGTTTTGATTGAGGTGCCCACGGAGGAATTTATACATATATATATTTAGTAGGAACATTGTTAATTTCTTAGTGGGTTTGTTGTATAATTAATTTCATATTGTATGATAAATATATTTCTTTCTTTCTTTCTTTCTTTCTTTTCGTGTCGCAATTAATTACATTAATTTGCAGGTAAGATGCCGTTCCAAAAACATCAGTATCTGTGAGTACCAAAAATATAATATCAAATAATTTTGTAATTTAATTACAACACCACAGTGATCAGTGGCGGCGCTAGAAATTTTAAGGTGGGGGGGGGCATGACTTCTATCTGGGGGGGCCAATGAAAAAACAAAACACTTTTCATTGGGAGTAGGTATACCGTTCAATAATTCTGCAATTTAACAAGATGTAAATTATCTCAAAACTGGGGGGGGGCCCCGGAGGGGCCGGAGAAACTTTTGGGGGGGGGGCAGGCCCCCTCCGGCACCCCGTAGCGCCGCCACTGACAGTGATACGAATGTGAAACCTGATAATCAATCTACTCGCACACATCCCCTCCACTCCCCTTGATCCTGGCCCGCCTTCTTCAGCTCCACGTATTTATTAGCCCCTACACCCTCCATCACTTGCTGCAGATATTCTTTTTTCGGGCGCCCAGGACAGTTGATGTCTTCTATGGTTCCTTCTATGATGCAGCCGACGAAGTTCTCGTGTCGTAGCAAATATCCGATCCGGCGAGTTCTTCTTGTACATGTGGATGCAACCAGAGTTCAGCTTTTGCTTATTCTGAGAACCTCCCCATTGGTAACATGGGCTTGCTAAGGTATCCGTAGCATTCGACGATACCACAAATTAAGAAAACTAGCTTATAAAACCCACTTACCAATAAAAATGAAAGTAGCTTGGAACTCTTACCGTAGATAATTTTCCGAAAATTCTCTTAAACACACAAATTACACCCAAATCACTCTCCTATATTTTAGAAGCGGTTCAATATCACCGGATCATCCTAGTACCACAAAGGGGCGGGTTGGTCAGCAATGAACACTAGCCAATAGGTCTTTCCAACGAATCCGTCATTAAAACCTTCTGAAACCCTTTTCTCTCCCGAGGAAAAGCTATTCCGTAAAACGAAAAGGAGCGAGGGAAAACCGGAGGGAAATTCCATTTTCCCGACCCCCTTTTCTTCTTTCTAATCAATGAGAGACTCAAATTTTCTTTAAATTCTCTTTGTCACCTACACAGCTCTGGCATTTCCTTCAAATCATTCCTCGTTTGAACTTAATCCTTTCCTACTCTTGGCTTCAGCATTGGAAACCTTCTCTTGTCGGGTGTATATGCCGCGCTGACTTTTGTTCTTCGTACCAGCGATAATACAATTTTGAGCCTTAATTCCTTTTTGGCTTGAAATTCCTTTCATTTTGTTACGGGGGTTCGTTTGATTGTGAGAACTCGCTCTCGTTGGCTTTCTTTGTGAAAGGCTATGCCTTAAATATTCATTTCCTTGATTGATAATTTCAACGGGGCGTGTACATTTTATAATGAGAATTTAATTTACCATAAATTTGATTAGCCTTGGTTTAAGCAATGAAACTATGTGTTTTAATGTTGTTGGACAATTATTATTCTTATTATGTGTGCAATTTAATTATTATTATCATTATCATTTTTTAATTTGAATTTCGCGCCCAAATCAGTTGCGTGTGCCGTAGTGATGTGAGCGCGACCACCAGAGGAATATCACGTACAGTATCGCAGGAATCACGTGGCGGTATGACCAATTTTTATAACTTAAATAATCATAATTCATTCCCAGTTGTTTTATAGGTAGTGAATTTTATGCAGTATGGAATGACCACGAGTTGGTATTTGAAATGTAACTTCACATTCCCGATGTACCTTAAAATTCAGACTGACTACATACCTGTCAAATGGAATATGTTAAGACAAACTTTCATTTGATGCCCAACACACGGCCCATTCTTACGATAAATTTGAAAATGAAATGCTGAGATTATACCGCATATGCCCCCCCCCCCCAGGAAAGCCGTACTTTGAGTACGCCTATGCAGACATAAGTTTTTATATTTTTAATACAAATACGAATACAATACATAGCTAGGTAGGATACGTTGTTTTCCACACCTCAATTTTCGCCATAACAACGAAGCTAAGGGGGTTGTAGACTAGTCTGGATCACCTTGTAAACAGATTCAGAAAGTATAAAAAAAAAATTATCACAACAGCTACAACAGAAAAAATATTTGACACAAAATAACGGCTGAAATAAATATACCGCGAGTGAAAATATATGGAAATTTCCGCTAATCCCGACTAATTCACCTCCTCCTCAAGTAAGACTAACAATTTAGAATTTCGAGGAAAATGCAAGGTGGCACTCGGTGAAAGCCGCGTGGAGGGAGGATAATTTCTGATTTGAAAATACCGCGACATGAACCCGTAAGGTAAACATGGCGGTTGCTGCCACGACATAAACCTGTCGGGGGAGAAGCCTCCGACAGCTGAGCTCATGAGAATGCCTCAGACTGACTTATTATGAATAATAATTAATAATCATTTTAACGGCTACGCTCTTCTTTAGCAGGTAACTATTTTACAGTTTATAGCCTAGCTTTACAGTGCTGCAGACATAGCACCAACAGAAAAGAGTTATTAATCATAGACATTATCCTGGATTATCCTACCTAGTAGTCAGTGCCAGATTATCCCTGAGACATAAAAACCGTTAAAAAGGGCCCCACAATAGACAAGGCCGTAGCCAAGAGGGGGGGTTCATGGGGGTTCAAATCCTCTCCCCCCCCCCTCCCCCGAAATGAAATGGCTTGATACCAGATAGAATCGGATTTTGAGAGGAAAAATAAAAACTGCTGTGTAATATCCAATTGAATTTCTGAAACCTTCCCCCCACCCCGAAAAAAAATCCTGTCTACGGCCTTGACAATAGATGCAAGCAAAAAATAATTTAATCAAAAATTTATTTAAAAAAACAATAAAACTAAACATCTTTTGAAATTGGCGGGGAAAAGTGGCACTAAATTTATATTATTCTGCTGTTCTGTTGGAAAAAAAAATGCTTGAAAGGAAAGCTAGTCGGAACTAACCAATACGGTCAGACAGCTAACTACCTAACCTAACTAACTAACTAACCTAAAAAAGGTTTTCTCTTTTTTAAGAGAAATTGTGGGTAGGGGGGCCCCAAAACGTTTTGTCCGGCACTGCTAGCAGTATTAAATGTATTTGCGATATACTTAGGCGACGAGGGCTCATAGAATCGCCAAGAGCAATGTGACTACAAAGCCAGTTCTTTAGCGAAATTCGCTATAGCTGTAGGACCACGGGGTATTCCTATGCGGCAATTATTTCAATATGTCGCCAGCAAAGACGCCAGCAGACGAACGGCCGGGCAAAGATCGTGGGTTCGAATCCCGCCCAGATTTTTCTTGATTCTCTAATTTCGGGTGTACTGTATGTTGCTGTATATTAACAGTTTCAACGTAAAGAAGCGTGTGTCAAGAAATTAAATGCCCATGGAAATGCTAACTGAAAAAAAAAATCCAATGTGCACCAGTAAAAAGAAACTAACATAACCGAGAGATATCAACATTGAAATGTGTCGCCAAGTCGAAAAAAGGGAGGAAAATAACATGTTATATAACTCTTGGTCGGATAAAAAAACTTGGAAACCGTATTCAAATGAGACATAAGGTCAACAGGATGCTGTGGGAAGTCCGAGCTCTGAGGGATGAAAAACACCCTTCGTAGACAGCAAGAAAAAATCAAAACCAAGAAAAGAAAAAGGAAAATGAAGTTTGTTCAAAGATATTTAAATGAAATTTCTATTTGTCATCCCCTGCTGGAGGGGAACTGACCACAGAGGTTTAGAAAAGATTTAATACCTTTCAATAAATATTTCAGAATACGTTTTTCGCCACATGGAGCCTCTTCCTATAAATAAAGTTGCTCCGCACAGTAAACTTTTGTACACGAAACCCAGCAAAACGATGTATTGAAAGCCTTGTTTATAAACCTGACGTCTCACATTGAGCTCCAGCAGCCTGATCATGGCGATTTTAATACAGGGGTCGATATAATACCATGTCACGAGATGGTATTAATTCATTTGTTTAAAATAAATGAACAGCAAATTTCAGAATTTTTTAATTTTTGATGTTGGTAATCGCCGCAAGAGTGCTAAGCGCGGAAAAATTCAAATTGTGTCTATTTAAACAATTGAATGATCTTCGGCTATATTTTTGGTGAGTTTCATTAATTTTTTCTGCCTTAGATAAGTGTCGACAAATTATTTATAACTCTTAAAATATTAATTCAAAATTAAAACTTGTTAATTTCTAGGGCGATATGTGCTTATATTTGCTATTTACCGGTATATTTGCTACGGCAGCGTCGCGTCAGTTCAGATCTCCAAGTATTGCCAACATCACAATTTAAGAAATTCTGAAATTTGCTGTTCATTTATTTTAAACAATTGAATTAATATCAACACGTGGCATGATATTATATTAAAATCGCCATGATCAGGCAGCTGTAATAATGACACTTTTATTTCTGATAGCGCCTATCATTTATACGCTCAGAGGATGCACGTGTTACGCCCTAGGCCTAACACAAGAGCATACGCTCTTCTTGGCCTAGGCTCAGGGCTGAGGACAGACGGCCAACCTCTGTTGTGTAAATGTTATATCGGTCGTCACGTATGTCTTAGCCATAATGTATAAATCACGAACCTTGGGTTCGAAGAAGGATAGAGTCTAGTGAGAGTACAGAGAGTTTGGAGAGTCTAGAGAGTGAACCAGAATGAGTACTGATTCACCATGTGAGTTGATACATGGTGCAAGTAGGAGTAAGCTCCTATGGATGTCTGAGTAAGTACGTTATCATGGAGCCCTTATGTAACTAAGTTGCCCCCCCCCCCAATTCATTATGTTGTCCCTTGTCCCTTAAGTGCTTAAGTTGTCCCTAAGTTAATATGTGGAATTAATGTTAAGTGTATTAATATAATATAAGTAATATAAGGTATTTGGCACCATTTTTTTTTTTTTTTTGGCATTGTGGGTTCACATACAGCCATGGTGGGTAGGTGGGGTTAAAGTTCTACGTGGACTTCCCTTAGAAAGTCATATATAGCCTGGTAGGAGTCACTTTTAGAGATCATGTGGGCATAATTAAAAGGGAGGACTGTCATTAAGGGGAAGATGCGGTCTATTTGGCACCATCCTATAAGCTTATATATAATTCCCCTCTCATAAGTCCACTCTGAATACTCTAATCTATAGAAGGTCCCAAATAGTCGTATTTGGAGTGTGACAGCACGGTGCTCATGTTGTTTACTTTGACACGTTGCAGCAAGTCAGAGATTCCACTAAAAAGCACTGTGTCCCGTCAAGCAGATAGCCACTATACATACCGGAATGCATGTAGGAACATAAATAAGCGCTCCTGTAATATAGACACTCTTATTTCTCCTCCAAAGAATGTCTGCAAGAGGAAAATCCGTAAGAAAGACGGCCAGCAAAGGGTAGCCATCCGAAGACAGTTGGAATGGTCAAAAAGCCCCTGAAGTTGCCATTACGGCCCAATAAATCTTATAGAGCGTCCTTCGAGGGGCCCGACTATGTCCTAATGAAATTAAGCGACCACTAACAGTAACTTGTGAACTATAAATTTTAAACACACCACTTTCTTGTGGACAGAATCCAACAGCCTTTTCTAGTCCACCCTCTTCGTGTTTACTCAGTTTTTTTTTCCTTACAGGAGGGTTTTTTAGGGGTTTGTGTTCTTCTTGGGCTGTCGCCGGCTTTCCGGGGAACTATTCAAGAGATCCATTGCTATTGATGATATAATCGAGTTAATTGATAATTTTATTCGGGATATTCGTACGTGTTTTCATAAAATAGTAGAATATGGTTAGTGCTATAAAGACTCAGATTTGAGAGGAACTCGGATATATTATAGAAGATTTTTATATATCTTTGATGACATTGAAATATAACTCGCTTAGTAAAGAACACCCCTTCGGTAATAAAAGAAAATGTCGATATTTGACAGGAGAAATTGACCCGACAGACTCTCACTCGAAAGGTTGTTGGTTCAAGTCCTGCACATTTTCTGGCCATGCTTCGGAAGGCATGTAAATCAGGTGGTCCCGGGCCTTCCTAGTTTATTGTAAGAGAGGGCTTTTTAGCCCTAACTCCGCTAGGTTGGCTTAGGAATAGAATATATATATATATATAATATAATATATAATATGATCTATAGTAGTAGGGAATCAGGAAGCAGCATGCAATGCAAACTCACGTGTTTTTAGCATGCAAGGTACGGCATGCTTGTTATTAATCATCACTATAAGCCCACAGTATACATTTTTGAGATATTGATATCGTTAACTCATTGGAGTAAGAAAAGACCGCGGTTTAATTAAGTTTTTCAAAAATTTAAAAAAAAAGTTTAAAAATTGTCGACTGCTACATTTCAACGTTATCTACCAACTTGTAACTTGTAAGTGAAATTTCGAGTTTGTGAGAGAGGGATTAAATCTGGGGATGTATGAAAATATCCCCCTTTCCCCCGTGTACCAGGGTTGATATTCTTAATGTTCTTGTCATGTTGTTCCTTCCCACTATCTCAAGCCTCATCGCTCAGTTAACTTGCCCTGGGTCACTATCTCCCCAGGGTACACAACCGAAATTCCACAAAATTCCTTAAAATAAATTTCTAACATGCTTTAAACTAAATTCACTACAATTGTTGCGTTATTTCCTGTAATGCGTTAATAAATAAATAGATATATATTTCTGTTAAATTATACGATCAAGTAATCCAAGAAATATTATAACGAGCGATAATCCGACCAGTCTTAACCAGGCGCGGAGCTACGGGGGGGGGGGGGGAGGGGCTATGGGTGCTAAAAATGCGTAAAACCCCACTATTTCAGTCCTATTTTTCCCAAATTTTCTCCCGGGGTGACCCCCGGGCCCCCCTTGTGCTCAGTTGCATTAACTAACTACATAATATGGAACCCTTATTGCTCTGAAAATTCGTAAAGCCTCAATATTTCAGCCCTATTCTTCAAATATTTTTAACCGGGAAAGACCCCCGGGCCCCCTTTCATATCTTAGCCCCCTCCTTGGTCTCATTTTAGAGCCGCGCCTGGTCTTAACCTATGTGGAGCGAGGAGCTACTTGAAAGGTGGGAGCGCAAGGTACTCCGAAAGGTTTTTCAAAATCAGGGAGAGAGGGAGAGACAGAGAGAGTGGCGTATCCGTAGAAATGACGAGCTCTACGCGATATATACCGAGAACCTCCGATAGTAGCCGAAATCAAGAGAGCCCGCATCAGGTGGCTAGGGCACGTGGAACAAATGTCAGAAAATAGGGCAACAAGAGCAGCCCTACACAAGGTGCCTCATGGGAGGAGGCGAGTGAGACGGTCACGGAAGCGATGGCTGGATGACGTCGAGGTGGATCTGGTGATCCTTGGCGTCGATGACTGGCGAAAGAGAGCGCAAGACCGCGCAGGCTGGCGCGATGTGACAGAGCAGGCCAAGGCCATTCACGAGCCGTAGCGCCAAAGAGTAAGTAAGTAAGTAATCCAAGGGTGATAATGCGTGTCTCCCTGGATACGGGAAGTAAGTAAGTAATCCACAAGTAATCGACCCGAAAATATAAAGAAGAAATCCATTGGTGAAGGATGGAGGACTCCCATTAGAAGAAGAACAATGAACATCCAGGTTGGAAACCCTGAGGCAGGAGCGGGAGCCCTACTTCCCTTGTCAGAGCAGCAGTCTCAAAGGTCCAAATTGCCACGATCCCCAATCTTCGCCAGAAAAGAAGATACAGGCTATCAACAAACATTCTATACAGACGAAATCCTATGCATTAGCATACCATTCTATTTCTATCCTCTAATTACATGGCATTCAAACCGTTAAAGCTTTATTCCTTTATTGAAATAAGCCGTTTTGCACAGAAACGGAGATGTACACTGGCTGATAGAAGAGGATATCAAAGGAGTTTCCTTTCAATCAATATTGAAAGATAGACGAAGAAGTGAATGCCAAACGAAGAAAACTCGCTAATGTTAAGCTTTCACAACAATTTCTAACTTTCACTTTATAAAATGTACAGTACATGTCAAAGGCAAGAGTAATTGCTTTAGTGCTATGGATTTATCATGGATTTGGGGATAAGTAGAAGAAGGTTGCCATCATGCAGGTTTTATTGGAGTTTTATCACTTTTATCTGCCAGTATTTAAAGACGGATGTTAACTTTAGTATGGGAAATTGGTAGAAAGCAGCGTTAATAGCCTACTGTAGAGAATCTTACAGTAATACAATAATAGGGCTTGATGTAAGTGAAGAGAAAGATAATTAGATAATCAAAATAAACAATTACATAGAGTGCATTAGATCATATACATGGATGGAGTATATATGTGAGAACACCTCAGTTCGTAATTTGGCGGGAGAATTTTCCCGCTACCCTCCACACACGTATACCGCGTTTTGACGCCTCTTACACATTTACCGTTAATTGGCGTAGAGAAGGGGTTGCTTCCTACTGCTTACTGTTTCCCCCTTCATCTATTACGGGCTGAAACAAGCCTTTAGCGAAATAACAGCCCTCCAAGTTGTTTATTTTTGTTTCTACACGCGTTTATATTAGGTATAGCAAGACTTTGAGAGCAAAGACTGCCATACTTAAATCTTGTACAGTTATTTCATCAACGAATTAATTCTACATTTTATTGCATGTTTTGGGCGGAAGAACACTAGTTTTCAAAAGAAGGGAGAGGTAAAACCATCTTTAAAACCTTTAATATACGGTAAAACTGGCCACTAATCACTACTCTGTAGTCTGTACCGAACATTAAGGCCCTAAATAAACATTTGACTAATTTTTTTTAAATTACGAGCCTACAATGGAACAATTACGGGGGGGGGGATACAAAGATCCAGGCAATTTGGTAGTACTGACCCTCACCAAGACGTCCTCGAAAGAGGGCTTTGGAAGCGTCCGTATCGCTAACCGTAGTATGTAAGGAGCGGAAGATGTAAAAGTAATTGTGGCAGAGTACAAAAGTGGGCTCTGGGCTGGACACCATGAAAGAATGTCACGCAGGAAGGCTGAGAAAAGTCTGGATTCAGAAGCCCACTGGTCTCCGCAGATCCAGGCTTTGATGGGATGATGGTGCATGGCCACTGGGCATCCGAGGGAGCCTGCATTAGGCGAGAGACTGGAATGTCTGATCTGACATTATGGATCAAATTTCAAGGGTTGTTGCGTTACAGCTTAACGTATCGTAAAAGACGCTAAAATTGATTAATTTTGAATCGCATAACAACAAAGGTTTGAAAGTATCTATCTGTATTATTTTCTACATAAAATTAGGTAGGTACTCAAATGTTCACGGATATAGACCCGAATCTCAAATATTGCGGTGCAGACTTACAAATTCATTAGGATAGGATACTTCTTCACGAGTCTTCCAGACCATCATTACAACTACTTTCTCCTTTACTTTCATTAGCGCAATGGAACCTTCTTCTATCAAAGTAATAACCTAATTACCATTAACTTGCGCCTATATCTACGGACCTTCGACGATGCTCTTCTTTGAAGGATCAGCGAAGTAAACAAGGGATGGCGGCAAGTAAGCAAGAACAAGAAGGGGGGTTCTAGAAAGGCCCACAATCTAATTCATGGCGGTCAGCTGCCTTACGTCGCTGGCAATTAGAAATCCCCTGCCTGCCTCTTACCTCATTCTGTCCCCCAATCTCACCCATTTGTCAGCAGTGGGCTCCTTTCCTTCCTGCTGTGAGTCCCCGGTGAGCACGTCAGCCCTTTTTCACCTCTCGTGACGTTCTGTAACCACCTTATTAGCACCCTAGATGGTTTCATGCATAATACTGAAGTTTTCTGACTTTATAGTACTATTGGTGAAACATACATGTGAAAATGACGCACAATATTACATCTTACATCATATATCTTCTTCTTCTTCCTCATTCTCCCCCTCTTCTTCTTCTTTTTCCTCCTTCTCTTCTTCTTTTTCTGCTTCTACAGCTCTTGATGAGCTTTGATCTACTGGACTAAACTCCTCCAGTCATCTCGGTTTGGAACAACGCGTCAACATCTACGGACGCTCTACTCGCGAAGGTCAGTTTCCATCTCATCCTTCCAGCGTTTTCGAGGAATTATAGCCAATAGTCTATGAAAATTACCCATCAACACAATTTGAGGCAAATGTGATGTTATCTACCCTCAATTTATTCTTCGGTGACAAGATTGTTGCTTTCAAAAGGTCTGTGAATTATAAAACAAGGGTCATTTTTTTAGTTTTAAAAGCATCCAGCAAGCTTTGCTTCTTCAATAGGGACGTCTACCATTACCTGTAGTAGAAAACATTGGCTTCCAGTAATACAATAGTACCACAGCTTTGTCTCTTTAAAAAGATCAGTTTCAAAATGGGTTTGAAACACTGAAAGGTTTCTACATCCGCAGAAGGGAGCTTCGAGAAAAATCTGGTCAGAGCGAGACATGCCCACCCATGCTGAACCAGTTCTGTGCCGATTTTGATCGACTGCTCCTTAAGTCAATTTTATGTTTAAAAAATGTTCACTCGTATCTGTACTTGTCATACAAAGTCATGCTTTCTCCTGTTTCATTGCGTCAATGGTAAGCTTGTCTCAGCTTGTCCATTATCGCTTGTAGCCGGTGTAGGTTGACATCGAGAACGTATACCAGTTTGCCAAGGGCCGAAAATTCATTCGGATACAATCCAAATAATATCCGAAATCCATGGGTTCGTTGGTATTCGACAAGCGACCTATGGGCCCGGGTCCATAAAAGTCCTTTAAAAAAAAATACAATAAAAGGAAAGTTTAAAAAGACATAGCCAGAGATCGCTTGTTAAAACCTTGTCGCAATACCTACAAGAGAATATCATCCTCAGTTTGGTCTCTCGATATTCAATCGGAGGAAGTCAAGGCGAAGACTCTGCGTAGAAAGGAGACAAACAGCATGGATAATTACTTCAAAAGCCTCAAATAGTACCCAGCGGCTTCACGCAAGATACGGCAAAACGTGGGTGAGATGTGATCAAGAACATGCATGGTCTAATACCTAAAAGGAAACTATACAGTGCTGGTAGAAGAGAAAGTCACCTTCGGCGAAAACAATAATCAAAGTTACTGGATAGTTGTTAGGGAGGGGGTGAAAAGCTGCCCTAGGAATGGTTTGAATGCCTTTCACACTGCCCCCCCCCCCTCCACTCAGACGTGCAACTTTGCAAACATTGTTTGGGCAAGCTCTATCCAATGGAAACGTGTAACTAGAAGGGTAGAAACGTGCCTGCCTAGTGGCACGTCTTTATTTGAATATATGCTTTCGCACGTTAGATATGTAAGAGCTTGCAAGTAGCCCCGTTCCTTTGTTAAAAAGAAAAGGATATTACGGAATATTCCGTTCCTCCAACGACGTTATGTATGTATGTAGCGATCGTACGAGTTTCCATTGAAAAGCTTTTTGGGGTTCTATTTTCTTCGCATCGTTTACGACTGGAGGCTTCACTGCTTACATACTATGGGATGTGGCTATACATCGTCCGAGTCTCTGTAAGTTAGAGAAATTAAATAGCGTTCAATGGTACCGACGGAATGCACCAAAGTAGGATTTAATGATATCGTAGGTGACCTAAATTTCCCCTGATGCGCTATATTAGACTGTTTATTACTGTATACTATTTCATATTTGAGTAAAGTATGTTACCTGAAATCTGAATTTTTTATTATGGTAGCTCATAATTTTAACTACAATTAAAATCACTAAACGAATATGTTCAGCTTTAATTAAGGTTCAATTAGATCATTCAAATGATTTATGAAAAGTAGGTCTACCTAATAGTAACTGTAAAATTGTAAATTATTATAGGAAACAATTTATTACTGCAATCTTGCATCATGTCGCAAGAATTTACCAGGAATTGTCAATGCCTCTAATTGTTAAAAGACAGGCTACAATACATTTAATTTCAATAGTTGGCAGACGATAAAAATAGCTTTCAGAAATAATGCGATACCTTCAACACAATAAATAGCTGGCACGCTTACGGGCCACGGCCAATTCAACAAACACATGCATAGGGTTGGCGTGAAAAACGACAGTAGATGCAGACTGTGTGAAGTTGAAGAAGAAACAGCTGAACACATTCTCTTTGAATGTGGAGCGCTGGGACAAACTCGATATCAAGCTCTTGGCCACCCTAGGTCTGAAGAGGAAACCATCCGATCTAATCCCATCACAAAAACAAAAACACTAGAATTCATCAAAAAGACTGGTGTTATAAGATGGGCGTAGACGGCAAACGTGGAAGCAAAAGACCTTCTAGGTCGACGCTTATAGGAACTCAAACGAGTAGGCCCCACGAAGGAAAAAAAAAAAAAAAACACAATAAAGGTTGACTATTCAAAGCCTGTTAACAAATAAGGCTTCAGGCAGTATACTTTATTAAGCTTTTATCAATGAGATTATACAATAGAATAGTAGTGACTACATTAATGTATTAGTTCTCGTCAGGTGATATGCCCCAAAATTTTCTGCCCCATCCCTTTACTACTAGCCCACAGGGACTTAGAGTAAAATAGCAAAACACAAACAATTTCTGTGTAAACAGAATTTTGATCAGAGAATATGCATTTTGCACTGGTATAATCTAGTTAATAGATGGAACTAATATTAGATAGTGCAGCAGCTTTTAACAAAATTGTATATCAAAAAGCTTCTGGCGACAGCACTGAAGCATCGTTATTTTTGAATGGATATAGATTTCAGTGAATTGAAAGTTTGATACTTGAGGCTATGCATTGGATATAAATAAGCTGAACTTACGGTGCCGGTTTTCCTATGGGCCCGTATTATTTTACTGTGTTACCCGTGATGTGTTTCCGAATAAAAGGACTACGCGCGCGCCTTGGGTGGCAACTGTTAGGGGTGGCAAAACTTTGAGGATAAATAATCTATTTATGGTGTACGGGTACAACCACCCTAAATTGGCTTACCCCAGAATAAAAAAAAAAATTGTCTGATATATGATTTTTGTGAACCTACATGCAAAACCAGGTTACAGGGGTCGTGTAATCAAAAATCTCGATCATCACAAAGCTTTCCTAATACTAACGTACAAATATAGGAAAGCAATAACGTATTAATAGGATAGTATTAAGAGGACATGCTACGTAAAAAATTAGCACCATATCACGGCCACATAAATATCACATAGCAAAATGTATATGAGTAAGCTTATTTCTTCTAATGCGCCCATTCCACCGACCGGCTAGGGCTATTTACAAAAACGGTGACGTGGTAGCAGACATTTAAGACTTAGGCGGGGTTTCCACGTACGTAAAAAATGAGCACCCCAAAACTTGTTGTTTTTATTGACTTTTCATTTTATTTAACAACGCTAGTTATTAAGGATTTGCCTCATGTAAGTTTTAGAAATATTACATTTTTGGTACCTTAGTTCTTTCATAAAAACCATTGAGGACTAAAATATCGCGTAAAATAGAATTTCTAGAAAAACTACGGATCCGAAAAGCAAAAATAACCGAAGTAGTCTTCTACAACATTGATCATACAAATATTTAATAACTTGTTCAGTTAATAAAATACAAAATGAAAAATATATAATTTTGTGGTGCCAATGTTTTAAGTAGCATATCCTCTTAAACGCAACTTCCGTTTCAAATCATGTTTATTTAGTTACTTTTTTATTTCGTTTCTATACTCCCTGACCGTTACCATTTTTATTAAAAGTTTAAAGTACTTCAGTACCCCTAACCTAACACGCGTAGGTATTAATGAGTTAAGAGAGGCAAACTGCAACTACTAGCTTTTTTTTTTTTTTGGCGTCGGCGATGGGGAGCCATTCAGCCACTAATGTGCGGCAGTCTTAAATAGCTTTTTTACTGTTTTTTTTTAAAAAATTATGAAGAGCAAAATATATTGTTGGGCTGGATGTTTCTAAAATTGAAAGCAACTACTAGCTAGGCCATAAGGGGTTTGCAAACATTTCAGGGAAAACGAAACATTCAAGTACGATAGAATTTGGGGGCGTAGTCCTCAGGCTTTTCAAAGAATAAAAAGGCAAAAATTTCATAACGCGTTTTAATTCCACTTTCTTTCCCTTTGTTTTTTTTTCATTTTTAAAGGAAACCTTTGCATATAACGGTGTTTTTCATTTTCCCCTTCATTAGTTTTTTCCTTTTTACAGTGATGTTTTCTATTATTATTGGCATCATAAAATTTTTTATTTCCTTTTCCTTGCAAGTGGTGTTCAACTGGAAACCAACGTTAGTTGTTTCATTAAAAAATGTATTAGGAAAAGAAGGCATGTTTTAAGGAAATTTCGCGTGTAATTTCGATACTTCACCTGCAATTTTCACAGAACGCCTGTAGCTAATAAGAACACAGTCACAGTAACGTAGCAAACTGACAATTATAAAATTAAATGCAAAAGGAAAACATCCGAGGTGATGGCAGAGCACGGAAATATGAAATAATTTTGAGGTCAAATTCTCCAGAAATCACGTCCGGCCGCCGATTCAAGCACACTTGAAGATGCTCTTCACTGGAATACTACAGGAGAAATCGACATACAAGAGAACGCTGCCGAGGAAAATTTCATACTCCCTCGCAGTATTGGTAGCACTATAAGGATGAAATTTCTTGAAGTTTTCTAAGGACCTGAATCAAATAATTTAGTATAAAAAATGTCGCTTAACAGGTATAAAATTAAGTCCAAAACTAGATTATTTTATTTTCTGGTGCGTTTTCAAGTTAATTTATTAATACGAAAAACTTTTTGGATGGGACCGCCACATTTTCTTGGTGGGAAATTGTATAAGAGGGGTGTTCCAACAAAGGAGGTCGCAGGATAAGGCTGCTGTAGGTGTGGCAAATGATGTATGAGCTCGTACAAAGCCCTCAATGGGCGTTCTGTCAACCTCTTTCACCCCCTGGTCCCCTGTTATATCTCAAGGAACATCGTCAGATTCAGCCTTTGCAGCACCAATTATGTGCGATTTAGAAGGAGTCCCCCCAATTTGCCCCCAAGAGGTCCTTTTGAATGTTCGGGTTTTGACCTCCGCACATTCACCATTTTCGAATACAAGGCCCATAGGACGTAAGGTAGGCATGGGAATTTGATTTAAATTTTATTATTATTTTATTATTATTTATTAATTCTAAATTTATTGTGAATCTATTGATGGGTCTAATGGATTAGAATAAGTATCATAAGGCGCAAGTGCACAATTATATTATTCGATCATATTTCGTATGTTTGGCACTACCTATCTCACTACAACTCATGTTCGTATAAGTCTCACTTCTCAATTAAATAATTCAATTCAGTCCAATCCAGTTCAATTCAATTCAGCTATTCAATAAATGTTTGTGTGTAATGTACATTGTAACTATACAACTATCATACTGTTTAAAGCAATTTGAATAAAATACTGCATATGACACATTATGTCACTGACTATGCTATGCAAAACAACGTACCGTAACTTGTAAGTGACTTTTCTCTACTTTTGCAGAAAAAACCTATTGCACATCCAATACACGAGGTACTGTTTTTAGCTTTCTGTTGTCTTAAAATTGTATTTTATGTTAACTTATGAGACGATGCGGACTTAAAATTTAGCAAATCAATGCATAACCTCGAATTGGAAAAAAATATCCCTCACGACGTTTAGCTAAATATACTTAGATAAACTAAATAGGCTATAAACATTAAGAGTGTACAGCCCGTAGGAAAGCGGCAACCCGAAATTTAATACTTTTTATCTTTTTATTTAATAACATGCTTAGTTATTAAATAAAAAATAAAAAATATTAAATTTCGGGCTGCCTACGGGCTGTACACTCTTAACAAGAGAAGGGAAAAAGTTAATTTTTGTAAAATTAGTCAGAATTTGTAATAGATATTCTGGGTTGTTTTAGATAGTTATTGATTGTTTTAGGTTTAAATGTTCCAATATATAAAATACAGACACCAACATCTGTGGAATAACTTAAATGTTTGATAACATTTTGGTCCGTCATCCAATGGTTGGGAAAGAAAGATATAATGACGAGCTTCTCAAAAGTAAAATATCATTAGCACATACTGTGTTATGATAATTTAATGACAATGTAAATTTTAATAAAAAATACCATGAGTTCAGACGATCGCTGAAACCACAAAATTTAGAAATAATTTAGATTTCTATAATTAATTACCGTCAATTAATTATCACGATAAAATGTTTAAATTACGAACCTTAATTAGTCGGAAATGACAGGTAGAACAACAGGTGAAAGTTAATTGGGGAGGGGAAGGGATGAAAATGAGGTGAAAATGTAAAAAGGTCGCAAGGATGCCCATAATTAGTGGGAATAATCCACTCCCCAAGCACCCCATTAAAATAAAAAGGAGTGGTCACCCACCGAAGGCTCGAAATTACCATCAAGAAGCGCGTTAACGGGCATATACCATCTCCGGGGCACCATAAGCTCTTGTTTTATGACCTACCAATGAGATTTTCTCATTTTGTATCTCAATTTCATGATTATATTTGTTAATCCTTAAAATTGGCTTGGCTTTTACTGTCTGAAGGCACAAAGTTCGTAGCAATGTTGAGTTTGTATATTTACATCTTTTATATCGTTTACATCCATAAATTGTTGGTTGACTTACAAATTCTCGCAAAATCAACTTAAGCTTCTTGTTTCTTCTTCTTCGAATGCCACTTCTCTCGAAGATTGACAATTATCATGGCAATCGTATAAACGTAGATACCGTACTTCGGACTCCCCAAAAGGAAGTCAAGTGTGTAGAGCTGGGGTTCCCAACCATAGAAATACATTAACTGGAGCGGCGGGTACCATAATTTGCCGTACGAGGCACCCGTTAACCATAAGCCAACTATCAGAGATAAGTACCAACGCAAAAAATATCGAAGTCTTACACATTGCAGCATAGCAGAGCAGATACCTGGACCCGGTCGAAAACTCTGTACTTAGCTTGTGCAGGATACACTTATCTCTGGCTTTCCCCACCAAATTGCGTACTTATCTTGTGTAGGCTACACTAGCAGCCATATTGATAACGGTCTCCAACCACGGGATGTTCCCAACCTGTGGTTCATGGCCCACCAGAGGTCAACAGATTTACACGAAGTGGTTCACGGGCCACGGGCAAGTAAGAAAAAAGCCGGCTTGTCAATTTTCCGTCAATAATTGTTTAAATTTTTTCTTTACTCTATGTCATTGTCCATTTTAACTCCCGCATGTTAAAATTGATCAATAATCATAGAGTAATAATCAATAAAAATCACGCTTTGCGAACAATAAAAAACTAAAATTGAACAATAGCGTCGTCTGGAGATTATAAATAATTGTAATTTCTTGAGAACAAACGAATTATTTCATTAATTAAATCATAACATTTCTTGTAGATTATAAAATTAAAAGAAACACGGAGTGCAAACTTAAAAATTGAAAACAAAAATGGTCTATTATTGATGATATTTCCCTCAATGACATAATCAAAATTGAAGAAAAATTGACAAGTAGAATGGCCGCCCAAGACAATAAAAACCTGAGTTTTTGGAAATTTGAAATAAAATACAGTAAGTCTTGGCACTAAACCATACCTATACCAGTCCGAAACATTTAATCAATTAATATTAGCACCAGCACGTAATTGTAGGCACTAACTAATTGAAAGAATTTAACGATTTTCCTGTCACAACCATGGTGAAAAATCATAGAGTATTATCTAGTGGTCCACGGAAAAAAAAAAGGTTTGGGAACCCCTGATGAAGAGTATCGAATGGACTTCGACTATACTAGGGAATTGCAATGCAGTGGTTTCCCGTTGTCTTCTGCATTCTTATGCCGTTGGCTCTTCATTGAGTTACTCCGCCTTCGGGGTAGGGAGTCCGTAGATGGTGGAGCGTTGTTCAAACCCGAGATAACTGGAGGAGTGATGTCGAGCAGACCAAAGCTCGTCAAGCGCTATAGAGCCAGAAGAAGAAGACGATTTAAAGTATATTAAAACCACATCTCAATAAAGAAAGCGTGAGTGGCCAATAAGTGTAGATGAGTACACGTAGGAAGTGATTTTCATCCGATACCTTCCCGATCTTTTAGGGAAATAATAGATGCAAGAAAATAAACGAGAGGATATCAGCATGAAGATTTGTAAATGGGGATAGAATAGACCTGTGATCTCGGGGGCGCCGTATTACACGGCCGTAAAGGTTCGTTTTACGACCAGCCACATCGAGATTTTCTCCTACTGTCAGCCAAGATTACACCCTCGTTATTAAGGTGCTGCTAATAAGTGCACAACCACCCCTAAAATGCTAATCCCATTTCTTCACGTCGTAAACTCACCAATTACACGCATATTAAATTAACAACTAGTAGTATACAGTTGCCTATATTTAAGGATATATCAAATGAGGGAAGTGGACAGGTAGGCCTAGTAGAATAATGTAGAGATGATGAAAATTTTTTTTTGGCGGGAAGGCAATTGAAATCGAAATAGCATACATACCTTACAAAGGCATTACCAATAGAAAGAACCGGTCCGAGTTTACTCGAACATGCTTTCCAATTTATCAAAATTAGTAGATAGAGAAAATGAGTAATTTAATGGTAAATAATTTTCCTACGGTTAAATTTCGGATATCTCGGGGGGGGGGGGGGGGTGTCCACCTGACGTCACTGGAGGTGAGGTAAATTCTAGATAGGTCAGACCAACAAATTAACACACAGCAATACTGGCAGGGTACGCAGTGCTATTGAGCGTGAATTTTCTATCATTTTTTCAAAAAAACATTCTTCTGTACAAAACCAAATACTTTTCTGGGAAAGCAACCTGTCCAATTTGGTTATTTATTTATATATATATATATTATTTAACACCTAAAACATACCAGAAATCATCTATAGAAAGGTTTCGCAGAAAAATTATTTTTTCATTTTCATTTTTCATTAAAATTTAGTTATTTTTATTTTTTTACCCCCAGAAGCAAACTATTAAGGGGCAAGCGACCCACCGTATTTTATCAACATAATTAACAACTGCAATATATGTGAATTTAAAAGAAATCATTGGAGCCGTTTTTGAGAAATAATTTTTTTACATGTTTTTTTGGAGTTTTTTGAGAATAAACCTCCCCAAATAAAAAAAACGTACCGAGGTATGATTATTGTGAACCTACATGCCGAATTTTATCAAAATCGACCGAGTAGTTTGCCTGGAAATCGACGCACAGACAGACAGACAGAACGACAGGCAGACAGACAGACATTTCCTAAAAACCACTTTTTTGGTTCCTGGGACCTTAAAACGTGTAATCGAAAATTTCGACCGTCACAAAGCTTTCCTTATACTACGTATAAATTGGAAAGCAAAAAGGACTGTTATCATATCAACAGCAGCCAACGTCAGTCATAGCGGCCGTGGCAAAGAGGCCTTAGAAATTCAAAAAAATATTTTAGGCGGGAAGGCAATTATAGAAATTGAAATCGAAATAGCATAGGCCTACATACCTTATACTAATGCTGGTATCACATCAACAGCAGATGCTAATTTGGAAACCAAAAAAATAGTTGACATGACAAAATTGAATGACATTAAAAAAAGAAAATCTTAAGAAAAACCCGACAAAAAAATATCCCCCCCTCAACTGAAAGAAAAATCATTTAAAGTACAGCCGAAAAGTTTGCATGCCATTGGATGTGATTATAGAAATTAATTAATTAGTTATTAATTATAGAAATTAAAATCGAAATAGCATAAATGCCTTACCAATGCTGATATCATATCAAAATAATTTGGAAAACCTAAAAAAAAGTTGACATTACATAAATAAAATCTTAACTCAACTGAAAGAAAAGAAAAATCATTTAAAGTTCAGCCGAAAAGTTTGCATGTCATTGGATGTGATTATAGAAATTAATTTACTAATTATTAATTATAGAAATTAAAATCGAAATAGCATACATGCATTACCAATGCTGATATCATATCAAAATAATTTGGAAAACCTAAAAAAAAGTTGACATGACAAAATTGAATTACATTAAAAAAAGAAAATCTTAAGAGAAACCCGTCAAAGAAAATATCCCCCCCCCCCCTCAACTGAAAGAAAAATCATTTTAAGTACAGTCAAAGTATTCACATATTTCCGGCTATACTCGTTAGTAAAAAATAATATAAAAAATGACTCGGTTTGCATATCATCGGATGTGGGGGAGGAAAAGAGAATAATATCTTCCATCAGAAGGGATATGTTGCTTATCGCTGAAGGAAATTTGTTTAAGTCTTGCGGTTTGTTAGCTGCTTGTCAGTCAGCGTTTCAAAAAAAGTCATTTTTCGAATTACAATTTCCCCTCTTTTTTTTGTACGCACCTCTGCCGGAAAATAGGATTCTGATTGGCTCCAATGCGACAATTCCTTCATTTTGAGTTTAAATTCAATAAACTGCTAAGTGGAAAACATATTTTTTTTTCTTTATACGAGTTTGAAGACAGATTGCATATACAATGAACATGCGTTCGAAATTGTGAATAATTTTAGGGGGTCTTTTTTAACTTATATGTTCAGGCACTGAATTTTCACAATTTTATTTTGTTATCTTGCATTGTAAAACTAAGGTCAAATTGTTTTAATGTACAATAACAACGAAACTATTTAAAAGACCTCTTGCCGCTTAAGATCTTCTGGACTGTTAGCGGTTAATTCTCACGCGAGAGTGGCAATTTCTCTTGGAAAATAAGGAAAATAATATAGGAAAGCAACCCTTGTTATTTTAGACAATGCAAATGGTTCGTAAACAAGTGACATCAAAGCAAAAGCTCGAGAGAGGTTACGATATGTGACATAGCATAGCAGTAGCAAGAAAATCAGCGCGCGGGGACACCACTTTCAACCTCATATTGAGAAACTTCACAAAGGCTGCTAAATGAAGGACCCAACTTGAAAGGTTCCGTGTGTCGGGTAATGAAGAGGGACGGTCAGGAGGACGTGGGAGGAGAAAAGGACGTGGCAGGAGGGATGTCCCATGAGAGAGAAATTCTAGTGACACGTACAATACTCAGAAAACGGAGCTGTCTCAGCGAGATGGGGGAAATTCGTTTTAAACTAGTTTCTTTGTTCTACATTTTCTGTATCCTTGTTTGCATGCGATAGTTCAGGTATCCTTTGTAAATAAGAAATCAATCTAGAAGATAGTCCAGACGTGTTTTTTTTTCAATTTTACAAAATTGTACTATCGATTTATTCTTCTTCTTCTGAGGTCACAATCAAATTCATTGCAACTTCATGCCTATCACCCTGAAGCTCTCTCGGTCTTGCGCCTTCCTCTTCAGCTTTTGGTTTGTTCGAGCCCTTAGGCCCTCCTTCAGTTGATCCATGAATACCTACTTTCTTTGGCTGCCCTCTTCCATTGGTTCTTTCAATTGTTCCAGATTTTCGTGTACTTGAAAAACCCTAAAACTGCTACCATTACGCTCTACTACTTTTCATATGAGGTAGCAGCTGCCTCTCTTCTTCAATAGCTTTTAGCCCCCTTCCATTCGTCATGTAGTACCTCAAACTGATCCAAAGCATCCTTCTGTGATATAAGTATGGTAAATAAGTTAATATATTAAATGACTTAGGCTGCAGAGGCAACATGCATATATCTTTACTCGAAGAAGGAAATCAAGAAAATGTTCGACCAGTATATGGCTCAAACTCAGAAATGTTTGAAGAATCAGTAGAATCTGGGCTGATGGACCCGGAGTCTACTGGTTCTTCATTCAACCCCGACCGTGAAAGCCTTTGCAGTTACATCAGACATGTTTTGAGATTGTGGGAACTGCCATAAGCACATTTCTCCGTCCAAATTAATTCTAAATAAAGCAAAATACACAAGTGAAGCCCATAGTCGCAAGCGACATTGCTGACACAGGTAGTTACCACGGCGTTAAAGACAAGGCAAATAGCTACTGATGAAAAGTCAGTGCAAGGAGGGATAAGAGAGAAGGGTTGTCGGCAATTCTAAAGAACCACTCCCACCACCGGGACGGTCTCTTTTGCCTGGACGATAATTACCCCAAGTGAAGGTAATTGGCCTTCGACCGACGTTGCAAAGCCTCTCTTGAGAACCGCCCAACGGATGAGAGACCCTCAGCGTCTTTGTTTCCGGCTAAATCAAGTCATTAGCATTTGACAGGGTTAACGGGGACAGACGACATCAAATATGGATGTCAAAAGGCTAAATGCTCTATCTTTATATGAATAAAAATCCGCCCATTTTCGGTACCGGGCTGCTGTGTTTATTACTTATTATATATTTTACAAAGACAAGCTACTACTACGCATTGACTCGTATCTGTACCTAGGACGGATACAGGGGGGGTTAGGGGATCCCTGATCTGTACTTGGTTAAGTCATGCTTTGCCTGTTTCATTGCGTCAATGGCAAGCATGTCTGGGCTTGCCCATTATCGCTTGTATCCGGTGTAGATTGACATCGAGAACGTATATCAGTTTGCCAATGGCCAAAAATTCATACGGAAACATTACAAATATTGTCCGAAATCCATGGGGTCGTTAGCATTGGACAAAGGACCTATGGGCCATCACCTAAGGTTCATCAAAATTTAAGGACTACTACACAATACGAGAAGTTGTATCAGAAACGATCATTTTCTTCAAGAATCTGCTTTTTATAATGAAATTTTAGCTATTATTTTGCGTTATGCATCTGAATTACTGTGGGTTTGTGACGAGAACCTCCTGCATACATTGGGAAACTACTTTCTTTCTTCTGCTTCATTGCATGTTCTGTGGGTGGTCATCCAGCTAGCCTGGTACCTATTTCCTGGTACCACTGCAGTGGAAACTATATAGTTGCCCTGCAATTTAACTCTGCAATGATCGTTTAATCCATTACTAACGTATTGTATATAATGTATTTTTTTTTCTTGTTCTAGAGTGATTCTTTGCCTCGAAGTTTTGGATCCCCAAAAGACTTAACTGTGAGACTTCTGCCGTCCTCGCCAACAGAGCCTCAAGGTACTGTAAAATTATATTGCAAAAATGCAGTATTGGTAGCAGCAAAGATATGTGTTAAATAAGAATGATTTGATGAAATCTGAAGCGACATTAATATGTTTGCCGTGTTCCTAGGGCTAAAAGAAATTAGTATAAATTCCCCATAGAGCCTAAGTGTAGTTTGGGGCACGCATGCCCTTAATTTCAATGTTAAACCACCTTCTTAACGGAATATATGTGAATTATTACTATGTATGATTGAATCTCACATTCTAGTAGCAGATTTTCTAACTTAGAAACCCAACGATCAACATGGCGTGCTAGAAGGAGAAATTATGTGTATTTGATATACAATATTTATATATTAAAAACTTGTAAACTTGCTTATATCCAGTACACAGTAGATTACGCCAATAAAATGCTATTCTATATTATGTATGAGTATTGAAGTTATTCTCGCCTACCAAGAGCTCTCCACAAGCGTACAAAGCAAGAATATCCCAGAAAAATACCTCCCCCGTTTTCCAGTGTAGAACAAAAAAGTTAAAAGCACATAATTAACAAGTAAAATATGGAATAGGGGGACGTTGACACATTCTAAGACATTCTCTTCTTTAAAAAAAGACTTCGTTGAAAATACATTACCACTATATTACAGGTCTGCTATAGCTATCTGCTCATTCAGTATGCAAGAGACCTTGTATTTTTTCATTATTTTTTTTCTTAATCAGAAAATATCAGGCCATGTCTTTCCACTGCTGATGCTTACCGCCTCGTTCCCCAATATTGAAATACGAATTTCATTACCTTCATGAATCCCATTTTTCTTTGGAGTTTTTCCTCCCTCTTATAGAGGAAACGTTATCATATTTATATTCCCGCGTTTCGGTGATAGTCTTCCTCTTTTTAAATTAACTAGAGAAACCGTATAGAAAGATTAAAAATACTTGTAGAAGAAGAGAAAAGGAATTCAAAACTACTACAAAACTATGATAACAAATTAATGATTTACAATAGTCATAAGATCTTTCCATTTCTGGCTCCTATTTACGTTTGAGTTGGAGTGTTTTCATGTGTCCATGTATGCTAGCAGCCTAGATCGTTAGTTCGTCAGTGGTTGGCAGAGCTAGTCATATGTCTCTTCTCTCAGCGCATCCCACAACTTGGTTCTTGTCGGCATTCGTCCTTTTTGTGGCCTTCCTCGCCACATTTGAAGCAAAGTTTACTATGATCATTACATTACATTTAATCTACGTTGTCCAGTCATCCAGCATCGAAAACATTTTACTTCCTCCGTTCTGGAAAGTTAACATTGATAACATGGGAGTCTGGTGTACCGTGTTTTTTGACTTTTTTCTTGATTCCGTATTTTCGGACATTATGTCCATAAGAATCTCTTAAACAGCTTAAACAAATATTTAAAATCAAACAAGTCAAATCCCCCATGGCATTTTTTAATTTTTTTTTTTAATTTTTAAGTCTTTTTTTTACAAAAAGATTAATCACTTACAAACAATTTAATGAATGTATCCAATTACCTCTTCAGTCAATACCACAATAGTGGAGTTATACATTCAATGTACAATGACTGGTCGATTTATATAGCCTCTGTACCATAAAAGTGAAACGGGGTACAAATGTTATTTAAAAAAAAAAAACGCTAAAATTCCAGAAAATATGAGGATCGTTTGGAGTAAAATAAGGACTTGTCGCGGTTGAGAAGAGATGAAGGCTAGAACTAAGCCGTGCAAATCCTGTGGGTGCTGAGCGCTGACAGGGAGGGAAGCTAACCAACACTGCTGACAGTGGGTGACAGTTGCGGCCGAGGCTGCTACTCAAAATGTACCGCTCATATTTTTGAGGTTTTATCATAGACATTGATGGAATGTAGTGGAAAGAGTGAGCGAATTGTGGGGCGTTGCAGGTGCACACGTGTGCTTTTACGAAAAGTGTGCCTTCGAAGCACGTCGGAAAATGAATAAACAAAAATTAGTGTTTTTAAAAAAGTTGTTTGAAGAAATATGAGTTAGTAAAACCCAAATGAACGTTAAGAAATTTACTTTATCAAAGAAATCCACTGGTGTTCGTTTAAAACCATTTATGGTCTCATATTCTAAATTATTATTAATGCCGATTATTTTCAATTTCGAGATTTCAGTGGATTTACACGTTTTGAGGTACAAAAGAGTGGTTTTACGAAATGCCAGTCTGTAGGTCTGTCTGACAGTCGGTCTGTTGTATACCCCCCCCCCTCTACAAACTAAAAAAACTGCTAATATTTTTTCTTTAAAAACAATATTCAAAGATCTTATATCAATTCACATACTGTATATTGTGTCACTTCAAAGAAAATCACGGTAAGTTGACTCAGGCATACTGTGCAAGTGTTACGCGATTAGCAGTTATCATGCAAAGAAATATAAGGAAGCATTTTTCAGATAATATGTATAGCCCAACTCAGAGTAGTTTACCAATAATAACCATTTACCCGCCGAAATCTTTCACATAATCTTTTTCTTGTAAATATCCTCTATTTTCTTCTCTCTCTCTCTCTCTCTCTCTCTCTCTCTCTCTCTCAGACCGTTTGAAAAATAAAAAACAGTCAGCAACGTTGCAGACAACCAAGGTGCAGTCAGCTAATGAGGTTAGAGAAATCAGTGACAGAGGGTAGATTCGGTCAAAGAGACCGCATCAAACAGTTTTTATCTGCCCCTTCCCGCCCACTTTGCCCCCCTATACTTCTCTGGGGGTCTTTAAGCTGGGGCGTTATTTGCATCTATGTCCCCCTCATTACTGGAGCCGCTTGCGTCTTTTTCAGCTCCTTACCATCTTTTAGTTAATGAAACTCCCCAGGGCCTTTTTTCCTTCTTCTATATTTTCATTTCTTCGTAAGTTAATGGCCAATTTAGGCATTGAAGGAGGTAATAAAATGTTTATTTTTATAGCAATATGAGGACTAAAGACAGTAAAATACTCAGTAATAAATAAAATTCTCAGTAAAATACTGGGACGTCACGTGCATGGAAAATCTGCCCCCTCCAAAGTACATGCTAAAAAAATAGAATATATTGTATACAAGTATACTGCACACAATGATTTTATGTTGATCCCAATTCGCCAATACCAATAGTAAGTTAGCGTCGGAAATCTTACTGACAACCAGCACTTCCAATAGATTGCTTATTGGGGGGAAAACGTTTCCGGAGGAAATATTTTCAAAATTAGAGGATATGAAAAAAACTGGGCTTGGTGGGATTCGAACCCACGATCTACGCCTAATCGTGGGTTCGATGCAATTGCACGAAGAAGAGCAGCATGCTCGGGAAGCTTACAGTAACATGTAAAAGACCTACCACTTCTGAATCCCCTCAAAATCCAGGCTCTCCTGAGGGAGATAGGCCTCGAGAAAGTGATGTAGAAGTGATGTAGATACTTTTTTGTAGGGGGCATAATAGGCCAATAGGCTTAAGTGCACACAGGTAACACCAGTAGGTACCCCAATTAAAAAAAAAAAAAAAAAAAAAAAAAAAAACATAATACTACAATGTAGGAAATATTTTCGTCCAATTCAAACATGACTGGCGATTAGTCCGACTCTCTCTTGTCCGCCGTTTTGCTTAACATATCATTTTTAGCACTTTTTCGAACATTAAATGTACATCAAGTGGCTTAACTCATTTGAAACGTTAAATAAGTGGCGTATGGTGAAATTGTCAATTTGTACACAAGAAACATAATAAAGGCGCCCTTCAAATTCGAAAATCTTTCAGCAACCCCCTTATACTTGCCTACACATGGGAGAGGTCACGGGGGAGGTCATGAGGAGGGCCATGACCCCCCCCTCTAAATGAGTAAATTCATAACATTTTTTACTAAAGCGATTTCTCGGAAGGGTGGGGGTATAGGCTGCACACCTACACATAAAACATGTGACTCCCCCCCCTCATTTTTTCTGCTGGATCCGCCCTTGTGTCTACCTGACATCGCGTGGTTTGAAAGCGGTCCGCCAACCTGCAACCATCAAACCGAAGCACAAAGAAACGTCATGAAAATAAGAGACATGTCAGTAAGGAAAATTCTCTGCGAAGGCTTGAAAGGATGTGCCTCCTTATGAATTTTTTGTATGAGCTTCTCAACAGGTGGCTGTGATCCAACCCTTCACACGACTTTATTTTTTAACATCACGTCTAAGCCGTTTAAATCCATTTCCAGCGGCTTTGTGGCGGATAATACCGCTCGTTTCCTACGAAAGCCGCAATACTGTCCGAGCTTTACGCCCTTTGGCCGTTTAGGGGTGAAAATTTGCTGATAACAACATTTTAAAAAGGTAAAGGCGCTTTTATAAATCAGAAGAATACGCTTTTTAAAATGGTACCGCAACAGTTGGATTTCTATAGGTTTAGCTTATAGAAGTGGAGTATTAAGTATTAGTTGAGCTGGTGAGTTGGTGGTTAAGAAACGGAAACTAAAATTGAGGATCGAAAAATATCACCTTCTGCATGTTATAATCCAAGGACAGAGGGCTCTCGGCAGAAGAAGTACACCCTGATTGTAAAACCTGCGTCAGTGGTTTGACAACAGCACTTTCGCCCTTTTCAGAGCAGCAGTCTCCAAGACCCAAATCGCCATGATTATCTTCGCTAGAAGAGGCTTATAAGAATAAGAAGAAGAGCTCATCAGTGGGCGGTACTACTCTAAAATCAAATAAATAAATAAATTAACGACATGGCACGACACCCAAATGAGGTTCTAGGCCTGAGTACCTCGAAATTGACCACTACCGTATTTGGGATGTTATGGTCAGCGACATGTCCGGCAGCCGCGCTTTCTCTACTTGTCTACACCCTATTATGCTTCTTCTTCTGGCTCTACATCCCTTGATGGGCTTTGGCCTACTCGAGAACACTACTCCAGTCATCTCGGTTTTGTACAGAGCCCCACCATCTACGGACTCCCAACTCGCGAAGGCCAGTTTCCAACTCATCCTTCCAGCAGCGTTTTCGAGAACGTATGGTCAGTCGTCTTCCTGTCATGCTTGCTTTGTACATCTTTTCGGCATGCGATCGTCTGACATTCTTATGACGTGTCATATTACAGCCTACAAGTATATATTAAGAGCAAATCGGAGTACCTCCATTATACACGTTTTTTGCATCAAGTCTATTTTCACAGAAAATATCGATTGCCGTCGAAACCAGCCATTATATTACTAGAAAAAATGCCCCTCTACATTTGATATATGATATCAAAGCTGGCCTCCCCTAACACCAATTGACGACATTTTTTGACTCTTTCCTCAGGAACACCACACCAATCATTTTGTACAAATAATACTCAATAATTATTATGGCCGGTCTGTGTTAACATAATATCAAAATTCTCCAAAATATTGTTAGTGTTTGTCCTGTAACTTTTGAAAGCTCTACAATTGGTACTTCATGAGATATGTTTACACTTATAAGGCTTCACCACCTCCCTTTAGTAAAACAAAAACGTACTTCACTTTTCAAAAATGCTTTAAGACAAGTAGCGTAATTTCTCCAATTTTCAGTAAAGAATACATCATTAAGGACTAACTCAATCCAATTTCAGCCGTCACAATAAGAGCTTGTGCATTTTCTTTTCAGTTTATAAAAACGAGGGAAAAAAAGTAAAAATGTTTGATTAGGAAACGGAAAGAGGGGCCATATCCCAACAATGACATCTAAAGTCAATAAAATACAAGTTAGCTCCATAACTAACTAAGCTACGGGTCCCTAAGGGGCTGGACTCCGTCTCTTGAGGGCCCCGGACCGGAACGGTAACGCCTGCACAGGAAATACGCCCCCCCCCCCATTGGCGGGGCGAGGGTTAAGGCTTCTGGTCTTTCAGGGCAGCCTTCTCGAAGTGGCTAATTATATCTTTCATACTTACTTACTTACTTGCTAGCCAACGCCCACCCTTGACAGGTTAACCATTTGGTGACGCGATGACCAGAAAAGAGATATGTCTCCATGAAGCCGTTCATCTCCGTCGGTGATTCCGTTATCAGGGCTTCCAGCAAAGATCATTGCGGAGTTAGACCTTGGAGACTCCTGCTCTGAAAAGGGAAGTCGTGTTCTTGCCAAAGTTCTTCATCCAGGATGTTCTTCTGACGGGAGCCATCTGTCCTTCTATCTTCCCTTGCAGAAGGCGATACTTTTCGGTCCTCATCACATGGCCGAAGTATATTAGTCAGCAGCAACTCAGTTTCTGTATCCATTCAGTCACAATACATCGCATAATCAATGCTAGGGTTCCCTCAGAATAAATTTCTGTTGCCAGTAATGTGTTTTTACATGTATAGTCATTCATTGCCCAGTTTTGTCCTTATTTACTTATTTATAGAAAGGATTCCAACGCGCTTTTTTGGCTTTGCGGCACCGGTTTTATTAAAAGTTGTAATGGTTTTTTGATAGATACACGCAATATTATTATTACAACAAGTAATGTTTAGAATCAGGGCATACAAACAACTTACAAGCCTTCCTCCAGATCCGCTAAATTTTGCCCATTATTTCGATTCACCAGATTTTCTAAAATAATATCTGGGCCCTCCTAGGTATCTGTAGCCTACGGCTAGAATAAATTTACAATAAAATCGATTGGTTCTACTGAAAAAGACAGTGTAACCGTGAAACCCCGTTTAAAAAAATTGGGTAAGTTACCTAAGGAAAGCAGTAAAAATCATATTTTATTTTCTCATATGTGAAATTTCACATCCAGAAAAGGGGGACAATAAGGCTATATCAGACACCCCCACATAAATATTATCGCGGTTTGCATAAAATTGTCGCGTTAAAACTTTTATTACCAATTTTATAGGCGTGTACTACATAAAGGAGGGGGCAGAGCTGCAGGGGGAATATACTTATTTACTATTTCCGGTGCATAATAATTCTATAATTTATAATTTTTATTTTCATTAGTATTTTCTCTAATATCTAACCAATAATTTCCCAAAGTGAGCTTAGGTATTAAGTTAGGACTTCGATGGCATAATGGTAGCTTGTTCGTACTTGTGCGAGTCTCTACACATCATGCGATCGGTGACCTGTCGTAACTCAACACAGGTATTACCTACAGAGGCGACTGAAGAGGTAATTCGGATACAATCATTGAGTTACTTGCATGCGAATAATTTCTATTTAAAAAAAAAAAGTATTTTCGAAATAGACAGCCATTAATTAATATTATTTGAAGGGATTAATACAATTGCTTACAAACAATTTAATATATATAATATAATAAATTTATCCGAATAACCTCCTCAGTCGCCTCACTAAGCAACTTAAACAGTGCTTGTGTTGAGTTACAGCACGTCTCCGATCGCATGAAGTCAGTGCGCATGCGTTGAAACGGAATAACAACAATAATTAACATTACTTTTAAAACTCAAATACTTGAACAGTTTGCAATTTAGTAGTGAAAATAACTATTCAGAGATAGGAAGAAACTAACGTGAACTAAAGAAACCATAAAAGTGACAAAATATACAAAAAATTATATTAGTGTACAAGCTAGTGCAAGAAGTTAACTTAGACTGGATACACTCTGGATCTCACAGTTGTTTTTCCTTGTTAAATCACGATTTGCCAACTGAATATTGAAAAGGTTTTCCAATCAAATCATGTCGATTTGCAAGCGTTGCAATGAACAAATTCACATAGGCTCTATAGAAGTAGTATGCCATGGTCTATGTGGAGGAAAATACCATTTAGAGTGTAGCAGTTTATCAGCCAGAGGATACAGAGCCAAATCAGATGCGGAAAAGAAGAAATGGGTATGTACAACGTGTACTGATATCATGAAAAATAGAACTAAGAATTCAGGAGCGGAGTCAGAAATTGATTTGCCAATTTTAGAGGAAATAAAAACAGAATCACTGGAGGAAATGGGAAATCAAATTAAGAACGTATGTTCTCTACTAAACAAATTGGTGGTGGCAATACAGTATCAATCAGATAAGTCTGATGAAATATTAATTAAATTAAACGCTCTTGATGATAAAGTTAAAGCTCATGACAAGAGATTGACTACATATCAAAATAAAATCAGTGAGTTGGAGAAAGAGAATTTTGCTGTTAGAACGGATTTAATGAAGATGAGACTAACATTGTGTGACCAGGAACAAATAAGCAAAAACAAAAATATTGAGATTTCAGGAATACAAGAGAGACATGGTGAAAATTTGCATGATATCATGAAAACCCTAGCCAGGGAACTAATGATAAACTATGAAGAGGGGGAGGTGGACAGCCTATATCGAACATCTAAGCTGGTAAATAAAAGGAAGGCAATTCTTGTCCAATTTATATCTAAACGTGTAAGAGATGTATGGCTAAAAAAGAAGGTTACGGGTCTAGTGAGTAATAATATAATAGGAGGGAGTGATGATGAAAAAATATATATTAATGTAAACCTGAGTCCATGGAGAAAAGAACTGTATTGGAGAGCAAGAGAGGCAAAGAAAAAACATAACTTCGCATACTGCTGGGTTGATTCTAATGGAAACGTGCATATGAGGAAAAGCGAGGGCTCGCCGGTGCTACTAATTAAAACTCCTGCTGACATCCCAACTGGCATCAAGGCAATGGACTGACTACTCTTCTATTGTTTGAATTTAGGAAACTACCAATACAATAGTATAGTACACCATTCAATGGTAATGTATTACCTATTAGGAAGAATTTTTATTTATTTTCATTTTGTTTATGACTATGTAATGTTAAAATTTGGCTATGGATAAAGATATAAATAATTTTAATATATATTATCAAAATCTAAATGGGGCCAAAACTAAAACTTCAGAATTATATATGAACTTGTCCATTACGGACTACGACTGTGTAACTTTTACTGAAACATGGTTAAATGATGGGTACTTAAATTCTGAAATTTTCGGGGGAAACTACACAGTATATCGCAAAGATAGAGATCTGAAAAAGGCGAATAAGGGTGATGGAGGGGGTGTGGCAATAGCCATAAAGAAGGAATATAAAACTGAGAGATTGTTTATTTTGGAAGATGACGTCACCGAGTCCATTTGGATTAAAGTATATATTAGACCCAACTCCTGCTTATGCATTGGAGTAGTTTATTTCATTGTAAACGCCCCACGAAGTCATTTTAAAAGTTTTTTTGACAAATTACATGAATATGAGAAGGAGATTAATGGTAAAATTTTACTTATGGGTGATTTTAACTTAAAAAATCTTAGTAAATACTGGATGAATAATATGATTGGCACTGTACCGGCTTTGGAAAATTATGTGTTAAGGAATATATCATATTTCAATCTGAGCCAATTTAACCATGTGACAAATGTTAATGGATACTATCTTGACTATGTATTGACAAATTTGCAGGTGTGTACGGTAGGAAAAGCGACGTTTCCTTTAGTTAAAAATGATAGAAATCACCCAAGCTTAGAAATAACTATTTGTACCTTTAAGGCAAAATGGCCTGAAACTCCAAAAGAAGCTCAGTATAATTTTCAGAAAGCTGATAGTCAGGGCTTACTTCAATCAATCAGCAAGGTTGATTGGTCAGAATTGTACCAACAAAGTGATGTGGATGCTGCAGTTACAATATTTTATGAAATTATATATAAATTATTAAACGCCTTTGTACCTAAAATTTCTTTTAAAAAGAGCAAGTGGCCTATCTGGTTTACCAAAGAAATTATAAATAAAATTAAGTTGAAAGAGCGTCTAAGAAAAAAATTTAAAAAAACTAATTTAGGTTCAGACTATGCATCTTATTCAAAAGTCCGCAGCGAGTTAAAAATAGAAATTAAGCAAGTTTTACGGACTTATAATGGTCAACAAGAAAAAAATATAGTGGAAAATCCAGTGGATTTTTGGAAATTTATTAAAAGTAAAAAGTCAAATTCAAATGGTGATCAAGTGTTGTTAAATAATGGAAACATTTTACTACACGATAAAGAAAAAACACAAGCATTTGCCAGCTACTTTAAATCAGTGTACGCGCAGCATCCACCCAGCTTTGATTTACAGGCCATTATTTCAGAACCAATACCTGTAGGAGTTAATATGGTAAAAATTGGTTGTCTTCAAAGGAGTGATATCATTGAAGCATTTAAAAAATTAATGCCTAAAAAATCGAAAGGAAGAGATGGAATACCACAATTCTTTTATAAATTATATTCAACCTTTCTCATTGATCCAATGTGGTATATTTGCAACTTGTCACTTAAAAATAACAAGTTTCCTACCGTATGGAAAAACTCCATTGTATGCCCTATACCTAAAACGCCGATGGCGAAACAGATTAATCAATATAGGCCAATTTCACTTTTGAGCACTCCAAGTAAAATATTAGAATCTATTCTGTATAAAAAAATTATTCAACAAGTGAAATCACTAATTTCTGAGCATCAGTACGGTTTCATGAGTAAGCGGTCAACAGTGACAAATCTAGTGAACTTTGAAGAAGAAATTATTTTAAGCTTCAATAATAGGCTTCAATTTGACGTTGTGTACACAGACTATCGCAAAGCCTTCGATCTAGTGGATTTCGAAGTCCTACTAAGGAAATTAAGACAATTTGGATTTTCTGATGAACTGATAGAACTCTTTCACTCTTACTTATGTGGTAGGACACAAACAGTATTATATAATGGTAGTTACTCGGAAACCTATTCAATTAACTCATCGGTACCGCAAGGATCAAATCTAGGACCGTTATGTTTCCTATTAATAATAAATGATCTACCAGAGGTAATAAGAAGTTGCAGTTGTTATCTATTTGCAGATGATTTTAAACTGTGTAAAAAAATTACTGACAGAAATGACTGTAAATTACTCCAAAGGGACATAGAAAGAGTGGTAGAATGGTGTGAAAGAAATAAGCTTCAACTAAATGTAGAAAAATGCTTTATCATAACATATACGTTAAAACATGATATAATATTGAATGAGTACACACTGTTAGATAGACCTTTAGAGAGAAAGGAAGAGACAAAGGATCTGGGCGTTATCTTTGACTCTAAACTAACGTTCGAAAACCACATAAGTAAAAAAGTTAATGAGGCCTATCGTATGTTAGGATTCATCAAAAGATGCTCAGTTTATTTCCTGGAATGGAAAACGATTATGGTATTATTCAACTCATTTGTTCGAAGCAAGCTTGAATATGGTAGTGTGGTGTGGAATCCTTACCACCAAACCAAAATAAAACAAATTGAAAAAGTGCAAAAAAAGTTCTTAAAATATTTGACGAGAAAGTTTGATAAAATTGATCCCACATATATACCATATTCTACTCTGTTAGAAAAATATGAGGCGAAGAGTCTGTGCGCACGACGTAAAATTGCTGATGCCATATATATCTATAAAGTATTAAATGGCCTAGAAGACAATCAAAATTTCTTGAGCAAACTAAATTTTATTGTACCCCAGTTTCCAACAAGAAATTTTAACTTATTTTACCAGCCGCAAAACAGGATTGACGTAGCCATAAATTCTCCAGTAAACAGGCTCACTCATTTACTAAATGATCATGACACCTTAGATCCGTTTATGCAAAGCTTAGAATTATACAGAGGAACTTGTAACCAAATTATATTGTAAGAATGGTAGTTAGGATATATTTATATATTACGTTGTTCTTTGGTAGTTAGGTAGGTTTTTTTTTATATAAATTTAAATTATTTAATAAGAAGTTACAATAGGCTATAAACAGTAGGAATTTTTGTTGTTGTTTTTTCGCTTTATATTATGTAATATTTATACACATAAGGGCTACGGCTGTGTGATGTAATAAAAATTTTTTCTATTCTATTTCTATTCTATTCTATTCTATTCTATGATGTATTGACTTCAACAAGTACAAGCACGCTACCACTATGTCACCGAAGCCGATTACTATTCCCGATCATTGGTAGCGTTAATAAGTTTAATGATCACGATCTACTTGCACTGAGTCTGCCTATTATTTCTTTTTGATGTTTATTATTCTGTATATTACTGTGTTGCTTTTATTTTTAATTTGACTTAAATTTTAATTATCTGTTGATGGCACTATTATTTTATTCAATTTCAACCTATTACTATTTATTGCAGTTTAGTGTAAGAAAGGGCCATTGGCCAGCATACGCTGTTCAATAAAGACGATTTATTATTATTATTATTATTATTTTCTTTAGTGTTGTATTGTATTCTTTTTATTGAATGCTCCCAGTGCTGGGGGTACCGGCTGGGGAAAAAAAATTATTATTATTATTATTATTATTATTATAGCTATTTTAAAAAAAAATACCAAATAGATGATAAAGGGAAGTACAATACAAGAAACCCCCAAAAACATACGTTTGAGATAACATATAACAAATACGGAGAGAGATTAAACAAAGAACTTATACCAAAGATATTTAATGAACTTCCTCCACAAATGAAAAAATTTAAACAGATGGGTGAGTTAAAAGCGGGTATAAAAAGATGGCTGGTCAATGGGAGTTAATAATAATAATAATAAAAACTGACATCAAAATAACAAGTTAAATTAAAATAAAATAAAAATAAAATAAACATTATAAATAAATAACAAAAATAAATGATTAAGCCTTGTTTAGCAGCACTGTATGAGTCTTTTGTCCCAAATAAGCGCTAGCTTGGGGATGCGGGATGGTACTATTATGTATTGTATTTTTGTAATATATGGACAATACTGGACAAGGAAAAGAAAGAAAGAAAAAATATTATTATTATTATTATTATTATTATTATAATTATTTTATTGTTTTCTTCAGTGGGCGCATGATCATGGCCTAATATTAAATGAAAAGAAGACCAATGCAATGGTGATTCGTCCACCGAAAGTTGATTATGTGAATATAAAAATTAAATTTCATAACCAGAGGTGTCTGCATCTACATCAAAAGAAATCGTTCGATTCCATAACTTGTGCATGTGTAACGACGTTGAACCAAGTTAATGTACAGACATACTTAGGGATTGTTATTGATGATCGCTTTAAGTGGTCTCACCATGTTGAATTTATATATAGAAAATTGCGATCTTGTGTTTTTGCTGTGTCGTGTCTTAGAGGCACCAACAAAAAAATTCAGCTGATCGCTTACCGAGCTCTAGTTGAGTCAATTTTGAGGTACGGAATAGTAGCTTGGGGCTCGGCAGCCGAATGTTATACCAAGAGAATTAGGAACCTGCAGGTCTCTCTCTTTAAAACAATTGACAATAATCTACACAGTGAAACAAACAGCAATTTTTTCTTTAAGAAATATCGTGTATTGCCTATAACTTTATTACGTACTCAAGCCATTTTATTGTTGAATTATTTTAACTCAAAATATAAGACCATAAATCCTTCTAGGTACAGTCGCAGAGCTGGAACAACCTACAAACATTATATTGAGCTGCCTCATAATAATATGTATGGCTATCATGAGCTTAAGGTGGCAATTCCCCGAGTATTTAATTTGATTCCCGTCAGTCTTCTAGAGTTGGATAGCTACAATGCTGTTAAGCGAAATCTAGGGGACTGGCTGATAAATTGTTTAAATGATGGCGATTAATTCTTTTGATTTATTTTTATTTTATTTTATACAGGATAATGTAAGGTAACTTTAACTTATTTAACATTAACTAACTATATAACTGTATTATTATTATTTTATTTACACTTGTAATAATGTAGTTTGTACTCCCTATAATAACTGATTGTAGTCTTTTGGCGAATCCTGCCACAAGCCTCCCTTATGGGGCTTACATGCAGTATTCCGGTAAAAACGATTATTTTCTTTAATGTTGTATTGTATTCTTTCTATTAAATGCTCCCAGTGCTGGGGGTACCGGCTGGGGAAAAAAAAATATTATTATTATTATTACCAGCTGGTTTAGGTTTTGTTTACTCAACTTTGTCATCCATCACCCAAAATTTCCGAAATACAGGTAGTTTCTAGAGACGTAATATAGCTAAAAGCACATTCACATTTCTCCTTTGATCCAGTGCATGGGACATATATTTTCCAGGAAGGACAAAGCACAGGTTAGGAATAAATACTAAATTAACAAAAAGGTTGCGTCACATGAGTTTTGGACGCAAAAACTCCCCTATCTCCTGTGGAAGGGTTCGCTCTGCAGTTGGAGGCAGAGAAGGGAAGGCTAAAAATCGATTGCTATTACTTAACTGGGTCAAACTCCTCGACTAACTTTGTTTACCCCTGTTGGTATTCAAAAAATACTCTGAAATATAAGTATTGCCGGTGTAAATGTGTCAAAGAAGCCATCGGAAATAGGTGGTTTCGCAATTTTATTTGATACAATAAATAATAAAATTTGGAATGGATTAAAAATAACAGAGTAGAGCACGTAGGGCTTGTTATGGTCTACCTCACCATGAAGGAGGCTGTATATAAAAGAGATTTAAATGATTAAATAATTTATAATATATTATAATACTGACACTTACCCTAATCCATCTTGTAGTTGTTCTCTCTTACTATTTCCTTCAGTCTGGTAACAGTGAATGTCTTCGAATTGTCTGCGAATTGTCTGCGGACTGTCCTCTAAGTCGCTGTTACAAGTCTTTTATCACTTCAGGGATCCTACCCATCAGTAGTCTAAAAGACATGTAACTAGCGCTCTGATTGGCTAATAATGACGCACATTGATGACAGTAGGCCATAGGTACACATGGCACACACGTGTGCTACCTTTAGACCTAGCTGTTCAGCGTGAATCATTATTATGCCATTTAGGACAATTGTCAGCACAACAGGCTTGTACTATTACAATATTTGCACGATCCGGAGTGTGCTTTAAGGGGACAAATTACGGATAACAATGAATTCCAACAGCCCATCATAACAAGTTTCACTTAATAAATTGTATTTTTTCATTCAGTCCCGATCATAGAATAAATATTTACTATAGAATGCTAGTCGGTATAGGGCCGTCTGTGATTCCAACTAGGAAAATCACATGAGCCGAGTCACAAAATATTTGCGTCCCAGTTTTAACCAATCAAATTAATTTATTAAGAAACAATTGTGAGTGTATTCGAACGTTCTATAAAACTTGGCTTACTATTGGCTGCCTGTTTTGAAGTCAACATTCATTTTCAAAACAAAAACAACGCAGCATAAATGAGTGGGCTTTTGATAAACAAAAATGATAAAAATTATTTATTGATTCAATCTCTACAGCAATACCTACTTTACTAACAAAATAAGTTCGGTTGTTGGATTGAAAACTTCACACTATGCTACACATTATGTAAAGTACAGTAGGCCTACAATAATACTTCTAAAGGGTAAGTTAGTAATTTATATTCAACCCACAATAGCTTTAATCCTTCTTAAAATGTTGTATGTGTTGCATTTTTGCCGTCTTGTAGCCAAATTAAGTCACTTAACTCACCCCCCAAACACACCTGAGTATAACAAGTTACTGTACAGCCTATTTTTAAGCCTTTGCATGCATGGGGCTCGCGAAGTAATAATTTGCGACTTCCCTCTATGGGCCCACTGCAGCATACATTAACTAAAACAAAATAGGTTGTCATATTTTAATTGGTATGTATCGGTAGGCTAATATTATTGACAATTTTAGGGAAACAGATTTCGAGGAACAGGAGCAGAGGAGGCGTCGAGAAAATGTTGAAGCAAGGAAAATCGAGTGGAAACATTAAGTCAATGCAAGACAATTCCTACCAGAAGGAAAAAGTCTCTTCACTGTAAATTACTGTATATTTGTTATTACATTAATGTTATTGCATTATGCTGTATTTTAAAAGCCTTTTTCATTGAACTCATCTTGAGTTTTCACTTGTTACCCATGGCTTACAGAGTCAAAAGGAAGGGAACATGGTGGGTGTCACCGTATTGCGTTAGTGAGGAACTACCTGTCTGAATAAATAGGGGTTGTGAAAATGTCCATTACATTGTCTACTGTGACAGTATGCTTAATGAACACCACGCAAAGACGTTTTTTGTCACTTTCCTCATACAGGGTTTTGGTTTAAAATGTCAAACCCCAGTGACCTGTACGAAAAGGCCCTAATGAATGCTTGCCGCAACGTAACGGAACGTAAAGTACAGTACTCTTTCTAAACTCATCTTGGGACATAATTTGAAGTATTGTATGTGATACTTCCATACATTACTAGATACTGCGTAGGATACCACGAGCATTTTTTTTTTAATATTCATTGACCGTTGTACTGTAGATAGGCCTAGGTGTGCGAATGATACAAAAAACTAGTTGGTTTCATTAAATTTGGGTCATTCTGGATTTATTAATATGAAGTGACACATTAAATTGATATTGACTACTACATTTCAATTTTTAAATTTGTGCGGGAAACACCCAAGCGCTACCAAGTGGCCAGAATCCGAAAGTGGGACGCAAATATTTTGTTACTTCGATCCTGTGATTTCATGAAAAAAATCACAAAGCCCTGAAATACTGCATCCTATGTATAAGCATAGGGATGCCAGTCTGCTTATTTCGATTGGCAGGCTATGGTCCCGATATACAATAGTAGGTAAGTTTAAGTCGTCTAACGTTTAAAAATAACAGAATTTTGCATTTAATAGCAGTTTTGTATTGTATTATAGCAAGACATCCGATTGAAAAATCGATGGGTCCTGTGCAAGACATGAGTTTGAATAGGAATATACGAAAAAATGGTCGGTAGTCAAAAGTGCTAATCATTAAATAATTTTCCCTCGATCAGTAAACTATGAAAAACGAAAGGCGACAATTATTGAAATTTCTCTGCTGGGCGATAAATTAAATTACTTATCCAAGCGTATGGAGAAGATATTTTTATTAACATTCATAGTAACTTTAATAAGGATGTAAATGTTGCATTTAGGGTAAAAGCAGTGCAACCCAAAGTCTATTAACTTTGTCCTTGAAGTCAAAACCCTTTAGAATGTGCATCCGTGGCAACAATCTTGTTTTTTCTTTTTAATAAACCCTTTGTTGAAAAATGCATGTAGCGTCTGATCTTTGGAAATGAGTTAGTATTTTAGTAGCATTAGAAAACTGTAAAAAACACTATTCCTCGTTACCACCCTTATCTTATAACTTGACAAATAATTACGTAAAACAGACGAAGAAAAAGACGTAAAAGACAGAGCTAAAATTTTGTACAATAGAAATCGCTGCGACATAAACCATCCCCTTAAACAGAAAACGTCAACATTTCCTTTATACAACCGACAACATTAATTACAGCAAATTTTGCTACGCAGCTGAAATGAATAATTTAGTGCTGTAACGTTGGCAGCATTGAAAAAGGGTACATTTAATAGTTGGAGAAAAGCTGTACCTACGCGTTATGTGAACTGACATTCAGATAATTACATTAAAATACATTCATTAACATTAAAACATTAGTTTTCACCCTCAGTACCATCTATTCTTTCACCTTGTTACTGAGATAAAAACAACCCTTCCCTTTTCCAGGGGGAGGGGGTGGAAATGTCTTAACCCTCACCTCGCGGGAAAAGTCTTTCCAAAAACTAATTCAGACTGCCTTCCACGTCTTCGAGCGTGGGGAGCAAATGTCTAGTTTGACGGTTTTGTAAAATCCTAAAGTCGAATGCTTTCGGCATGGTGTGGTCTCAAATTTTGATGTTTCTTTATTTCCGTTTCATCCCCCTAACTTTTTTTATTTTATTTAGCTTCAGTTCAAAAAATGGATTGATGTATTCAAAACCAGTGGCGGCTCGTTGGGTCAAATATTGTGTAGGCAAGTCTATACAGGAATACTAGAGCAAGTCAGTTCAGTTGCTATTACTCGTCCGATAACATCATGCACAAGCTATATTCCTTTACTTTACATATTTATCATTTTATATACTTTTAATTTATATATTATATTTAGATATAAAGTCTATAAAATATTAAATATGTAAAGTAAAGGAATGCAGCTTGCGATGTTCTCAGGCGCGTAATAGGAACTGAACTTATGTGCTTCGATGGCCAGGTGGTAACGTGCTTGCACTTGTGTGAGTCTTTACACGCCATGCGATCGGAGACGTGTCGTAACTCAACACGGGTACTAACCTACAGAGGCGACTGAAGAGGTCAATCGGATACATTCATTAAATTGTTTGTATGCGATTAATCTTTAAAAAAAAAAAAAAAAAACTGACTAGCTCTAGTATCTGTTTGTTAGTTCTTGTATAGACTTGTCTAAGGCGTCTATTCCACTTGTCAGTTTTTCTTCATTTTTGATAATGTCATTGATGGAAATATCACCAATGTTGCATTCATATTTTTACACCGCATTACACTTGTCTTCAATAATTGATCATTTTTGTTTTCAATTTTTTTTTAAATTTCTAAGTTTGCCCACCATCGTTCTTTTAATTTTATAATCTACAAGAAATTTTATGATTTAAATTACGAAATAATTCGTTCGTTCTCAGGAAATTAATTTAAATTATTTATCATCTCTAGACAACGCCATTGTTAAATTTTAGTTTGTTATTGTTTGCAACGCGTGATTTTACTCTATGACCATTGATCAATTTTAACTTGAGGAAATTAAAATGGCGGACGTCATAGAGTAGAAGAAATATCTAAATTTTATTCTCGATGATCGGGATTCATTGTTACATGTGTTAAACATATGCGAATAGGATTTTTCCAACTTGCAGAAACGATTGACAGTTTTTACTCTGAGTGAATTTAGTCACAGGGTTAACTCTTCTGAAGTTGCTCAAAACCAACTTCGATGACAAGGTATAGTAGCGTGCTTGTACTTGTGCGAATCTTTACACGCCATGCTATCGGAGACGTGACTTAACTCAATACGGTTACTAACCTACAGAGGCGACTGAAGACGTATATCGGATGCATTCATTAAATTGTTTGTATACGATTAAACTTTTATTAACATTAAAAAACAATAATAATAATTAAATGCTCATGCAGTTCAGACAGAAACCTAATCGCAACAGTACGTTCGTACAAAACAACCATTTTGGAGCTACCTACCTCTTCTCCTCACACATATAGCGTTCCTTCAAAGAAGCGATACGCTGTATGAGCAAAGGCAACCAAGAGAGAAGATTTACGAAATCCATTTCAGACCCTTTCTTCCTGAATCAAACCTACCGATGCATAGCCGAGAAATTTATATTATTAAAGCAGCCAATAAACATAGTCTTAAAGCGAGCGAAGGGTGCAGTGCTATAGACTGTAGAGTACTACACACTAGATTAATTGTTATATGTGTGGCTGGAACCATTTAGAAAGTTCCACCATGCTTTCAATGTATTTCGCGTTAAGGGGTTGCAGGAATTTTCATCTGAGTTTTCTCAGCTAATAAGATGAAATTTTCGGAATGGGGAGGCGGAAGAAGGAAGTGGGGAGGTTTTATATTGTGTTAGTCCCACTGGTTTTGGGGTTGCGTGTATGTGTGTGTTAGTGTTGTACTATAGCTTCCCGGTTTACGTCTTTGGTGATTTTATTGCCCCGGGGGCTTACCAATATTATCGTACAATATACTCAGTTTTTCTTAGGGGCTGATAGTATAGGCTACTTGGCAGCTGTAACAATTAGATATAAACTATGCTATATATAAGGTAGCTTATATGTTAAGATTAATAATACTATACAATATCCTTTTTACATTAACAAATTATAAATATTAAAAATAAATAAATACTGTGCATGTTGGTGTTTTTAGCTGTGGAATACAAGAGCCGAAACGTCAGCACTCCAAGGGGTTGAAATTACGTGACATTGATATCACTGGATGCCAATGCAACTGGTAGTAATTCCCCAAAAGGCGGCTATTCCACCGCGTCACATTTTGGAGTCACGTGACTCCATTTTCAACCATCAAACTTAAATTAAAGAGGAAAAACATTTTTTCCATACAAAGTATCGCTTTTTTGGAAATTGTTTTTCTACGGGTATAAAATAAATCTACTAATTCATTTCAATGGGTTTTCAAAAACTGTCAAGTAGCCGAATATGTCGGATAATGCGTCTATTAAGGTAATAGATAGAAGAGCAGATCATTTGCCATAGCCACACAGCTATGAGTTAAATATTTTTATGTCATAAATTGCTGCTGTAAATGTAAATACCTTCGCTGTTGGATCCGTTTATTCTGTTGTTGGCAAAAGAAAATGTCCATCTAGCATTTACAAGAGATGTAGAAAAGGGTCCATGGGTGAGGTTGAGACTTAAAGAGCGCCAAGCGTTCAAAAGGAAAATATTTCATATTCCATAAATATTATTCTTTACATGTTGCAATTCGAAAGGAACCGGCAAAGCAAAATTTACAAAAACCTGACCACAAAATATAAGAAAGATCTGATAGCCGGATAAAACTCAGTGAAAATCAGCAAAGATCAAGAAAATTGCCTTCGTTCAACAGCCGTCAGAAGTGACTAAGCGTAAATTCATATTTATTTGAGAAATGGTACTGAAATAAAAGAAAGTGTAACAGGAGTGAGAGTGACTGTAGATTATAATGAAGTTTTAATCGCTCAAGAAAAGAAATCTCTCTCCCACAGCTGAGCCCAAGGGGGGTTTGTGGATTAAAATAGTCTCCCCCCTACCCCCCCCCCCTCCCCCGCGCATTTTCTTGAGGGTTCATTCCCTGCAAGAATACCAGCTTCCACTGGGACTACTTTATTTCTTACAACAATCAAATCTCAGAACAACGGCTAGTAAATAAAAAGCTTTCGTATGTCCTGGTCATAGCCTCCTCGACTAGGCTTTAGGCAGAATCCCACCATCGCTTACTCGAGGGCACTACCATCCAACGATGCCGTGCAGAACTCCTAGCCTATACAGAAGCCGAATTGCTGAGACATTATAATCAACATAAAGAACAGACCTTATTTCTATTTTTAATAACTTTCTTCTAAATTATACTTTATTATTATACATTACACGTACACCTACACACCCTCGTAGCAAATTAAATGCAAGGGGAAACACAGTTTGACCTAGCTGGTTAATTCCTCATAAAGTTTTAATTTAATTCAATTAACTTTAATTTAATTTTGTATTTAGTGAATAAATACAATTTATTTGATTTGAAGCAAATATGCAAGGCTCTGCTCTGTCATGACTATGTATTTCCAGCAGTACCGTATCGACGGCAACTGAACGAAATAAGTAACTAAATATATTTGGTTCCATTACTAAGCCAACCTACCGTAGTTAGGATTATAGGAAGGCCCGGGACAATTTCAAATCAAATATATGTAATTCTAACTCAAAGTACGAGATACAAATCAACAATTCCCAACCCCAAATGTTCCTAAGGCGCAAATTCCACCGACCTCGTTTGTGACAGTGATAGTTATTTGACGTGGTAGCAGACATTTTTAAACTGTCTTTAATGTCTGTTACCACGCCAATATCACTATCACAAATGAGGTCGGTGGAATTTGCGCCTAAGAATGTGCTATGCTACATGATCTCCAAAGCATGGCACATATTTAATAACGTGATGACCATAAAATTTTAAAGAACCATAATGGCATCTTCCGCCAGAATTATCCTACAGGAGTACTACCCTTCAAAAAAGAGTTCCCTAGGTGACACTTTCTGGCCGGGATAACTAACTTTGAAAATTTTTCCCCGCTTGGCTTTATTACCCTTACAAGTCGCGCCCTTCTCCACCCTACCCTCGGGTCTCTAAGGAGATGCAAAAAAAGCTCATTCCCGGATTTTTTAAGAGAACCTCAGCAGCGTTTTCGTCGTTAATTTGTTTGTATCTTTGTCGAATTCTCCTTTTTTCTTCCTCGTCGTATTCATTATAATCTTGATTTTTATTTCCGAGGGTTAGCAGACCCTCGGTCGGTTCGCTGGCGGTCGACGGGCCCCCCTTCTTGAGTCACCCCCTCTATGTAATTAGGTTTTTCATTATTTCAGGGATGGCTTTTAATGCCATTTCACACCAAGGTTTTGACATTTTTAAATGAATGCTGCGCAGTTTTTACAATGTTTAAGTTTACTCAGTCAGAGTCTAATAACTCCGATAATTATATGGCGGTGGCTCTCTCTGATATAATTATGGTACTTATTCTACATTTGATTTTTCAGTAGGGCCCATGTTGGACTGCTAAAATGAAAGAAGACCTCACTACTTTTAAACCAGCCTCGTACAAACATTCCCACTTATATTTAGGGATTTTAGCTTTTAACGCACTACCAACTGATCTTAAAACATTAATGCCAGATAAGAAGTGCCGTAAAACAATTAAGCAATTTCTGCATAGTAATCCACAGTTTATAAACATAATATATCCGGGAGAATAGCTTAACGAAGAGAATGTCAATTTGCCAAATAATGTATAATGTACCGCATACCTTGTTTTATTATTTAATTATTATTCTATAATTATATAATATTAACATCTTATAATACTAACCTAGCAACTAAGACAGAACCCATCACGGGCCACATGGCCTATAGGGTTCATTTTCTAATATGTATATTTTGTATTGTATTCTTAATTTTGAATATATTGATTGATTGATTGATTGACTACAATGAGGAATCATAAGGAGTGGGACCGGTGAATTTCAAGGCCAGTCTCACAGAAATTTATTTAAAAAAAACAATTGCCAACCGCAAAAACTCAAGTCAGATTTCGAGCAAAAATTCAAATAGGATATAGCTACGTAAATTATTAAAATTCTTCTTACTAAATGAACACAAGAAAGAGGAGGAAGAAGACCAACTATGACGATTAGATTATAGATCACATCAAAAATGGTGTGGCACTGCATCAACCTCCTAATAAAGGTGTGTCGGGAAAACTCAGTCTCGCTGATTTGGGTCCCGGCGCACTCGAACTT